>BFEA01000240.1:73470-94507 GCA_003427395.1 Chara braunii
TTCATTATACCTATTCGATTTATGCAGGTCGCTATTGTCTATTGGACGAAGCGGCTATCCTCTGTCCCTTTTGTCTCCTACCAGTCACTGCCTATTGTGTATTAGTCTTCGTCCAGTCCCACTTCATGTCCCTGTTTGGTTATCCTCTGTCCCTTTGTCTCCTACCGGCTACTGCCCGGTCTCACGTATTCCAACCTCAATTCCTGTATTTTCCTGCTATTTGCTATGTATTCCCCATTCTTTCAGCATCATTTCGTTTTTTTTCCTATTTTTGCAACCCACTGAAGTGTCCCACGCTATTCCGCCCCCCCCACCTCCCCCCTCCCCCTATCCATCTTTAGCTGATGGCCCTACCTATGGTGCTCACTATCCTCCTCTCTCTGTCTATCTCGTATCTCGGCTCCTTGTCTAACTATGGTAGATCCTTCTTCTTGACAGCGGGTTAGAGAGGTTGTTGCTCATGCATTGGCCTGCTCGTTCTGGGGTGGCGGTCTCCTCGGTATCCGGCGGAATCCGGCGGAATTGAATGTTGCATGTTTGGGCATGTCGGCAGATCAGCCTCGGGTAAGGTTCCCATCGCTGCCAAAATCGCTGTTTCCCTCCACCCGTATATTTGCAGCATCGGCGCAGATCACACATGAACGCTGTCTTTTGCAGGTTTTCCAGCCTGTTCCTTTCGCTCCGTGCCGTCCGGATCGTCCACAGGATTTTGCTTGGACTCTCTCTCCAGCCAAGAGCCGTTCTTGGTCTGGTTGGCCTGCCTTCATCGCTGGTCCCAGCAGGATCATGGTCACCTCATCCTCCTTCACTGGGAGGGGGGAGCCATCTGCCATTTTGGTTGCCCACCACTCCCAGAATGCGTGGCCCGCCACTCCCAGAATGCGTGTACAGCCGGGCAGTGTACAAAAAAAAAGATGCGGTATCGATTCCACGGCTCCACAGCCTGCGGTGCGACTTGTCTCCTTGTATTGGCTCTTAGGTGCCTGCCACTCCGCAGTGGGCACAGCGAGGTGGGCAATCTGCCACAGCAGAGCTGCGTGCTTTTTGATCCGGCATAGCGGCCCATGATGGACATTGTTTCCCCCATCGCCTTCTGGTCCATCGGTCTAGCTGTGCTGCCAGTAGCCCGTCCCGTTTTGCCCATCTGGTGCCCAGCTCTTCCTCGATGTCCTCGATGTATAGGAGGGATCTATAAATCTGTTTCGTTGTCACCGACTGGAGATCCAGCTTCTTCGCAAGTGATTTTGTGCAGGCCGCTTCTATCCCAGGGGATCACAGACCAGTTCTCTCCTCTCCTCCTTTCTGACAATTGGAAGGGGAGGAGTTGGTCTCTGTCTTTTTGCACTCCTTCACACACCACCACCATTTCCACCATTCCTTGCGCCAATATCTGTTGAGGTCCACTCTCCTCCAGCGGCAACCCCAGTCTGTGCCGTCCACTTTGGACCCTCCATTGCGTGGTGTCCACCTGGTCTACCCCAACGTCTTCCACCCTATAGACCGTGTCCTCGGAACCTCCTCCCCTTTTAGTCTCACCCATTCTCTCTCCCTAGGTCAAGTTGTCCTTTTTAACAGGTCCCACCCATTGGGTGGGAATGGATTCTTTGAGGCCCTGCAGCCTTTGGAACCGGTGCACCTGGTCTGGTAGGAGCCGGGCCAGTTCAGCATCCTACTATCGGTCTTCCAATCGCACGTCTGCTCATTCCAGAGGTGACCGATCTTATAGACTCCGTGCCCTGCCCACTTTTTTTTTTTCCAAATGCGCCTGCTTGGCCCTGCTACAGGAAGGAGTCACCTCTCATGTCGCATATGAAGCGGTTGTCGAACAAGACCTGGTTGTATACCGCATTGGCTGTCACCGGTTCTCGGTTCTGCAACTGGATTTTGCGCCAAATCCCCGTTGGGGTGGGCCAGACCGTGTCACGTCGCACATGCGCAATCAGACCGGTACTCTGGGGTGGACCAGACCGTGTCGTGTCGCACGTGCGCAATCAGACCGGTACTCAGGATGGCTATCTCCACCCTTCGGATGGGAAGTCTGTGAATGTGCCAGATGCGAGCGTGTTAGTAGGCACCACTGTTCCCCTGCAGCCCCTAGGAGGAACCAAAGTATATGGTGAAGCTGCAGTGCCATCATCTGCAGATGTGGGTCCAGCAGTCCGAGTCCCCCTTCGCTTCTTGGCTGGACCAGTTTCTTCCATGACACCCGGGTGATGGAGCCCTGGCTTCCTGCATCATTCGACCCCAGGTATGCCTGACTGGCCCTACCGTCTTCACCCGCGGTCATTATAGCTGCATTTGGCCCTACTTTCAGTCCAGATGCAGCGATAATGATCGGGCGTTCTATTCGGGTGAAGATGGTAGTAAGTGAACGTGCGTTTCCCGGGCATCTGGGTCGCCCTGGCGTACCGCAGCGTGGCCAAAATAGCATTTTTTTACGACCAGGGCCTAATTTCAGTCACGTACATCCAAGCTGTGTTGGAAAAGTGGTCGTATACATCCAGGATAGTCCCTGTGTGAAAAGCCTGAGAACACGTGGAAACCCCCTTGCTTGAACAAAACGTTAACAAGAAGGCAGGGCTCAGGACAGACAGAGAGAAACGAAACATCGAGAATTTGACGAGTCTCTGGGCATACTCGCACAGAGGGGTATAGGGGGGGTATAGGGGGGTATAGGGGTGATACAGGGGGTATTGGGGGGGGGGGAAGTGGGGGGGTGGGGGGGGGCTTGGGGTTGTTGGGGAGGTGTATGGGGGTATGGGGGCCCGCTATGGGGTTGTTGGGAGCGGTTTGGGCACGTTGGGGGGGTGTATGGGGGTATTGGGGGCCGCTATGGGGATGTTATTAGGAGTTCTCGACCCCCTTTTTTTTCTTCTTTTCTTTTTCTTCTGCGGGGTGCCGACGAACCCCGACTGGTAGGTGCCGACCAGCTGATCGGCCGGCGGGTCGGCAGCCGACCAGTAAAGGGCTGCCGACCGTCAGGGGGTGCAACCCTGAATACCATAACAAACACCCCCCCTCCTTTTCCATACTGGGGAGCATCAGTCCAGTTCTTTTTTTTTTTTTTTTTTTTTTTTTTTCCCAAGACACAGAACCTTAGGGTTCTGGCTCCTTGTCCATTCTGGGGAGCATCAGTCCGGTTCCTATTCCACCGGCAAGTCAGAAAGGATTACAATACGCACTCACACACGCCCCATCTTATGGTGTGGAGGCCCGAAGGATGGCATTGATTACTTCCCGATGGAAAGATGTACCACCCTTCAGGGCCTTCACCGCTGCCTAAGTTAGCCTGCTCTACTTGCTTCTGCCCTTGATTGTTGGTGTGGTTAACCCTATCGCTTCGATTCTTGCAGCTTGCCTCATTGGGCTCCAACCGTCCTGTTCCTGTCAGCTCCTTGACTGTCGAATTTTCTGTACTTACTAGAACTGCTGGTTCTGGTTTGGCGTTTTGCCGAGCTCTTTGCTAGAAACCTTRAGCCCGACCCAACTTGATTGCTTCTCTATACTTACTAGAACTGCTGGTTCTGGTTTGGCGTTTTGCCGAGCTCTTTGCTAGAAMCCTTAAGCCCGACCCAACTTGATTGCTTCTCTATACTTACTAGAACTGCTGGTTCCGGTTTGGCGTTTTGCCGAGCTCTTTGCTAGAAGCCTTAAGCCCGACCCAACTTGATTGCTTCTGTATACTTACTAGAACTGCTGGTTCTGGTTTGGCGTTTTGCCGAGCTCTTTGCTAGAAACCTTAAGCCCGACCCAACTTGATTGCTTCTAACTTTTTGCTAAAGCCCTAAATGGCTAAACCTACTAACTTTGCTAAATCCGTAAACCTACTAACTTTGCTAAAGCCCTAAACCTACTAACTTTGCTAAAGCCCTAAACCTACCAACTTTGCTAAAGCCCTAAACCCTAGCTGTCCTTCCTTCCCCTTTTTCGGTGTTGGCTGTTACCCTTGCTGCAACCTTGAATCTTAGCAAACCTAGGTCTGAATTTACTCACTCTTAGTAACCCTTTTCTGTAAGTGCTGGCTCACCGAAGCCCGGGCCCTGGAACCTGGAACCTGGGACTATGGTTTGCTTAGCCTTGACTCTTGCTTAGCGTTGACTCTTGCTTAGCGTTGACTCTTGCTACAAGGAGCGGCTTTGGGTGACATCCTCTATCCGTTAGGCAGTGTCGTTTGGTTAGTGCACTTCTTGTGGTCTGTATCAGTCCCTAAATATGTAGGCCTACCGTTCTTCCTACCCCTCTACTGTGACCCTGGGTATAGTGTATGCCAACGCGGTCTTCTAAATCCTAATGTCTTTAATCAGTCCGGTTCCTATTCCGCCGGCAAGTCAAACAGTGGTAAAATAGTTACACACACACGCTGCTCCCCATTACGGTTGACAGGCCCGAGTGGACGACATCGATTACTTCACCCCTGTAGTAAGGGTGTACCACCCCTCACCCCTGCCTAAGCTGGCCTGCAGAAACTCTAGGGGCCGGATCCCACGAGCAATGAGGATTGGATTAGGCACCTGAATCTGGATGTGTTTTATGCAGAGATGCAGAAAAACACATTGATCACGATTTTCTGCACCTTTTCACGAACACGTCCAGATTCGTTTTCTTTATCCAATCCTGTGTGCTAATGGGATCTCGCCCTAAAGCTATTTCGTACTTGCTCCTCTCGGCTAACTGGCCGCCAGATATGCATTGCTGTCCACCTAGAGCAAATTCGGATCCCTTTTTTTTTTTTTTTTTTTTTTTAACCCAGTGTCCTTGCTAGGAGCAAATTCGGGTCCTATGTCTCCTGTTCTCTTCGACATCGTTCAGTTGGAGGAAATGCTGATCTCCATCGGTCCTGTTTTGCTTGGCTCCGACCGAACGTCCTCCCGAGCCTGTGTCCCTCTACCCCTGACCTGTCCGTGTCCATATGTATCTAAGAAGATTACCTTCTAAGTTCTAACTGTCCCAGCTTCCCATTCCCCAAGGTCCTCCTCATAAATTTGGCAATGGTATCTTGCTTCGTCTCGGGTTCCTGTACGATTTGCTTCCTTGCTTTGGACCAATCAGCCTGGTATTCTGTGTCTAACAGCAGTCTGAGATTCTCCCAAGCCCTCTCCGGGGCCACTTCCTGCCCCTGAAGAGTCTCCTTGCATCTTCTTTTCCAGATTCCCCAGAGTGTGAGCGAGCGCAGTCGCCTATGCAGTTTCAGCGCCCGCTTGTCCAGCCCTCTGGGCTCCTGGTGACCGAGGGGCAAGACTAGGGGGTCGCCTGGTAAGTCGGTTCCTGTAGCCGTGCGCCATAGCGCCCGGGTATACTCCCGCAGCTGCCGGGATTTTGGACAGAGCAGCATACAATGAATGATGCCCTCAGGCACCCGTCATCGCAGGTTGCACAAAGGTCATCGAGGGGTCACCTGTTAGCACGCGCCCTCTGCTTGCTCAGCCATTTGTTGACGGGGAGTGCTTGGAACGTTAGTAATCATTGCACGCTTCTGATCCTGGTATTGCGGATTGCCAGGACCGTGTTCCAAGGCATTCGGGTCAGGTGGTCATAATTCTTTTCCGAAGCAAGGTACTTCACGTGTTCGCAGATCGCCATCGTAGTCTATGGCCCAGTCTAGTTGTACAGTTGATGGTGCCATTGGATCTTTCCACTCTGCCGGTCGTGGACAGGAGATCGAACTCCAAATCCTAAATCTGTGTCCCCGGTGGGAAGATTTTGTACTCCTCATCGTCCACAACCCTGACTTTTCTCAGGCAGGTAAGATTCACTGCTGGTTTTGCAGATTCTCCTGGTCGTTTGTCCCAGGTGCTCTATTTCATGTACCTCCACGAGTCCCCGCTTCCCAGACGGGTCAACCCTTCTACTGAAGGATAGAGCCGTTGTGGGGGGATCCTCCCAGTTCCAAACCGCCCAGTCTCCCGTTGCCCAGCCCGACTCCCTAGTCAGGAGCATGGACCAAGCGGGGGTTTGGACTGGATTAATTCGCCGAGATTCTGCTGCAAATTGTGGCATCCCTTTGGCAGATCAAGCAGCTCCCCTACATTCTTCCATTGCTTCTCGGATGTGCTTCGTCTGCCATACTCCTCTCTCCACCCATGATGTGGCCCATCTGTCATCTCGCGTTGTTAATGTACACGGTGTCTGGTCTTGATTTTGTATCCATTGGTTGCAGAAGAGGGGCTACCTGAGCAGCTCCTCGCTTGCGACTGGCGTCTGAGATATCTCCCGCCATGTTCGCAGAGGCTGCATCCAGTATTCCCTATTCCCTGCCCCTCGCGGGCCTTGCTGCTGGTCCTGATTCCCCGTTGTCTCCCTTCTGGCTGACCAGGACTCAGCCATGACCCAGAATAGGCCTTGCATGTTTGTGGGTGATCGAATTGCGGGCAGCTGCCCGAGCCTGTATAGTGCCAAAGCCGTCTATACACCAGGTTCTGGTGGGTGAGTAGTTTGATCACCCACTTAGTCTGGAGGGTTTTTGTCTGTGTCTCTGGGTCAAGGATTCCTAGACCCCCTCTGCCCTTAAACTGAATCACGTGGCACCATGCGACCTTGTTTATGAAGTTCTGCTTCGCCGGGTTGCCCGTCCATAAGTAGGCCGAGGCCCTTCTTTTGAGATTTGTCCTCATGCCAATGCCTGGAGTCCAGATAGTCGCTGGGTACCACAGCATGGCGAAGATCGATGCGTTGAGGATCAGAGCCCTGCCGAAGAAGGAAGCATAGATGTTGGACCAAGCATCCAGTTTGTTGATCATCGACCACCGATCAAATTTATCAACGGCAGGCCCAGCGTTTGACGTTTTGGCCTCGTTTTCTTGTGACGACAAGTTTCAGACTGCAAGGCTGGGGCCGTGTACTTGTGATTTAATACCAAGGAAGCGCAGCGGGGTCCGTTGGTTTTGCTATGTGTGCCCGCCTGGAGTAATTGCCCATGGAGGTTCCGGTGTGTTTGGCAGCCACCAACCCGTTGTTTTATGCCAGTTAATTCTCATCTCGGAGGCAAGATGAAAGGCTTGCATGGTACGTGTAAGGGCTTGGAAGGATGAATCCAAGGCCTGAATGAGGGCGGCAAAAAGGAGCGCAACTGGTAGCGAGATTCCATGCCCTTCCGGGGCCGGCTCCGCCACTAGCTCTGTATTGCAGGGTCCTTCCGTAGATATAGGAGGTGATAGCCCCCATCGTGAAAAAGGAAGAGCGGGGCGCCAGGTGGTCCCCCTGTCGTACCGACCTCGACATCTTGTATGGGAGAGGAAGCCATGAAGTTGCACTCTGCCATGCGCGTGGTTGTAGAGGACCCACACCCACCGTCGGAAGTTGGGCCTGACTATCATACGCTCCATACAATGCAGCTGAAAGTTCCAGTCGACTTGATCATACCCCTTCTCGGAGTCAATGAAGAGGATGGCAGCGTTGATTCTCTTTTCTTTTATGTATCTGACTGCCTTTGTCGGAGTCATAACATTATCACGTATGAATCTGTCCGGGATGAAGCCACTCTGATCAATATGGAAGCATCGGTTCGTGGTACCTCTCAGCCTGTTCGCCAACAGCTTAGCAAGCACTTTATACATGACCGTCAGTTTTTTTTTTTTTTTTACAGAAACACGCCCTTGCCGGTGTTAGTGGTGCTGGTAAGAGCAGACAGCACTAACACCTGGAGGGAGGCTCCATCTATTGGTGGGGAGCATCACCTGCTGGAAAACGGGTCCAGCGTCCCATTTACAGAAATAGAGGATGTATGAGAACAGTGAGAATAGTGAATAAGAGGTCTGCCAGCAATGATTACCCTGTTCTCCGTGGATTGACTGAGCAGCCTAAGTTACCCTAGAGGTCCAGGGGATTGACTGAATAAGCTGCTGAAAAAAAAGGGGGGGGGGACCTCTTCACCCTAGCACAGGCGCCTGATATGTACTCCAGCAATCTAGTCACCCTCCCTCTATTACCCACTGGAAAGCGAGTCCAGCAGTCCCACTCACTAATCCCACCCCTGGTGTCATGCATGATCCATTCCATACCACTTCATGTCCACTAGGCTGTTGGCCGGGGGGGGGAAGAAATCAAGGAAATTTTCCGGGGGTTTCAATGGGATCGTTGCCTCCACTTGGGTCCATTCATGAAACCGCAGCTGGTTGTTTCTTATGATCTCCTCCTGCGGTTGGTCTTCCCTGGGCGCCGTGTGTTCGCCCTTCCATTCCACCGTTCCCAACCGTCCTCCATTTGCACCCCCCAGCCAGCATGAGCAAAAGTCCTGGATCTTTTGCTTGATGTCTTGTTGTTTGTGAAGAAGTTTGAGTTGTGCCCTGAGGTCGTTCCATTTAGCTGTTATTTCGGTCTGGATCAGTTGTTGGACACACTCTGTTAGTTCGGGGCCTTCCAGTCGTGCTCCCTCCATTTCGAAGGTGCATCGTCGACGCCACAGTGCCCAAATGATTGCCCGCCGCCCCATCCTGAGCATATTTTCCGTGAAATCATCCATCTGAGCAGCTAGGTCCTTGGGCCAGGCCTCACATAACAAGGCCTTCCAGTCCCACGGCCATTGGGCTGTTGTTCCCAGTTGATCCCAGACTCTGTCCCACCATCTCCATAGCCAAAGTGTGCCCGGGCATTGGAGGAAAATATGTTCGATTGTTTCTGGTCTTTTCCGAGAGGGGAATGCATTTGTGCAGAGGCGACACCATGGGAGAGCCCGCCCCTGCTGCTCCAGGGACGTTCTATCAATCATCCAATTATTTGTCGGGAGGCACCGGTGCTCTATTTGCCATTGGAGGGACGCCTGCTTAGCTGGTTTTGCTTTGATTGATTTGAACCATCGTATTGGCCTCAGTTCCTGTCTGCTTATGTTGAGATGGTTCCTCCAGCGTTCCCCCACCTGGTCACGCAGTGCTGCCTTGGGTCTAAGAAGCCTGTAGGTAGCTTTGACAGTTAGGGAGAAGAGGGACTTTGTGAAGTGCTTACCCTGCCCTCTTTGGACCGACCATACCCACTCCACCGGGTCCAGGGCCAGGTGGTGAAGGGGGGTGTCGGGGCGATAAGCAATCCACTGGTCGTTCTCATACAACACCCTGATTCTATATACCGCCTCTGTTCGATATGTTGCTTCCTGTTCCCTGGGATTTCTTTGGATAACATTATCTTGTCCCACCGGTGAGAGGTCCAACACCAATGTCCCGTTGTGAGGGCAGCGGACCACCCTCCCCACCCTGCCGTGCTGGTGTTTGACCGCTACCCAGTCAGATACTTGCAAGGAGGGGCCTTTGCGGAGAGTTTTCCACCAGGCTAAAGGGATTATTTCTATTAGCTTCTCTAAGGCTTCGTGTGGTCTGTGACAATAGCGCAGTTTTTTCCGTAGCTGGTCCGGATCAATCCAGTCCTTCATGTCCTCGTCCCAAATGTCTATTATCCTTAGTACCCCTTTTTTGATCCAATTCTGCCAGGGGGAATCTGTGCAGAGGAGCATGCGGCCATTCGAGTCCACCACCCATCGATTGCCAAAGAGGGGTTGGCGTGCCACCTCCTCCCATCTTTCCGGCGCTGTCTTGTCATGGAGGGGGAGGCTCCTCCATGTCCTGAGGAGGGAGGGCCAGAAGGGGTCGTTTCGCAGATCAAATCTGGCTGCTTGCCGGGGGCAGTCTGAGAGGGGGCCCCTTGGTTGCGCCCTTTCTCGCGGGATGGGCCATTCCGTGTTTTCCAGCCATGTTAGCGGGTCAGCCTCTGCTGGCGTTTGTGGTGCTAGCCGGGAAATCTGTTCTAGTGCAAGCCTTCTCCAGGGGATCTCGGGATCGAAGAGGAGGAGTTTGAGCCATTGTAGGGCCAGTGCCTTGGTCTGCAAAAGGGGGTCGATGATGCCCAGGCCTCCCTTAGTTTTGGGTTGGATTATAGAGTGTCAGGCTACTCGACTGATCACATTTTGTCGTTCGTGATCTCCCCGCCATAAGAAAGCGTATATCTGGCGCTTTAGTGGGCGTAGAGCATTCTTGTCTAGTGCCCAAATGACTGATTTGTACCACATCGTGGCCAGCACCACGTTGTTTACAACCAGGCCGCGACCAAACAGCGATGTGTGTTTGTTCCTCCAGAGGGCCATTTTGACCAAGGGGGGCGTGGTGATCCAGTCGTTGTTCGTTGGTGGTCTTCCTTCTGCCGTCATAGAGATACCTAGGACCCTGATGGGGGCTTCTGGAGGGAGCCAGTTGATCCTGGGATGTTCTGGGGGTCTCACACCTTGGTGGTGTATCCACCAGCCCAGGGTTTTGTTTCCCCAGTTTACCCTCATGTCAGACAGGCTGCAAAAGCGGTCCATCATGTGGCGCACCTCTTCCATTGAGTCCTTGGAGGCATCCACCATCAGGGTCAGGTCGTCTGCAAATAGCGAGCAGACCGGGATTGCCTCCTCCGGTATTGCTGTGACTTGGATCCTTTTGAGATCTTTGTGGGCCCTCAGGTTAGCGGCCAGTGCCTCCAYGACAATWACGAACARGTAAGGTGCTATGGGGTCGCCTTGACGGACTGATCGCTGGAGGCTAATGGGGGGGGGCAGGTTGCCATTTATCATTACCCTCGTGGTTGMGGTCCCGTGGAGGATCTGGATCCAGCGGCGGAAGTTTRTCCCAAMRTTGAGTTTCTCCAGACATTTGTCAAGGAAAAGYCAATCCACGTGGTCATATGCTTTCTCAAAGTCAATGAAGATGATTGTTGTGTTGCTCTTCGATTGCCTGGTTAGCTTGATCATTTCATTGACTAGGAGAATATTATCCTGGATGTTTCTGCCTTGGATAAACCCAGTTTGGTCGGGGTGGATAATGTCCCTCATCATGGGGGTCATACGATTGGTCAAAGCTTTCGCTATCAGCTTATAGACCACCGTGAGGAGGGTGATGGGCTTGTAATTCCGGATGTTTGTCCTTGCCCCTTTCTTGTAGAGGAGCGTTAACACTCCCTGCCCTACTATTTCACCTGTCTACCCCGTGCTCCAGACCGCGTGGTAGTAATCCATAAGATCCTGGGACATACAGGACCACATGGCTTCCCAAATTTTTTTGGGGAGCCCATCCAGGCCCGGTTTTTTTTCTTGTTCCATCTGTTTTAGCGCCTCTCGTATCTCCTCCTTTGTTATGAGGGAGTCAAGTGTTTCTTTTTGTTGCTCTGACAGAGATTTGCATAGAGGGCGCAGAAACGTGTTTATCTCTTCTGTGCGTTGCCCTCTATCAGGACACTGGCATTCTGAAGTGAAAAGGTCCTGATAGAAGTCTCTTGCTATTTTTGCGCATGCAGCCGTGGATGTGTGGAGGGGCCCCTGGTGGTGCTTCGGGTCTTCCAAGGCCTCAATTGTTGACCTTCCTGATCTGGCCTTGGCAATCGCAAAGAATTTTGCCTCCATTGCACCTTCCGTATTATATTTTGAGAGCTTGCCCCGGATCCTGGTTCCTTGCCACCTATGTTCCATGTGGTGCATGAGTTGATTTTCAAGGTTTTGGATGGTCTCGCTTAGCTTTGTTTGATGTTCAAGATCTTGAAGATCGTCTTCTTGCATTTGTAGCTGTCGAAGTTGGTGCTGAAGATTTAATTCTTCAGCATGGCGACGTGCCGCGAATAACCTGGACTATTCATTGCACTTGCGGCCTAGAAAGGCTAGGCCGTTGTTGAACCATAATATGTCGTCGTTGATCAGGTCCCTCTGTGTTTTCCAAAAGGACCATACATCTTGAAGATGGTCGATGAAACGGTCGTAGGTGAGGAGAGATGTGTTGAGCTTGTAAAAGCCCTTACCTTGATCCGGTTTTCTCCGGAATGAGAAGGTGGCCAGGCACATCGCGTGGTCCAGGCCCGGATGTGGGCTAGGAGGGAGTATCTCTGCAATTTGCAGGCCCCCTTGTAAGTCTTCAGAAGTGAGGATCAGGTTGATGCGGGATTTCGATGCTCTCTCCGTCGAGTTGTTGCGGTAGCATGTAAAGCGACGGTCAGTCGGGTGGCTTCTTCGAAAGGTATCAAACAAATTGAGGGATTGAGAGAGGTCAGCAATCATTCTCTCATCGTGCTCCATGTAAGCCGGGCAGGGGGAAGGAGTCTTCCATCGATCCAGCCATCTGTCTGGAGCCGCATTGAAGTCACCGGCCAGGATTGTTGGGATACCAACAGGGAGTTTATCTTTTAGTGATTCTAAGAAGGTCTGTCTGGATGACAGATCATTGGGGGCGTAGATGTTCAGGATAGTTACTACTTCCAGTTCCAACATCGCCAGAAGGTAAACCCACCTGCCCTCGGTTTGGTCTGCCGCCCAGTTAAGCATTTCCATTTTAGATTCGGGGGGGAGCCATATGGCCACCCCACCACTACCGGGCCGCGGTGCATGGGCACGAAAGGCCTGGTGTGGCCAGAGTTCTTTGTGCGTATGATTATGGCCAGGGGTGTCCATGAGGTGGGTTTCTTGCAGGCATACGGCGTCGGGCCAGTGTCTTCCGTCCACGCCTTTTAGTTGGTCGAAAATGGCCTGACGCTTCGAGGCTTTTGCTGAGGCAAGACCGTTCACGTTTAATGAGCGCAGGTCGAGGTCTGCCTGACGCCTGTAGAGGTTCCAAGTTTTGTCCCTCCCATAGAGCGCATCAATCACATTCATCGTTCACCGATATTTGCGTGTTCGGTGAGTATGTGTGTGTGTGTAGTTTGCTGTGTAGTGGTTTTTTTTTTTTTTTTTTTTTTTTTTTTTTTTTTTTTTTTTTTTTTTTTTTTTTTTTTTTTTTTTTTAACGGCAGCCAGTTCCCAGTGTCCAAGATGCCGGAGTGTGCCCTTCCTAAGTAGTCTCATCAGGAAGGATTCGATGTCTGATGCCGATCAGAGGGTTCCGACTTTTATTTTTAGGATCTGCAGGTCTAGGAGGGCTTCCTCGTCAAGCCAGCGCAACGCTTCGGAATTTGCCTGATTGTAGCGCAGGTAGATATCCCTGACTCCGAATCTCTCCTGTCCTTGGGAGATTACCAGGGCAGAGGTTGCTCCTCCGGGGAGGAGGCCTCGGGTCAGTTGGGAGATATCTTGCTTTCGAAGATCTGGGTTATCGGCCCAGGATGTCAGAGAGAGGAAGAAGCTTGAGCGACCTTGGAGGGAGACGTCACCATGGACTGTGTCAGAGGGGATGGACAGCCCTGTTTCCCAGCCCCCGTGTGTTTGGCGGACCGGGAGGAGCATAATGCCCTTATTGGAGGGAGAAGTGGGGGGGGGTGTCTCCAACAGGTGGCGAAGTTTTTGCCTCCTGCTGGTGGGGACCACCTCGGGGGGGGGGGGGGGGGGGGGGGGGGGGGGTAGGCAGGGTGCGCCTCAGCGCTGGTAGGACTCCGGGCCGGCAGCGCCAGACACAGGCCGTGTGTCAAGTGTGTACCCTCATTGGTCAATCCATCCTGGGGACCACCGTGTGTCTGATTTTGGCCGTCGTGCCGCTGTTGGTCTGTCTGGTCATCGGCTGCCTTGTGGCCCCTCCCTCCCATTTGCATTATGCTCTCCGGGGCGCCTTTGTCGGGGGGCATGTCTGCCTGAACTATTGGCTGAAACTCTTCCTGGACAGACATGGTGTTCGACAGCAGGCGGTCCTGGTGCAGTTCCCCCGGTATGTCTTGCTGGGGCGGATTACCTCCAGCCACTTTGCGCTCAGGCCCATCAGGCTGCGGGATGGCTGGGTTCGTGGTGTCCTGGCCTGTTTCTGTGCCCAATGCTGTGGGGCCCGGTCCTGCAGGCTGCGGGACTGATGTGTCTTGCCGTGTTGTGTCCCAACCGTTTTCTGTTCCAAGTATTGTGGTGTTCGACAGCAGGTGGTCCTGGTGCAGTTCCCCTGGTATGTCTTGCTGGGGCGGATTACCTTCAGCCACTTTGCGCTCAGGCCCATCAGGCTGCGGGATGGCTGGGTTTGTGGTGTCCTGGCCTGTTTCTGTGCCCAATGCTGAGGGGACCAGTCCTTCAGGCTGCAGGACTGATGTGTCTTGCCATGTTGTGTCCCGACCGTTTTTTGTTCCAAGTGTTGTGGGGTCCGGTCCTCCTTCGGGGCACGGGACCGTTTTGCAGAGTTCTGTGTGCGCATTCCTATCTGTCGGAGTCTGGCTAGGTCCAGGGGGGGGACGGAATCGGGTGAGAACAATGTGCAGCAGTTTATGACAGGTTTCAGCCCCGGTCACCCCCTGTGGTAAGCCCCGAGTTAGGGCTGCGTGAAGGCTCGGGCTATTTTCCAACAGGGATACCAGGTCTCTGTATACTGTATCCCAAACCTCTTCACTCTCATGCTCGACTTTCAGACGGAGGTTGCCCATTAGCCATTCCGCCACGTCCTGCAGGGCGATCCCTCGAGTGCTGTTTGCTTCTTGCTGGTCCGTCGGAGGGTCTGGCTGTGTAGCTTTTGCCGTCTGATCTGTACAGGCCTCCTGAGCGTCAGTCATCTCCACCTCGGGCGGGGGGGGGGGGCCTGGAATGATTTCAACTTCCATCGGTTTGGGGCTAAATGCGTCTTTGAGCAGGTCCGTCGACGTACCTTCCTTTTGTGCTTCGGTTCCCTGAGGCACCTGTTCCTTTTCTGGGTGTTGGGTGGTGCCATCCCCAGAGGGCGGGGTTTTTAGGTGCGGACCGTCTTGCTGCTTGTCATCAGTCCCTGTGGCGGCAAGGATCTTTCCTGTAGGCAGGTATCGCATGGCTGCAGGTCCCCAAGATCGTCGTTTTAGTCTTTCCAGGGGTTCAAATCGTTTCTCTTTCGCATGTGGGAGCAGCGCACCGGGGTTTTGCTGGCCATTATGTTTTTCTTCTTCCTTTTGATGGCCCGTTTGTTGTTTCTGCTCCTCGTGTGGGGCCAGCGGTGGGGGGTTCTGTTTCCCAACTTCTTCTTTTTGATGGCCCTTTTGTTGTTTCTGCTCCTCGTGAGGGGCCGACGGTCTGGGGTTCTGTTTCCCAGCTTCTGCAGCCTTTGTGGGTCGGCGGCCACTCTCCTGTAGGGGCGGGACCCAGTCATTCGGGGGCCTGGTGGCCCAGCAGGGGGTTCCTCACCCTTCCCAGGTCCAGCCCTTCGCCTGGCCCACTTGGTCTGGATCCTCCAGGAACACCCACCCGTCGTGGCCGGGGTCCACCGTGTACCACCTGTTCTGTCGACGCGGGTCTTGCCGGAGCTGACCTTTCTTTGGGGCTTTGATAGTTGGGTGGCCTGGACAGGCGGACTCCGTGCACAGGTGGCCATAGGATCTGCATTTAAAGCACCACGACCGAAACTTGTGGGCCGTGTGGATTTGGAAGACCTTTCCTCCCAGTCGGTAGGGGATGATGTCGTCCATCGAGAAGGGTTGTTCCTTGGGCAGGTCCAAGGCCAGCATCAGGTAGTCATCACGCTGCGCCACGTAGGACGGGAGCGGGTCAATAAAGTCCACTATATTATATTGGTGGCTGAAGTCATGGACAAAGGCAGCTTGAATTTCCACCGGGATGTGCCTCAATTCCACCCAGAAATAATCCTTCATTAGTTGTTCACGTTTCTCCTCGGGGCTCACTTTTTTGGGTTGCCACAGGTAGATGCGCACCTCTGAGCGCTCCCATTTGATAGACTTCCATCCATCCATCCTCCGTTTATCTTCCGTAAAGAGAGAGAGGATCGTGAAGGCCGAGGAAGATAGTGGCTGGATCAGGAAAAATTCCTGAACCGCCTCAGGAGCTCCTTTCATTTCCTCCAGCCTTTTGTGAATCCATTTGATCTTCTCGTTCACTGATTTGTGTGCTGCGTCACCGAGGAAGAGCCAGTTGCTCGCATGCTGGATGTAGGTTTGGTCCCTCGCTTCCAGCTTGTCTGAGGGGTATACTTTCATAATTGTCTTTCTTCCCCCTTGATCCACCACCTGGCTCTGCGAGGGTTGGAGGAAGAGAGTCAAAAAGTATGCCCGTGCCGACGAGAGGTTGCGAAGCGGCACTTTTAAGGTTTCCTCCTCTCCCTGGTCAGAGTCTGGGGCGGCGTGCCGTATATCCAGGGATTTTTCTTGGATTGTATGTCTGACGCGTTGCGCCCACGTGGGGGGCCCCAACTTTTTGCCCGTGGATTCTGCACCGGCCGCTCGTTTTTGCTTCTGTTTTTCTAGTGATGCTTCTTCTTCTGTCAGCATTTCTTCGTCCTCCTCCTCGCTGTCTTCATCCTCCCCCTTGTCCCCATCGTTGTCCTCCATTGTCATATCTGAGCCCCCTCCTGCGTTCTTCCCCTTTACGAATTCGGCAAGTTCCGAGGGGGGGGATTGTGATGATGATCTGGTGCCCTCGGTGGTTCTATCCGTTTGGTGTGGCGACTGACTGTTCAAAGCCGGGGTTGTTTTCGAACCGCTGGAGGCTTCGACTAGGCTCGGCCATCGGTGGTGGTCAGTCTGATGCAGGTCCAGGGGTGAAGTGTGACCTGGTGGCGACTGGTTGGCAAAGGGCGGGATTGCGTTCGTAGTGCTGGAAGCTTCTGGCAGGCTCGGCCATCGGTGGCGATCCATCCTATGCGGGTCTGGGTGTGCAGCGTGGGCTGGTCTGACCGCCGTTCTCGCATACGGGGATACCACTAACTGTTTGGCCGGGTCATGTCTGATGGCCCCGCGGTAAAAAATGAGGGGGTTCGATCTTCTCGTGCTCCTGTGATTTGGTTCCATGTCAGTGGGACACGTGCACCCAGTGCTTGGTGTATCGTTGTTGTTTGTTTAATTATTTTTCTGGATTTCACCCTGTGTTGTGTTAATTTCCAGTGTTGTGTGTGTTGTTGTTTTGTGTTTGATTGATTTATTTAATTTTTTTTTGGAGATGGCTCTTTGCTGGCACAGGGGGTGCAGGGGGGGGGAGGTGGGCAAGGGGCGGGGAGGAGGGAGACATACAATCACGATCGCCGAGGAAGCACTTCCGCTATCGTACTCCGTTCCAAACGCACCGGTTGCTCGAGTTGGTCTTTGGCTGCCTTACACAGGCCGCTAGGGCAGTGCTCTTCCTTCAACGTCGTCTATTCAGCTGCGCTTCGATCCCTTATGGATATCGACGATGGCGAGCTGACCCCCCACCGATCCGATATCCTCGCCTATCTTCTCCTTAACTGACGTCGGCCCGTTACTGTGGATTTCTTCTCCAGCTCCCGCCGGCGCCTCCCGTTCCCTGACCGCCCTTCCGTTCCCGCCTTTCCACCTCGTTCCGGAAGCGGGCCGCGTGTCCTCCAGCTCCCGCACGCCAGCTTCGGCCGCCGTCTTGCCGCTTCGGGCGATGTCTTCCGCCTCTCCCACTCTCGTGCACCGTCTAGCGTTCACATCTTCACCCGGTCAACCGGCTGACGCTCCTGGTCAATGGATTATCCATGAGCTTCTCACACTTCAGCCACATCATGGGCTCGCTCCATCTTGTCTCTGCTGGCAACAGCACTAAGTGCCACGTGTCGACAACGTAGCGGCTACAGAGCTGTATGTGGAACCCCCTGGACATAGAGAATATTGAGATTTCTGTGGAAGACTGACAGTTCAACACGCCATGGCAGACGGCGTCATTGTAGGCCAGTTGGTTTCCTGCCTTTTCCCCGGCGCTAAGGCTTGAGAAGAAGGGATGCACAGGCTGTAGTAACGTGATCGGTCTGTAGTTCCTGACGTCGGTTGGGTGCCCCTTCTTGTACAGCAAGGTGACCACCCCAGTTCCTACGAATTTCCGGCAAACCTTGTTCTCTTTCGCTCACATTGAGAAAATGCATGCATTCGTTCTCAAGTACCGGCCAGAAGGTCTGCCGGAATTCCTTCGACAGACCATCCCTCCTCGGTGTCTTGTTCGGCTGCAGGGAGTGCAGGGCATCTCTAACCTCCTCCTGCGTTATGGGCTTGTCCAGGTTATCTGCCTGCTCTTGTGTGTGTGTTTTGTCCAAATAGGACAGAAACGTTTGCCTGCGCTTCGCACCTGCGGCTGTGCCTGCTCCCTTTCGGTGGAGGTGTAGATTTTTTTGTAGATCTACTGATAGCATCTCCTGTGGATCCGATGTCCACACTGTCATCTCCTGTACCGCTGCTACTGATAGCATCTCCTGTGGATCCGATGTCCACACTGTCATCTATCAGCAGCTGATCGATTAGTTTGTTCCTCGAGTCGACCCTGATTTTCTGGAAGAAACACTTACAGAGTCTTAGACATTTTTCCTCCTTTTTCTAGCTCTTTAATCCTGGCTCGGAGTCGTATACCCTCGTTTTTCCAGTTGTGACAGTCAGCCAACTCATGCCTTACCCAAACAGCCTATCCTCCCAAAAACAAAAACAAAAAAAAAACAAAAACAAAACAGCCTATCCTCATAGCACTGTTCCCGTGGGTGGAGAGCGAGATTTACTTCTGACAACCTCAGCTTCCAGTTCATGCTCCCGTGCCCTCCGCTGTGTTGCCAGCGTTGCGAGATGCTCTGGATGCTGCCATGGAGAGGCTGGCCAACTATCTGGGGAAACCTGGTGGGTCTGGTGTGGTGCGCCGCACATGCTTCCAGAATGCCCTGTTTCACAGCTCGAGTCTTTAGCAGCGAGTCGTTGATTTTGTAGAAACCAGGTCCGCGCCTGGGTGAAATGTCAAGAACCAAGCTGAACTGAATAAACTTGTTGTCCAGTCCAGGGAAGTAGGGGAGCTGGCTTATTGCCACCGTCTGCAGGCACAACTATCAAGCTTTCGGAAACAAGGAAGTAGTTGATTGTAGATGCCGAAGCGTGCTGGCTCCTGTTGGGCTTCATGTGAGTGGAATTTTTGGTTGTTGGCTGCAACATTCTGAAAAGGGTCCACGAGGCGCTGCTCCACCATAGCCCTGTGGATTGGGGTGGTCGCACCCAACATTCTGTCCAGTCTGGGGTCTAGTACGGCGTTCCAGTCTCCTGCCAAGATCAAGTGGGCTGGGGAGACGCAGGCAGGGAGCAACTCCCTGATCAGGTTGCATCTTTGGTGATAGGTGTTAGGACTGTAAACTGCAAAGATTATGAGGCGCTCCTCCCTCACATCGAGGTCCACCCTGACCCAACGGCCTTCGTGGTCGTACCTCCGAACGTCTCGAACTGCCAGGTGTTGGGTCACTGCTGAGTTCGAATGTATCAATATTACGGTTCCTGCCGAGCCCGGTCTGGGTGCAGGAGCCCAATGGGCCTCCTTCACCCATCGAAGTCCTTGGGCTATCTCCGTCTGGATTGCACGGTGCTCCAGAGTATCCGTCAAGTGGGTTTCTTGTAGGAACAGGATATCTGGCGGGTGTCTCCCATTCCAATTGACAAATCCACCTGAGCCAATTTAAGCAACGCCTCAGGTCCACAAAGCCAAAACGACCCGAAAAGGAAAAACACCAACCATCCGACCTGCCTCCAAAAGGTTGCCAGTTCTAACAGCAGAAGAAAGGCCAAGTATCAACAAATCCACCTGAGCCAATTGAGAAGCAGCCTAGGCTACCACCTACCTAATCTCTCAGTAGCCAAGATGAGACAAAAAAAAAGGGGGGAGAGAAAAAAAAAAAAAAACCACCTAACACGGTAAGCGGGTCCAATTGGAGCGAGTGGAAAACCGTGCTCCCTCCTCCCAAATTCCCTCTGCCAATCTACTGTGACTAAGCTGTGAACCGAGTGCCCATGTTTAACGAGCTGGACTCACAGGGCCTTGAATAACCAGGGGGCCAGGGTAACAAGTACTAACAACCCTTTGCTGGCTTTGCTGGCCGGCCATCCACTGTTGCAATGGAGACCTCAGCCCTGAAGACACCGAGTGTTTGGAACCAAGCCAAGCCAAGCCGCTCTCTCTGTTCTGCGACTTCGTGACTTTCTTCCGCCAGTCTGCCTTTTTTTTTTTTTTTTTTTTAACTGCCAGAATAGCCATGCACCCCCAAAACAAGAAAGGAAAAAAGAAAAGAAAAGAAAAGAAAAGAATAGTGTCCGTCGAGATGTCCGTCAAAATTGGAACGATACAGAGACTGGAGATTAGCATGGCCCCTGCACACAAGGATGACACACATAAATTGAGAAAAAAAAAGGTCCAAATTTTTGTAAGTGCAGAGAACTGTTTCATTGTTGTCAACTTTTTTTTTTTTTTTTTTTTTTTTTGTTGATGTCAACTTGTCATGCTCATATATTACGTACGCCGGAACTAAAAAAAGAAGAAAAAAAGCCGTGCGCAGTAACCTAGAGAAAGTAGACCGGATTCGCCCGTTGGTCCATATGCTTTCCCTGCAAATACTCTGTCATTTCGTCCCGGCCCGAGATCACTGAGAAACCCACAGCGTTGATCGTTTGAAGTAGGCTTCTCTTTCTTTTGAATTAGGGCATACTCAAACTAGGACTTCTTCTAGGAATCTGGTGGTGATTGCAGTCGGATTCGTCCAGGTCTGACTGTAACTGCAGTCAGATACGTTTAGGACAGCCCTTGTGTGAGTATGCCGTAATTCTATCTCGATTCTCGATACAGATGCACACAATCCAAATGCGTAATTCTTTTTTTCGATATCTATTTCAAGCTTACTTGTTACATGTTGAAAGCCTACACACGGGCCCCTCACGGGACCCGAGGTTRGAATAGGGSCCCCAGGTCGCGTCACCGCAACCTGAAGGCCCTATGGCATTTTTACTTGGGCCTGCATCAGAAAAACGCCAGCTTTAGATTATTTTTATATTCTTTTATTTATTTATTTGCTGCTGTTTTTCTAACATGTGTACTGTTGTCCGTTTTGTGGCCAGGTACACGTTTTAGGACCAGGGCCAGATTCAGGCCCAGAGGCAGAGCTCCTAAAAACGTTTGGACCTTTTTTTGTTTTCGGACAGATTTCGGACCATTCGGACCTGGACTGACGTTCAGGGCCAATGCATTCGCACAGGCCCTGAATCGGACCAGGTACCGAACAGGCCCAGTCCTGGGCAAGGCCTGGACGTCCGGTAGGGACCCAGGCAGGCCGTTTTAGGCCAAGGACTGAACCAGTTTCGAAGCCTGCGATCTGGACCATGGATCGGAGTTTCGATCTGCACGGTCCAGAACGCAGGCCGTGGACTCACTGGGTCCGGCCCAGCACTACTTAAGCTGGGCCAACGCCCAGTTCTGGACAGAAGGTACCAGG
>BFEA01000240.1:141923-159203 GCA_003427395.1 Chara braunii
GAGAGAGAGAGAGAGAGTTGTGACTTGAGACTTGACGACAGTGGATCCAGACTCGACATTGGGATTTAGACATTTTGACGAGGGACTATTTGGGCTTGTGCCGAAGACTTGGTGTTGACGACATTCCCATTTTCCCCTCTTCTTCGTCTAAACCCCCTCTTCTTCGTCTGTGTATGGTGGGGTCTGGCACATTCTTCCTGTGTGAGCACCAGACCCCTTCACACCATGAAATGATGATGATGATGTATGTTCGGGGCTGTATTGCAATATTGATTGTTCGGATCATTGGTATCTAAGTTTTCCGCTGCGCTATCTTGTACTTTGTATTGAGAGGTCGGTTCTTGTTCTGGTCTGCACCGTTACAGTATGCAACAGTTTTGGTTTCTCACATACCCCACAGTGCCCACACCATGCAAGGAACCAGAACCACCCAACACTGTTGGCAAATATTTGAGAAATCCGTCAACCAATGAAAGACCCCATTTAAATCTCTATTTGAGGCGGCATTCGAACTACGTTTCCTGGCCCTCCGATCATCTGCACTCCATGGCCGGATGGAACATCGCACCGTGCGGCATAGGGCCAACCAAAACGTTTCGGACCACTAGTGGGACTTAGCCTCGAGTGACCGAGTACTGTGGGTGACTGCCATCCGTCTAGTATCCCACCTCTGGAAAAAAAAAAAAAAAAAAAAGGAACTCGGGGTAGCCCAAAGTTTTAAGCACCGCCCTGTTTCACAACGATGACAAGGTCCCATATTTGGGATGGGACTTAGTTTCGGAACCAGGTGGCATATTTGGGATGGGACTTAGTTTTGGAACCAGGTGCTATATTTGGGCCAGGGCTTTCGAGGTGGACGGAAATACAATTACAATTATTATATATTTGCTAAATGCACTGCAGTCTACAACAACCACAACTGTCGTCCAAAAAACATGATATAGGGTTTGTTTACCTGTATTTGGCCAAGATTCAAGTCCGATTTATGTAAGCAACCAGGAGCGTTGCGCCCCCGCTCGAGCACCATTGGAGTGGACGCGGCGCGACGCAGGAGTCAACGAAGAGTCATGCGACGCGGTGGGCGGGCCCGGACGCAAGAGTCGACGAAGAGTCATCCGACGCAGTGGGCGGGTAGGGGTTGTGGTGCGTGAGACTTGACAGCGGGAGGGTAGAGATGACGTGGCGAGACTTGGTGCGGCCTGCCTTTTGAAAGCACAGGGGTGCCATCTTCGACTTCATGCTACATCTACTGATGCTGCAGGCCAGCACGCTGGATGAAAGGAAGACTGTCTTTGAAAGGGGGCGGATCTTCATGATATTTTTGGCATATGGGTTGCCTTTGCTTCTCTGCCTGAGTAGTTTCGTGGGGGATGGTTGGTTGATGCAGGCTGAAAGGGAGGAGCGCGTCCTCACGTGGAGTGAGAGGAGGATTGGAGGTGACATCGAGTCCGCGTTTTTTTGAAGAAGGGCGAAGCAGTATCGGCGGCAGCTACGTCTTCGTCACAAGGACATCCGGACTCGGAGTACGAGGGCGCTGTGCTTGATTTTGGAGCTTGCTTTTCTTTGGATAGACCCTCTCGCCGATGGTTTCTGTTGTAGTCACCAAACTGGATTACTTTGATTCGCGTTGTAAGTTTCTAGTTCCAGTTCTGATTTCTGAAAATTTCAATCTCTGATTTTACACGTCATATTCTTGATTTAGGTTTTTAGTACATCTTGATTGGTAGTTTGTATTTTTTAATTTCTCATTTACTGTCTTGATTGCTGATTCGTTTTTGGCTTAGAATCCCTTGATTACTGTCTGAGTGACTCTCTTTTTTTTCCCTGTTTAGTATTTCCTGATTTACGCTCTGAGCGATTTCCTGAACTAGGGTTCTGGAAATCAGAGTCCGAAGTTCGTAAGGACATCAGAATCAACTTCCCATGTCTGTTCCTTTTTGAAATTTCGAAACTTATCAAATTGTGATTGACCTTCTGAATTGGATGCCAAAATTGATGATCTAAATTCCCTTGATTACTATGTGGTCTTATTTTCAAATTTCAAATCTCAAAAAGACAGTCCAGATAAGTTCTTAAATTTGTTTCTGATTTTCGATGGAAAGATCGACGGTTGTACATCTTAATCTCTTGGTGGTGTTTTTTTTGTTGATGATTGCCTCAAATCTTGCTGGTGGGGGAATTAGGATGGGAGGATGGAAAACATAAGGGAACTCTCAATAGACGAAAGATGTCGGTTAAGGTGAGTAGGTCAGGAGGACGATGGTGGGACGACATAGGCCGGTGCTGGATCCTTGCTCTGTGACCCAAGGAGAGCTTGAGGCCTATGGAGTTATGCCGAGGGTGGAAGGCGTAACCAGATCGTCCAACATAGTTGGCACCGGGGTTTGGACCCTGTAACCTGTTTAGGGGTATCCCGCTAAAGGAATTGTCGAGGGGGGAAGACACTTCCTGTCCGTTAGAACTAGGTTGGTCGGTACTGGGGAGGGTTGTGGTGCCCTGTTACCCTAGCAGAGGGGGGTATGAGACCAGGTGAGTTCTGGTACGAGGACTGAAAGCCGGGACCGACGGTCCTCTTGTTGAGAGGGGGATTTTAGGTAGTGGTAGTGGTTTTAATTTCTAGTTTCGACCCCCTTTTTTTCTGAATTTTATCCTGTTGGCCGTTAGGGGGATTTGAGAATGTTTAGGATTCTGGGACCTCTATCAACTTTTCCTAGGTTTTTTTGAAGTTGTGATACTCAGCGATCTGTGGTTGTTCGATGCCAGAACGACGCTGGCCGGTGCTGGGGTGTTGCCCTGTAGCCTGTTGACACGGGAGCGTGAGGGCTGGTAGAGAGATCTGGGGATGCTTTGGGGTGGGCATCTCACGGAACGACCAAGGTTTGCTGCTGGGACGACGCTGGCCGGAGCTGGGGCGAGTTGTCTTGTCCTGTAACCCAGCAGAAAGTAGGGGTGTGAGGCCTGGAAGAGCTCGGCAGGGAGTAAGACAACTTTGAGGAACTCTGGAAGGGCTTGTTAGGGAGCTTGAGATTTCTTTTACGACCCCGGCGGTTTATTCTAAAAAGAAACGAGGTGAGTGGGAAGGAGATGGGGGGATATCATGCGTCCTGCTAGTGAGGGGGCTAGCTGGTAGGAYTSGAATAGGGCATAGCAGCAGTAGAGATGGTGGCTCTGCTGCAGWAAGTCTTGCCGGAGTGTGGAACAGAGGACTGATGGGGGGGTGTTTTTCTGAGTTGGAATTTGAATCCTGCCTATTCTTGAAGCCTGTTGTAGTCCTTTCCTACGTAGCTCCAATTTTTTGGGCCAAAAGAACGAGGTTAGTGGGGAAGGAGATGGTGGGGTATCACATGTCCTACTAGTGAGGGGGCTAGGATGGGAATAGGGTATAGCAGCAGTGGAGATGGTGGCTCTGCTTGCTGGAGTGAGGTAAAGCGGTTGGACGGGGGGTTTTCGGAGTAGTTCTGAATTCTGTTCATATTCTGAAGTCTGTCGTGGTTATTTTCTAAGTAGCTCCAATTTTTTTCTGAGCCTAAGCCGGGTAATGGCCCCGACACCTCAAATTTTCAAAATTGTATGTAAATTTCCATATGGGACGCTGGGCCCGGTTCCCAGCACGTGTTGCTCCCCACAAATAGATTGGAGCCTTGTTCCCAAAAAATTAAAAAAAAATAAAAAAAAATAAAAAAAAAAAGTCCGATTTAGAGGACAGTAATTGTTGTCTGTTACATCTGCATGAGTGGTAGCTATAGCTTAGTATAGCTAACGAGTGCGTGTGTACTCCTATGCTGTTGGATCGCGACAATACCAGATGGCACAACTGGGACCACTTTGAACAGGGACTAGGTACCACTAGCCGGGGTTTAGTCTTCCTGTCGGGACAACTGGAACCACTTTGACCAGAGGCTAAGTCCCACTAGCGGGGTTTTAGTACCACTAGCCGGGGTTTAGTCTTCCAGTCGGGACAACTGGAACCACTTTGACCAGAGGCTAAGTCCCACTAGCGGGGTTTTAGTACCACTGGCCGGGGTTTAGTCTTCCTGTCGGGACAACTGGGACCAATTTGACCAGGGGCTAAGTCCAACTAGAGGGGGTTTAGTCGTCCTTTTGAGTAGTTGTTTTTCAACATGGCCCCAGTCGGGTCGTGAGATGTTCAGATGGGTGTGTACTCGAAACCAAAGTTTAAGTCCTCTCGCTGTCGGGACAACTGGGACCACTTAGACCAGGGGCGAAGTCCTAGTAGCGGGGGCTTAGACCTCTGTTCAAGTAGTATTTTTCAACATGGCCCAGTGCGGCTGTGAGATGTTCCTGCCAGTCGATCTGAACATCTCACAGCCGCACTGGGCCATGTTGAAAAATACTACTTGAACAGAAGTCTAAGCCCCCGCTACTGAGACTTCGCCCCTGGTCTAAGTGGTCCCAGTTGTCCTGACAGCGAGAGGACTTAAACTTCTGCTCGGCCTCGAGTACCCGGCACATCTACCTCTATCTGGTGTGGTACCGGCCTACCTGCTACTCGAGTGTTTTCAGCTGCTTCAACTGCCACGGGCCTCTTTCCCCACCACTTGAGTGTTTTCCCCGCTGCGATCCTCAATGTCACGGCCACAGGTCAGTACCGGCCCTTTGGGCCCTCTGAACAAACAAGTGCCCTTGCGGGTCACACACACACACTCAAGCCGACAAGCACTCAGACAGGCATGCAGAACAGCAAGCATGCACACACACAGACCTAGAGAACTCAGCAACAAGCAGGAAACTTAGCAAGTCATTCATTCTATGAGCAAAACTCAGAAATCAGCTGTGTGTCTAAAAAAAAAAAAAAAAAGGCTAGGTCTAGGCGGGTACCAGTCCAACCAGTCTGAGTCTAGGGCCTGTACGGGCAATATCAGAGTCTGCGATGATGTTTCCCTCCGAAAGGGAGGAGGTACCGATTGCTCTGAGGCCACGCGGACAAGGAAGTCACTCGCCAAGAGGCAAGCAGGCCGCTATATCTCCACGAGGAGCAAGGTGCTCCTCCTCATTGTGGGTGTGCAAGTTTGGCGACACACTGGTTGGAGCGCTGGCTGGAGCAGCACTGCTGGGGGAAGGAGCAAAGACAAGGAGGAGGAAGAAGACCAGGACTAGGAAGGGGTAGCGCCCGAGGTACTTACCTGGCTATGGTGGTTGCCATCTTCATCACCTTGGTGGGCGCTGCAGCAGGAAGGCCTCAGTTGGGGTAGAGCTACACCAAGAAACTTTGAGGCAGAGTCAGGCATGGCGGCCTGAGCTACAGCAACCATCGGTGCTTTGTGTTGTCCTTTGGACAGCAGGGCGATGCCCTGGTAGTCCGCCATAGCCTCAGCCTTGGAGGAAGGAGGAAGAAGGGTGGCCATGGCTATGGTGGACCTCATGTGATACCTTCAGTAGAAGTGGGATTCGGACATTGATTCTGGTTCAGCCATTCAACATTGTTATTATTATTTCTTGTTTGAACAAGAGGGGAAGAGATAAGGAGGAGGAGAGTGGTTGGCGAAGAAGAAGAGCATTATCAGTGGTCTATGGTGTACATCATCTTCGTCTTCTTCTTCTTTCCCTCTCTCTCCTCTCAAGTTCATTCATTTCTTTTTGCTATTGGACGGCATTGTACTTTCTGATGAATGTGTACTTCGAAATTGGCCAGGATCATAACAGCTCCATCAAAATCTGCAATGATATCATCATCAAGATCGGCTGCAACGACGGTCACAAAGGTAAGTGGTGTTTGGGTAGGTTCTGTCTGGGACGAGAAGGGCACCACACTGAGTGTTTTCAAACTTGAGAGGTGTGTGAATGGAGGGCAAGGGAGCCTGGCGGGCGGCGGCGCTTTGATTTTCTCTCCTCTCCTGGGATCTCTCGTGCCATGCGGCGTGACAGCCGAGGAACGTCGGAGCAGGGGAAGAAAGTTCTACGATGGGCAAGGAGGGAGCTCCCGGGCACCTTGGGATCATGGGGGAGGATGCGATTGGTGTGGGGGGGGTCTCATCGGCTTTCCACCCATCGCCCTTGGGCTGTGTTTTGAAAACGACATTTTCATCTGTCTGCCTAGGACCACTTGCCTGCTTGATAGGTTGTCTATCTACTTCATAAGACTGACTAGGTTTGATGGGTCCGATAGCTACATGTAAGATCTTGCTCATGAAACTCGATTGGCGCACCTCTTGTTGGTAATATGATAATTTCGCCATTGGGGAGGCCGGGAGATGTGTAGTTAGGTGTGGCACTAGGCTTTGCTCTTGTGCTCTGTTGGGCTTTGCCATGTGGCGTTACGGCAGGATAGGGGTGTTAGCTTACTCTTACTATACTCCATATTCATCTACGAATTCGAATTGTCTTTTAAATTGTGCTCTCCCTTTACCGAGTGGATTTCTGTTAATTAGTATCACATAGGGGAGATTTCAGATGCAGTGTCTAGGGTTTGACTGGGATTATTGATTAAGCCAGACCCTGCTATGACTCCCCCCCCCCTCTCTCATGGTGCTGAACGGTCCATGTAGCGGTATGCGAGTTGAACAGGCCAGGGTGATGATGCTAGGGTTTCGATGAGCAGTTAATCCCCTCGTATGAGGGCAATCAATGCTGCTCATCAGTAAGTCTGCGCATATACTACAAACACATCTGTTCAAACAAATGCTTACAATGATTCAGGGACGCTGGACCCACTTTCCAGCAGGTGTTGCTCCCCACCAATAGATGGAGGCTACCTGAGAGTGCTAGTGGTGTCTGCTCCTATCAGCACCCCTAACATTAGCTCGAGCTGTTTTCTGTTAAAAAAAAAGAAAAAAGAAAAAAAGAATGATGGTCTCACAAATTGAAAGATGGTCTGGACAACCAATGGCTGGCTGGTGCAGCAAAGAAAAAAAAGAAAAGAAAAGAAAAGAAAAAAGACGGTACTGTGAGTATGCTCTGATATGCGTGTGATTATGCGGAAGGTTCTGTGCTCGCCTCCGTGAGGCTGAATGGGCCTGGGGGCACAGAGTCACAAACTCTTCCCAGCCAGTTTCATTATTTTCTTTCCTTCGCTCTACTTTTCTTTTTTCTTCAAACTTAAAAAAACATGTCATATGACTCTTCTTTTTTCCTGTCCTTTTTTTTTTTTCTTCTGATTTAAAGGAAATGTCCAAAGCCTTTTTTTTTTTTTTTTTTTTTTTTTCTGCTGGAAAACGGGTCCAGCGTCCCCTGAGATACAATATCAAATTGGTAGATTGGCACGTGCTGGGAACCGGGCCCAGCGTCCCTCATGAAAATCCAATGATGCTACTGATGCTATAAGATGATGATGATGATGATGATGATAAGAAAAAGCAATGAGGTGATTAGTTGACGTCATCGGAAAGGCATGCTCGTGAGGAAGGTTTACTACTGGAGATCGCTGGAGAAAGAACCTATTAGGTGCCTCACCGCCGTGGATGCTCCTTTTCCCTCCGGACTGCCAGCGAGAGGCCATCGACGGGCTCGGTGGTTGTGTCTCGCTACGTGCTTGAGACAAGGTAAGTTTACGCCACGGTCCGATAATCTTCATCGTTCAGCCTTATGACAGATGGTCGTGAGAGGTTGCAGGCCACGAGACGGCTGAGTCGCTTACGGGCCAATGAAGGAGGAGGTGGAGGTTGGGAGGGAGGAAGGATGTGACATGGTGTGATAGAAATTGTTAAGATTTCTAGGTTGGAGAGGCACTTTGTAGACCTTCCGCTTGTATTCTGGAGTGACAGTCAGATTGTTGGAGCTGTGCTAGTTAACTGTTTGTTGTATGTGATTTGTAAATCGGTACGCTCCATGTTCTAATTTTCAGGCTCAATTCAAATGTCATGATTAGATATTCTTGAGGTTATTCTTGTGCTGGGGGGCTAGCGCGACTGGGAGCGCTGTTCCCTACCCCATTGGGCCCGCAGATGGGGTGCGGAGAAGTCAGGTAACATAGCGGGCGATAACGCGAGATGAGGGATGGAGGGGGGGGTGATGGTGATAGGGTGAGACGATGAGTGATCGGAAGGAGTATTGTGGAGGAAAGGAAGAGGGATGATGGGGAGGTCTAGCAGGCTTTTCTGGATATAGTTGGAGGTGCAATCACTCATCATCATATAGTTGGAGGCGCAATCACTCATCATCACTCATCATCACCATCATTGACATCATCATCATCATTATCATCATCATCATTATCATCACCATCACCTTCATTATCGATATCATCACCCGTCAGTATTAGTTTTGCCATCCTCCATCTGGGTGATTGTTAAAACATCTCGAGTCCTGAATTTTGTTCTTAAAATTTCATGTCCCCAAAACTTTTTTTTTTTTTTTTTTTTTTTTTTTTTAACAAAAAAAACAAGCTCCATCTATTGGTGGGGAGCAGCACCTGCTGGAAACAGGGTCCAGCGTCCCATAGATACAACCATATCCTCACAATTTGGCACGAACTGGGAACCGGGCCCAGTGTCCCATAACGAGCACATTCAGAAATCTTGTCAGAAAATTCCCTGAGACTGGGACTAGGAACTTACTAGAAAAATCCAATTGGCCTAAGATTGACCTAAGAATGAAAATTTTGAAAATTGAGATACTGGGGCCATTACCCGGCTTGGTTCAGGGGAATTGGAGCTACTTCAGACATATCTACAACAACTTCATGATTAGGCAAAATTCCGAAACGACTCAGAAGAACCCCCATCAATCCTCTTACCTCACTCCGGCAAGACTGACTGCAGCGGAGCCACCATCTCTGCTGCTGATGTACCATCCTCCCATCCTACCAGCTATCCCCCTCACTGATAGGACGCGTGATAACCCACCATCTTCTCTTTTTTCAAACATGTCTATGACAACTTCATGATTAGGTAAAAATTTGAAAATGACTCGTAGAAACCCCCCTCAATCCACTTTACCTTACTCCAGCAAGACCGACTGCAGCGGAGCCACCATCTCTGCTGCTGCTGTGCCATACTCCCATCCTAGCAGCTAGCCCCTTCACTGCTAGGACGCGTGACAACCCACCGACTTCTCCCACTCACCTAATTCTTCGTTTTGGTTGCCTAAAAAGGTGGGTCCAGAAGAACTGAGGGAACAAATGATGAAAGACCATTATTGGGTCGAATTGCGTCACATCCCAATTGAAATCCAGGTCGCGTTCATTCACGACTTCGGCCAGCAGTACCGTATTGTGGATTTCATTAATTCTTTGCCCTCCCATGTTGCTAAAAGGGATGACTACTTGATGCTGGCCCTTGATCTCCCCAAGGACCAGGTATTCTCACTGGATGATGTAATTCCCTTCAAAATGGGGGGTCGGATTCATCAGATTCACACTGCTCATAAGTTTAGGCCTTGGTGTTTCAAATGCAAGGCTTACGGTCATCTCCACAGGGACTACGCCTGCTCCCATCATCCTCAGCACGCGATTCATCCGGATCTGAGACTCAAAAGAGACCCACAAAGACCTAACAGATGGATCCTCGTGGTAGCAGGGTATGAAGGTTGGGTCTATAGAGAGGATGTGAATCCCTCAGGGCAACATGTGGGTTGGGTGTGGGAAGGGAGGAGTGATGTCCATAAGACACCCCGTCCTCCTGCAGATTGGATTCCCCCCCAACAGTCGCATCAGCAGACACATGGCCAACCAAACAGACAAGGAGAGTCCTCAAACGGGCGCTCAAGGAAGTCTGGAAACAAGGAACATATGCACCACAGCAAGCGTGAAGGTCACAATCACCCCATGGAGTCTGAGGGAAGTGAAGGATGTGAAAAAGGGGAGGATGGCGGAGTGGAGAAAGTGGAGGAAGGGGAGGGAGGTGAAAACAGTCAGAAACTCAATTCTGGAGGAGTGGTGAGAATGGAGGAAGATGAAAACAGTCAGAACTTGAAATCGAATTCCCCTGCATCCTCCACTGGCTCATTGGGTGCTGGATTCTCTCTGGGTCCTAACGCGAGGGACTACATACCAAAGAACATTTCAACTTCAGAATGGCGGGTGGTCAAAAGGAAAGGTYCTYAGAGCACTGACCAGAATGCAATAACTAAGCAGAATACAGGCGCAGTGATTAACACAGGTGAGGAAAGCGAGAGGAAAGGTGGGAAGAAGGATGAGTCTCCAGAAAATGTAATATCCTCTCCAGAGACTGATGTAGTCCCTATGGAGATAGACCCCTTCAAGATTGCTTTCGTGTCCGATCCAATGAAAATTGAAATTCTTCATRCCTCTGTRCCTCCYCCTTCCCYGAACTCGGACAACATGTCGTCGTTAACAGTGRACCATAATTCGACARTATGWAAAATTGCGGATTGGCTTTTGTATCATTTGAAAGAGAATCATCCTCAATTAACAAYTGTTCACTRGTCTCAAATTTTCGACGAACTGATCATCCTTCTGSAGAATAGTGAAAGTCTAATTTCCTTTTTGAAACAAGGGCCGATTAGTGGTTTATCGTGGGAAGATATCAGTTCCAAGTTACTCACAATTGTCTCTTCGAAATTTAACCGTTCAAGCAGGACGCAAACTGAACTATTAGCAAATGCACAAAATTCACACAATCGTTGTATGCCTTTGTTGGCACTTGAGGCGGAAGAGGCGAAAGCACAACAGCAGACACAGCAGTCGAGTGAAACATCGCTAGTAAACGAACTCAAAGTCCCACAGTATCAGGATCATCAAGTGGAAGGCCGAAAAAATTCGAATTCAGAGTCCCATAATAATCACAATTCTCTGTCTGCTGAGGGAAATATCCAAGTTGATTCCACTCAGATTGCTGGGGGAAATATGTCAGTTGTTCCCACTCATTTTTCTGGATCCGATCCCCCCCACCCACATGTGAAGGAAGTGGCTGAACTTGATGATACGGGGAGGGATCCTGGTAATTAGAATCAACTGCGGCAGCCATTGTCGCAATGCCCATCAGGGAATAGTAAGCCATCCTGTTTCAAAGAAATTGGGGGAAATATGCCAGTGGTTCCCACCCATTTTTCTGGATTCGATCCCCCCCCCCACATGTGAAGGAAGTGGCTGAAGTTGATGATAGGGATCCTGGTAATGACAATCAACTGCGGCAACCATTGTCGCAGTGCCCATCAGGGAGTATTAACCTATCCTGTTTGAAAGAAATTGTATCTGCCCTCACCGGGGAAAAAACAATCCTGCTCATCAATTATCAGTCCCGCTCAACCACCCCTAAGAAACACAGTCAAGGGTTGATTGAGTGAGACCCAGAGTCTGTAAACCCACATCCGGTTTTGTCTACCATCGCTACTGAGTCTGAGCCCTGTTCAGCCTCTTCCCCTCGTGATTAAAAGGGGGGGAAGCAGTATAGATACCTGTTTCACAAATGGTTTGGATGAACTGGATAAGAACGCCTCAGGCAACGAGTCTGCCTAGGCATCTGCTATCTGCAGTAAGACAACTGAGTCAGAAACCAGTGATCTCAGAAATGAAAAGGACTGTGGAAATGGGAACAGAGATATGGTCTTACATGACTCCTCCTCGGTTGGAAGGTTCCATAAGGTYTCYCATGCAGAGYAACARAGTTCACAAGTGGTGGATCTCACTGAGGATCTCCCGAAAAGTTATCTGCCAGGACCCACTGATTTGCCTCACCCCACTCTACTGCCTCCTCCTCTGGAATCTGAGCTCACCTCTAAGAGGCAAAGACTGAAGCACCGGTTGGCGAAAGGTCAAGGGCTTTTACTGCCTGCAAAGACTGGAATTGTCCTTCTTTCAATTAGACGGAAAGACGAAATCTGGGAAGTGGGATTGTCAGAGCCCCATGAGACAATATATGGAGAAGTAACTATTTTGGGAACCATATCTCCCTTTTTGTCACCTGCCACTGATGCAGGGCGGCTAGCAGGGGAACCTCTCATCAGACAGGAAATATATAAAGTTATCAAAAAGCTCCTCCTCCCTGGTGGCACTTCATCCTTTGTCTTAAAGGGAGGAGAACAGGGTCTGGCAGATTGGGATGTCTTTCTCAGGTATGAGGTCAGTAAGCAAACAAAGCTGAGATGGCTTAACCAAGACCTTCTCATGGAATTACAGCTGATGAAGATCAAAGCGAGTAATTTCTGGTCGGAAACTGATGTAGGAACATTGCTGGTACGTCTTTGGAGCAAACAGGTTCTAGTACCAGGTGGACCACTGGACTTAGGTCAGTGGGTAGACCTGAAAAATGACTCACATATCTAATTTATCAATTAATCTTATTAATCTTATAATGGGTTAGTCGTTTTTTTTTGTTGAATCAATGGATAAATATCGATTAATTGACGCCATGTACAATAGAGATAAAACATGGAAAGCTACCAAAAGGCAGACAGACCTAGACTTGAGGTCACTCAACGTTAATGGTCTGGCTTTAGCTAAATTTGAAAAGAGACAAGAAATCTATGATCAGCTTAAAGGAATAGGAGGAAGGGAATGGCCTGATGTTATATGTATTCAGGAAACCCACCTACTGGACTCAACCGCCCATGATCATTGCCACAGACATATCTGGCCCCACACTGCTTTCCGGGCCCATGCACTGCGTCCTGGTAGTGCTGGTGTGGCGATTTGGATCCCGCAAGGATCCAAAGTAGATCCTGTCTACTAGGAAGTTGATAAAGAGGAAGGAAGAATGGCATACATACTCGCGATGTTAGACCTAAAGATCGTGGTCGTTTTATGTGTTTATGGCCATAATGAAGCAGGAAACCGACAACGCTTCTTCGGTTCTCTCATTCCTAAACTTCCTATTGGGATCCCAGTAATCATAGCAGGTGACTTTAATGCTGCCCCAGATCGTTCCTTGGATCGCTGGCGCATTCCGGACCCATGCCCGGATTACGTGGCAGCAGACGAAGCCATGATGACTAATCTCACTCAAACCTTCAACCTCTTGATTCATTTAGAAGGCTTAACCCTACACTTCGTACCTTTTCATGCTCTAGAAAAAATCAGTCTAGGACAGTTTCTAAATCAAGGATTGACTTGATCCTTCTCTCCGAAGACCTGGAGGGTGCAGTACAAACTGCTGAAATTTTCCCCAGAAGTCCTCTTCCACGCCTAGACCACGCTATGTGTACAATCCTCCTATCATTTTTCAAAAAGCCAGACCAGGGGAGAGGTTACTACAAATTAAACACATCTTTACTAAAAATAAAAAGATTTAAATCTTATCTCCAGGATGTTTGGGGCTATTGGCGTCAACAGAAGAATCTCATTCAGGATAACATCAAGTGGTTCAACAACGGCCTAGTGTTCCTAGGTCATAAATGCAATGAATACTCGAAGCTGTTGGCAGCAGAACGTCATTCCAATGAATCAAGACTCTACCAACGTATTCACGAATTACAATCACTAGAAAATAATTCAAATAATAATGAAAATGATGAAACAATTGCTCAGGAAATTCAAGACCTCGAGGACCGACTCTTAACCCTTATGGAATATCGTTGGCAAGGAACACGGATAAGGGGCAAGCTTCGCCAGGTGGCTACTGAAGGAGGAATGGATGCAAGGTTTTTCGCTTTGGCTAGAGCTCGAATAGGGAGAACAGTACTTCAAGCTCTTGCGCACCCTAATCGTTAGAATGAACAACTAGCAACATCCACACCTGAGTGTACCAAAATTGCAAGAGATTTTTTTAAATCCCTCTTCCTCTCTGACACGTCATCCATTCCAATAAATCAACGAAATAAAGATATTGATGACTTCCTCATACCTTTAAAAAAATCTCTAACTGAGTCGCAAAGGAATATGCTTGAAAGTCCATTGACAAAAGAAGAGATTTGGACAGCTTTGATGCTCATGGACGAAGAAAAAACTCCAGGTATAGATGGACTTCCTAAGGAGTTCTGGGAATCCCTGTGGGAATTTATTGCCCAAGACCTAATGGATTTTTACCAGGATGTCTGGACTTCAGGTTGCCTGGGAGAAATAGTGGGGCAAGGGATTTTGACTCTTCTTTACAAAAAGGGGGATAAATGTAATATTCGCAATTATCGCCCTATCACCCTCTTCTCTGTGGTATATAAACTCATCTCAAAAGCCCTCACTATCCGCCTCAACAAACATATAGCCGATATAATTCACCCCGCACAGACGGGGTTCATTCAAAGAAGGAATATTCAAGATAATATTTTACTCATTAATGAGTTAGTTAAACTTTCTCGCCAATCTAAACATAATGCTGCTTTCATCTTTATCGATTTTGAGAAAGCTTATGATCATGTCGATTGACTCTTCCTGGATAAATGTATTGAGAAGTTTAACTTCAGACCAAATTTCAGAAGGTGGGTTAAAATCTTACATGAGAATGCATCTACAAGAGTTGTGATTAATGGTAATGTAGCCCTCCCATAATATTACAAAGGTTAGTTAGGCAAGGCGATCCCATTGCCCCGCTCCTCTTTGTAATCATTATGGAAGCCTTGGCAACCAATATACGTCATCACAAAGATATCAAGCGCATCCAAAWMACATCTATACCARAGGATGCTATTYCARTATGCTCYCTCTTTGCTGATGATCTTTCTCTTATGGTGGATGCCTCACATGAGAATCTTGAGGCAATTCAACGTATTATGGATGAATTCTGCAAACTCTCTGACATGAAGGTAAACTGGGGGAATAAAACCATAGGTTGGTGGATTCACTATCAGGGAGTTGGGCCTCCAAAACTTCCAATGATCAAGTGACTCCCTATTGATTCCCCGGTGAGGGTACTTGGAATTTCTCTCTAAGCCATGGGCAAACCAGCATCCAATAATGAAGGTATCCTGAAACATGCAATATCTAAATTGGAATTATGGAAAGACAATCATACCTCGTTGATAGGAAGAACACTTGCCATTAACAATGTGGTTCTGACTTCTATTTGGTACAAATCGGCGCTCTGGGCTCTTGATAAGGTTTTTATCAGAATGAGAGTTGACAGCTTTTCTTTGGCGAGGTAATCATGAATCCAAACATGTTATTAGCAGAATAGCATGGCAATTGATAATTCAACCCAAATCAAAGGGAGGATTGGGCATAATTGACCCCACCACTCAAGTGAAAGCGCTTTCAATCCAATGGATTAAACATCTTCTTTTCAACCCTCAAACACCATGGAGTATCCTAGCTATTGAACAGATCAGGCGCCTAGGCCCACCTACTCCCGAAGAGGTTGACCCGCTTATGTGGTTGAAGAATCGCGCGTGGCCTCTCCCCAGATCATCCCCATCAGTTTCCCCAGATATAGTATTTTTTGATCGCCAGGCAGTTAGGGGGAATCTTTCCAGGGATCCTTTCTAGATTGACCTACTAAAAACTTGGAAAAAACTCTCGATTCCAGATAAAGTAACGCCGGAAAGATGGGAAGAAGTTTGCCAACAACCCTTATTCAATAATACTCTAATCAGAGATGCACATGGTTGCACCCTTCCCTGCACAGATTCCCTTTGGAAGGGTTGGATTTCAAGAGGAGTCACAAGGATAAGAGAAATCTGAAATAAGGAGACCAATGATTGGATTGATTTACCGAATATCAATGTCACATTAAAACACTGTTACCATCAGAAGGAAGCTTTGAAACAAATAATAGATATTATTCCTCTTGATTGGGTTAGGATCCTGAAGAAAGGTCCTACTCTCATGCCAAACGATTGGGTATCCATACATGATCAACCAGGGATAGTAGGAAAGATTAATGAAGTCCATGCTTCTGGCGATGTATTAATGAAAGTTTTTGACTTGAGTGATGACGGATTCCTCAGGAACACTTCACAACAAATTGTGAGTCTAATCCAATCATTCCGCTTATTTAGGATTAGAGTTCTAACGATTAAGGATAGGTTGCTGGATTACAAACCAGACACTCCTATTTCCCATCTCCCCATAGACCCTGTAAGTTGGTCCTGGTCTTCTTTTGCATATGCAGGACGCTCACATACCCAAACTCTTCATACGCTGACGGTAAAATCCACGTACAGAATGCTGCGCCCTAGGATTAATTTAAAGGATAGAATTCAGGAGAGGTGGATGAGACACTTGAATATAAGCAAAGAAGATCTCCAGTCAGTTAAATGGTTCCATTCAACCAAATCCAAACCAGCGAAAGTTGCATCACTACGATGGCACTGCACCCAACCAATAACTGGATTATTGATAGAACAACACTGGAGCAAAAGGGTATAGCCCTTCCCTGGTGCAAATTCTGCAGATCTGCCTTTCCATCTAAATTGATCCCGGAAACCATATAGCATATATTTCTACAATGCCCAGGTGCGGTATGGATCTGGCGCTGGTGGGATAGGATTTGGGATTAGATTGGAACCTCCCTGCCATGGCCCATGGAATTGGAAAGCCCTCCTTCTGGAAACCTGGGTCTCATCCAACGATGATAACTTCACAACCAATCTATTCACGATTGGAAGAAGAGCTATCATATGGGCCATATGGACGCGTAGGTGTACGTTTGAAATGGAGGGTGCACGACTCGATGACTCTGAGTTCACAGACTCCATTAAACAACAAGTCCAATTAGAAATCAACTTCAGATGGGATTTTGTCAAAGAAAAGATTAAAACTCTAAAAACAGAAAAGGATATCGAACATCACATAAAAACATTTAACCAAAACTGGCTTGGAGGGGACCAAGGAGGTAAAATAGGACAGGTTAAATGGAATGGAGGGTGTAAGATTGCTCAGGATGAGCCCCCAAGAAAGTATATCTTACACTTCAATGACTGGACCAACATCGATCCCTCCATCCCCCTCAGGCCCTTTTCTGAATTCGCTGATCCTTTCCCTCCATCCAAGCTTGCCTTAGTTCTTATTTCATGGTATGGACATGCTTGACAGCAGTAGTCTCTGTATTTTGTCTGCCTGTCTTCGGGGAAGGTTTTTGGCAGCTAGACACAAATTACAGTTTCAAAAGATCGGTATCTCAGCAAGCATCAATATTAGTCCCAGACAAACCGCTGGGCCTATTTTTCAAGGGGGAAAGTCTCTGATAACAGGAGGATTATAGGTGCTAAATGGTCACGATTGTTTGGCGCCCTTTCAGGGTGAAGAGGCATAAGGATGCTCTGATCATTTCAGAAGAGACGCTGGGTCCGGTTCCCAACATGTGTAGTTTGGTGTCTCTTCAAGTGATCATGATGTAAAGGGACGCTGGACCCGTTTTCTAACAGGTGCAGCTCCCCACCAATGGAATGGAGCCATCGCGCGAGCAGGGAGATTAGAGGGGGTGTCTGCTCTTATCAGCATCCCCTCTTTTCCCCAGCAAGGATGTTAAAAAAAAAAAAAAAAAAAAAAAAAAG
>BFEA01000240.1:162534-184061 GCA_003427395.1 Chara braunii
AAAAAAAAAAAAAAAAAAAGATAAGAAAAAGCAATGAACGACATAAGAAAAGTCTGACCTCTCAATCCATGAGCAACTCCTGGTCTCCCCTAAACCAGATACAACACTCCAGAAGTCGTAACATCCTAGCTAATACCAGCCATAGCTTTCGTGTTTTCACTGCCAAGACTATACCCGACCCCTTAGGTTGTCATGGCAGCCCCCTCTAGTTCGCCATTGGATTGCCTTCCTCCCTCGACGAATCCCCAGACTTCTCTACCAGGCCTCACGCTCCTGCCATAAACAGGTCATAGGGCAAAACACCCCAGCACCGGCCAGCGTTGTCTTGGCATCGGCAAACCAGGAGCATAAAACACCACACCTTTGTATGGCGTCGACCAGGCTTCTACCACCTTTAAAATCCTGTATCCAATATAAGAGGAAACTAAAATGACGCCTAGGATGGAAGAAAAACGGGTGAGCTTACATAGCTCATATAATTAGTAAACTATAAACCACATCAACAAAACCTGACTCCACAATCATGAACAACTCCCAGCCTCCCCTCTATCTGACTCAGCATTCCAATGACAATCTCATCCTGACCAATACCAGCCATAGCCATCATGTTTTCACAGCCAAGAATGTACCCGGCCCCTTAGGTCGTCATGGCAGCACCCCCCAGTTCGCCCCTGGATTGCCTTCCTCCCTCGACCAATCCCCAGATCTCTCTACCAGGCCTCACGCTCCTGCTACTAAACAGGTCACAGGGCTTCGCCCTAGCACCGGCCAGCATCATTCTGGCATCGGCAAACTAGGAGCATAAAACATCATCACTTTGCAAGGCAGCGGTCAGGACTCCAAGCATCCTTGAAACCTGTATCCTATAAGAGAAGAAAGCTGACCATCGTTTAGGATTGGAATAAAGCCAGATAAGCTAGACATAGCCTAGACCGTAATGTACTACGCTGGGCCTGGATCTTTAAAGACAGTTGTCCGTCTCCCAGTCCCTTACATAGCATAGTGAGATTGAAGATTGATAATGATTAAAACCATGCTACATACGTAGCACAGCTGAGCAAACAGAACATAAGAAAATCCTCACCCTCCTCCTTTCCACCCTGTCCCGTAGTTGTCTCCACCGACATCGAATACCTACTTGGGGATCTTCGTTATCGGCCCCAACTGGGGGACAGGCCCACAATCCACCCCCATCTTCTCCAGAGGCATACAGTTCCCTCCTAAAGTAAACCTCTGTCTACCCCTTACCCTAATCTGCCCCTGCTGAGGTTGGACGCATTCGCTCACATCTACCCCAGCCCCAGAATAGAGTATCCCCCTCAGTCTGCCCGTACCCCCTCCAGGGCGTTTACCACCCACCTTGTGAAACCCCAAGAAATTCCGAGAGAAGATCAGGCGTGAAGCACCTGAATACCAATTGAAGAACTGAAGGATTGATTGAATAAAGATATAAAGAGATACCATTTAAGATTGAAAAAAGGTTGAAAAAAATCATCAAGGATTGGTTAGTTAGAAATTACGAAATTATATATTTTAGGTATTAAAGAATACCATTCAGATTAATTTAACGTGAAAATCCAAGAGCTGAAGATAAGGATAATAAGGATGATCAGGAATATATATTAAGATCTTAGTTAGGATGGTGATAATCAAGATGATAGCATGATGATCAGGTGATTAGAAGATGATTAGAAGATGATTAATCAATAAAGTAGACAAGTAAGTAGATAAGTATATAGATAAGTATATACTTCCAAATAGGAGACAGGTAGGAACAACTAGATGATAATAGCAGTAAGTGAAGTGCTTGAAAGTGAGATCAAATTCCCACCTCTTCCCTCGCCACTTCAACGATCATTTTCCGGTTGATGAATATAGTGCCAGTTGCTGACGATGTAGCCTTGGATAAGGATTGCTGCTGTTGCTGAACTGCCTTTCGCCAGGTCAGGTAATTACCACACTTCCTCTGCCGCCGCGAGACTGCTGCCAAATCCCGCTGCTCCTCGACAAATCCGGACGCCAAAATGCAATAGATACCCTGCCAACCACCTTTCCAGATTACGTGAGGTTTGATCATCCCTCACCGGTACTGGCCCACTCCCATATCTGATAGCCAGATACTGGAAGGTTGCCTGCGCCCCCGTGTGCCTGACACGGCGATCCCAGACAAAAGTTGCCAGCAAGAGTGCACTAGCGGTTAATGGAAGGCTAAAAATTCGGGTTTTTTCGCCACATGGCACCCACAGCTGCGCACACAAGGTGCAATTACAACTGCACATGTGGGCGGGCATTGAGGGCGAGGCACACAGCTGCGTGCAGAAATGCGCGCCCGAGCGTGAACACCCCCCTGCTCCACGACGCCCGAACGATCCGACGCCTGCCATCGATGGTCAACAGCGCGGCAGCGCTAACACGCGCTTGGCCGTCAGCCCAACACAAAGACATAGCAACACCTACGATTTTCCTTCCTTTTTTCTTTTCTTTTTTTTCTTTTTTGTAAGCCCCATCAAAAGACCCTCCTCTCCATGCTACCTCTGATCAATCACCTCGGCGCAACCCCCCCTCCCTCTCTGCCCTACCTTAGTGTGGACCACCCAGGACCATCACTCATCACCAACTCGGCTAGGTGACCTGACCAGACAGCGGTTGCAGGCACCAGGGTTAAGGGGGGGACCCTTCCCCACTCAGCCCTGCTTGAAGCGGACGCTGTGCAAACCCCGTTGCATGGTACTTCGGGAGCTAGGTGTGAACGCGTGACAGGTGCCTCATAGGGGACTGGTTAGGCAATACATCGGGATGATCAAACGGTCAGGTGGTGGAAGACCTGTCATATGCCTCGTAGCCAGCCTCTACAACAACCTGGACTTTCCTGAGGGGGTTCAGACTCCCCTGTGTGTCCCCCAATCAGCAATGTTCTTATGACCCCAGCCCCCAGGATATGAGTCAAACTATAGCCTAGATATCACGCCTAGTGTCTAATGGCCCCTATATGAGTCGAACTATATCCTAGATATCATGGGTAGTGTCTAATGGCCCCTCCCTAGCCAAGGTCTAACCTCATCACATCCCCTCGAGAAGCCAGGTTGTTTATCTAGTGATGCTGTTATTGTGGTTATTCTGAACGTTACTTGATTGGAAGCCAGTCTGTTGGGATCCTAGCCTCATCAGTGGGGTCTACGGTCCAATCATCCATTACCTCACCTCGGTCATGAGCTAGATCCGTCTTTTGTCGTTATAGGGTTGTAAACGGCCCCTAGTCTCCGCCATTTCCTCTCCTGGCCTTTCATGAGTATTTCTTTTTTGGGGAAACTGCTCATGAGTCACCTTTTCAGTTTGAAATAGGCAAGAAAAGACAAAGTGGCATCATCGTTTGAGTTTCAGAATGTGCAAGTTTAGCAGGGGGTTGAAACTGTGGCCGTTTTTTTGTTGTGGCTTGAATGCAGATTTAGCAATAGCTTTTTTTGCCCTGTTGTTTAGAGAACTGCTAAAGTTGCCTATTCCAAACACTGGGGGTGACCAAGGAGCCGTTGCCCCTTTTTTCTTTTTTCTTTTTTTTTGTTTTTGTTTCTTCGAGTGGCAGGCCAGGGAATATGGGTCCAATAATTGACGACAATTATATCCTTCCCTCCTGTGGATGATGATGATCATGAAAGGACCCTATTATGTAAAATCACCCCTGTGGCCAAGCCAAACCAAAATTATCCCCTTGCCGTATGCCCTATCTATTTGGTCGTTGGTTCGGATCCAACCTGGTAATCGAATCCAACCTGGTCGTTGGGAACCAAACTTTCCTCTCTGTTCGACTCTAGGTCGGCGTTTGATCTCGAACGCATAACACTCGCTCTCAGGGCTGTGGTCCCATCAGCGACGGGCTAAACGGGATGGACTGAGGCAGGCAGTGGACATACAGGAAAAGCGGGTGTTGAATGGAATTCCAGGAAGCTGGCTGCGCTACCGGCAACAGAGAGCTCGGCGACAGGCTGGGAAATACAGGCAGTCCTATGGGAAAGAAAGGAGCCTTTGGACAGACAGAGTAAAGGCCACAGCCCCAGGATCCAGTGGACACAATAAGCGGTACTGTCATGATGTAATTAAGGGACGCTGGACCCGGTTTCCAGCAGGTGCCGCCCCCCACCAATAGATGGAGCAGCCCATCGACCAAGCCCTCAATTCTGAAGGAAAAAAACAGGATAGAAACAAGTTGTGTGGCAGTCGAGCGACCCAAATCTGCCCGACAGTGACTTGTAATCCCACGGTCAGTGTTTTACATGTATTACCTGAAAATGTAGCTCAGTGGTTAGAGCACCGGTTGGAAATGCGCATTGTGGTAAAAGGTTGCGGGTTCAAAACTCAATTGCAGTCTTGCGCATGGACACCGGCAGGGCGTTAGAATGACGCACGGTTGGACACACACACCCTTGGGCTGACACGCGGTAAGCTTATACGGACACTGCCTGCGCACCACCCAAGGGGTTGTCCATGGTGTTGTATGTCGGGTCTTCACACTGCGTGGGTTGCTTGTGGATGTTGCTCGTGGTTGTTCTGTTGATCTCCCCAGTCTGGCATATCACACATAGGGGCCGTTTGCGATTGTCGCTCACATGGTAGTCTTCAGGTCACATGTCATAGATCACGGGTTCAAGTCTGGCTTGGGACTTTGGGGTGGATTCTTGTCCAGCTTGGCCTGTCATCGCTTCAAACGAACACATAGTTCCCTCTACATAGTCTGCACATATCTGGCCTTCGGGCACACATATCTGGCTATACAGTTAACACAAAGCACACATAGCCTTCGGGCAGACACAAAAACATGGCCCTATGGGCCCATACAAAACATACATAGCCTCTGGCCGCACACATATACACAACTACGATACTGGGCTGGGGGGCTCTATCAGGTATATGACGGGGTCTACGCATGCATGGCTTACCTCTAAGGTAGGGTAGGGATATAAGTCGCTCCGGCTAGTCTGAGTTCCGCCTAGCCTTGGGTAAGCTAGGGGAAGGACGGTAGGATGTCTCCGCAAGCGCTGGCCTGCCTTGCTTAGGTAATCCTGCTGGGTAGACTCTCTGAATTGGGCCTGTAGAAGATTGCATGAGCCTGGCGTCCGAAGTTCCCGTACGGCAAGGTTCGTCCGCTTCCGCTTCCATTAGGGTTGGGAGGTTGGCCCAGCCCTGGTGCTTGTCACTGCTGTCTGGTCCAAGTTGCCCTCAATACTGGTAGGGTGATGGTCCTGAGTGCTGGTCACACTGAGGTAGGATCGTGGGGACAGGGGGTGCGCTGGGAGTATTAACGTGAGGTAGGGTAGGTGGCCTATCCTGTCAGGACCATTGGCTGCCGCTACCAGCAATCACCGCGGGTCGCGTCCTTGGCCTCTATAACACCTTGGGGCATGGTCCCGTCCTCCTCTCCTTAACATCGGCACCTGGGCCATGGTCCCACTAGCAAGGGGATAGGATAGAAAAGAGTTTGTGTGGCAGTTGAGTGACCCAAATCCTGCCGTGTAGTACTCGTGGGTCAGTATTTTACATGTATTACCCTAAAAAGTAAGGAGATCTCTGTTCCCCTCCTCTCCTAAACACTGGGCATGCCGGTGCAAAGGAAGCTTCCCGGCAAAATCTTTTCAATCCATTGGGGGTATGGCCAATACCAAAAAAGGGTGGGATCGGCCACCCGCTTTTGCTATTAGCCATACCCCCAACGGATCGAAAAGATTTTGCCGGGAAGCTTCCTTTACACAGGTATGCCCAGTGTTTAGAAGATGAGGAGGGGAACAAAGATCTCCTTACTTTTTCGGGCACCCTACCTGGTCAGAAAGTTGGGTTGAATGCATTGCTTAAACTGCAATGTGAAACTGTATCTTCGCCCATAGTGCAATTGTAACTCATTTTTGTGACTCCCGCGTAGTTTCCCCTTTTCAGTATTTTGTTTGTTGTTGTGCAATTATCTCATTTGGTGGAGAGAGATGGGTAATGCAATCAGATGCAAAGGACCATAAGGCATAAGGAATCAGGGAAGGCGAAACAACACACAAGTGAACGAAAAACGACGGAATGGGCAGGAAAAGAAGAATAAGAAACTAAACAAAGCCATGGACGAATTACGCACGAGAACAGGCAATGAAAATTTTCAATAGAACACAAGTATCCGTGCCATGCTGGCGAGTCCCTACGTGTTTCATCCGCCCGCCAGAAGCGGAATTGTCAGGGGACAATGGAGCGCATGACCACCACGAAGAGTGAAATCCCGTACAAATATTGAAGCATTGTCTACGAGAAAGTCCCATGCCACACTAGCTGGATGAAGTTCTCATCAGATCCCATGACACACAATACTCTGAACATGTCCATACTCAACCGTTCACACAAAGAGAGAGAGAAAAATGTGGAAGCTGTAGTCGAAGAATTGATGAAGCCACGATCGAAAGAGCCACAAAAGAGAGAAGACGATAGAGGAACCTTCAACCGTTCACTCAAAAGGTAAGAACAGAGATGCCAGCAAACAAAGGACAGGTTTCAAAGGTGTCCTTCAAACTGTTCGGCAGAGAACGAGAAATCGAGAAAAAGAAAGCGGGGGGGGGGGGGGGGGGGGGGGGGAGAGAGAGAGAGAGAGAGAGAGAGAGAGAGAGAGAGAGAGAGAGAGAGAGAGAGAGAAGGAGTTTGAATTTTGAAAATTATTGCGCCTTTAGTGGCATGCCACTGCCAGAGAAGAGAGTGAGTCAGGTTTGGGCGGGAAGAAAGAGAATGAAACATATATGAGGTGCACTTCCCCGCGTTATACACCTCGAAGCCGAAAAAGGTAATTGTACGCGATTAGAACCAGCAAGTCGTTAGTGTACGATCAAGCACGAGGCCTGCGTCGTTTGGCGAAAGCAGGTGCGAAATCGAACATCCCGGAGCGCACATAGTCGGCACGCATTGTAGCAATTCGCCTTAGTGAATGAGGTTCAAGAGGGTACGAGTCGTCAACTGCGTAAATAAAGCAAAAAAACACAAGAACTGCTTTAGATTTTCTGGATTGACAAACCATTGGATCTAGTCTGCAGGCCGGTACCATCATCGAGAGCCGTAAAAAGAGAGAAAATTGAAACCATCAATCCCAGACGTTTTTTTACTCTGAAAAGCCTCTCAGACCCTTCGAGAACCATCTGTGGGAGAACCCTTTGAGGCGAAGCTCCTTCCCCAATCACAGATATATGGAGGGGGTCATGATCATTGCTGATCTTTTTTTTTTTTTTTTTTTTTTTTTGGACGAAGTGCTCCATGTATTGGTGGGGAGCGTCACTTGCTGGAAACCAGGTTTGTTTGAAACTTCAATCATAATCATGAGAACAGATAATCTTGATGATCCTTGTGCCTCTTCAACCTAACCAGGGTGCCATAAATATTTTTCTTCCTAGCACTTAACCATAGCCCATTGCATTATAAGTTTATGTAGAACATCCACAACCAGATCAGAACCATGAGAACATATGACCTTGTTGATCATTGTGCCTCTTCACCTTACCTAGGGTGCCAGAAATACTTTTCTTCCTAGCACTTGACTAAGCCCCATATAATAAGCATATGCAAAACATCCAAAACCAATGGATGCCAGGTCTAAACACTCATTCATACCCATACCATGATCTTGGAACCAAACATAGATTTGATGGAGGAAAAGGATCATGGAAATCCATCAGAGGCCTTAATGGAATATCAGGGTCAAATTCAATCCAGTCATTGAAGACCAGGCGGTAATTCCTTTGAAACCCACCGTGACCATCTTTTGTGCTCCCTCCCATTTCACCTGCCCAATCCTCTCTCCCTGGTCCCCCCCAAGCCATCTTCGATTGAATAATTTAATATGTTGCAAGAGTTTTTTTTCAATATCAGATACTGTATTTTTCCCTTTAGAACTTCCCATTTGGTAGTGATCTCTGTTTGAATATGTTGCTTAATAGTTTCAGTAAATTTTGGCCCATCCAAGCGTGCACCTTCCATTTCATAGGTACACCTACGTATCCATATTACCCAAATGACTACTCTCCTTTCTACTGTGAACAAGTTTAATGTAAAGTCATCTCTCTGATCTGGATTTCAAATTTCTAAGAGCAATGCCTTCCAATCCCATGGTCAGGGGAGGGACGTTCCCAATTGATCCCAAATCTTGTTCGACCAACGCCATAGGCAAACTGATCCTGGGCATTGGAGGAAAATGTGCTATATTGTTTTTGGTATTAACTTAGATGGGAAGACCGATTTACAAAACTTACACAAGGATAAGTTATTCAGCTTTGTTCTAAACATAGGATTCGTGAAAACCTAACAAAACAAATTGTTAGGTTTGCACGAAATCTATTCAAGATTATGACTGTACGTTTTTCAGGTCTCCTCAAGGAACAAAATTCTACGTGAAGTGAAACATCCGAAAAAAAAAAAACAGAAAATTAATTTTTCAGAACTACTGGAGGGGGCGAGGAAAAAAACGGGTTTTTTCATAGAAAATCACGACCTGATGAAGCACTGTAGGTTCAAGAACTGAAATATCCTTATTTTTTGTTATCCAAAAAAAATGTGTTTATAGTCCTATAAGATGTGTAGCACAATGAATTTATTCAGGGGTTTTCCGAACGCGCAAACATATTCTCTTGTTCGTGAATACGTTCGCTTGAACATGGTTTCCCATACATGGGCGAATATATTATTTTTTATTGTTTGTTTTAATTTTTTTTTCCTATATTTTTATTTTAAACTCGTGTTTGGCTAGGAATTTCAAGGTGTTTCCGAGGCAAAAGTTGTTTGTATTCTTATTTTAAATGACATATATTTTTTAATAAGGGTTTTATTGTTAAGTTAAAAGTGATTTATAGTCCTATAAATTATTTTGTGCAGAGCTTGGCTTTTACCTAACCGCGGAAACTGACTTATAGTCCTATAAATGAGTATTCACCAAAACACGTTTTTTTTTACATCTTTAAAGTTTGCCTTGTCATCCTTAAAAATTACCCTGTTTGAACTCTGTTTTTTTGCCAATCTACTGAGAATGACTTATAGTCATATAAAAACATTTTGCAAGGAAGGATTTTCTTGCATATTTTGAGGAATGCTAGACTTTTCACCTGATTTTTTGCCTCCTTTATCGCAAAACGATTAAAAATGCTCTCTTTTATGTAAAAAATAACAGTTTGACTTTTACTTTTTCATTCTATAAGAAATGTTAGGTTTTCTCCGATTGTGAGGTTTTCACGAGTCCCCTGTTTCTAGCGAGGTTCTATCAATAATCACGTCATTTGTGGGGAGGCAACGGTGGACAATTTGCCACTGCAAAGATGTTTTTTTAGCTTGTTGAGATTTAACGGAGTGAAACCACTTAATTGATTGCAACTCTTCATTACTTACATTTAAATGTCTCATCCATCGGGCTTTTATTCGATCCTTTATGTTCACCTTAGGATGAAGCATTCTGCAGGTAGATTTAATCGATAGTGTGTGAAGCGACCTAGAATAAGAACGCCCCCTTCCATCTGGACTAGACCAGGTCCAGTTTATCAGATTCAAAGGTAAGTAAGAAATAAGTATATCCAAGTTAAAGGTCAACCATTTATCTCTAATCTTTAAAACCCTGATCCGAAATAGTTGGTCCACCTTGAACCCCCCAATATGCTCTTGTTTCCTAGGTTTAAGGAACCCGTCTGCTTCCACATCAAAACTAGATAGGAGGATGTCTTCTTCATTAAAGACCTCAATTACATTTCTCATTATCCCTGATTGTGCCATGATTGACACGCAGTCGTTGGGAATAATCTTGGGTCCTCTTCGAAGAATTCTGACCCATTCTAAGGGGATTATGTCAATAATTTGTTACAAGGCTTCCTTTTGATGATGACAGTACCGCAAGCGCTTCTGGAGGATCGAAGGATCGATCCAGTCTCTATTCTCAGTACTCCAAATATCTTTGATGCGTATAATTTCTTTCTTAATTCACCCTTTCCACGACGAGTCCATACAATTAAGGGTATAACCATGAGAGTCTCTGATAAATGTGTTGTTAAATAATGACTGTTGGGATACTTGTTCTCATCTCTCAGGGGCTACCTTATCAGGTAGGGGAAGTTTCCTCCATGTTTCATTAAAGAGATCCGAAAGGGGTCCCTAGAAAGGTCTCTCTTGGCTGCTTTGCGGTCAGAGAAATCCACCTGATCAGGTTCTACAGAAGCACCCCATTCGAAGGGACCAGAACCAATTTTTTATCCACATTAGGGGGTCCTCCTCCTCCGGGGTGGATGGTGCTAACCTCCAAATTTATTTACAAGCCAAAAAACTCCAAGGGGTCAAAGGATTGAATAAAAGGTGTTTCAGACATTGAATTGAAAGGGTCATTGCCTGGATAGCAGGATCAATAATGTCAAACCACCTTTGGATTTCGGTTGGACTACGGATAACCATGCCACTCTACTAATAGCATTTTCACATTCATCATTCCCTCGCTATAAGAAGACCGCTAATTGACGTTGAAATACCTTAATGGTGACTTTATCAAAAACCCACATTGTTAATTTGTACCAAATAGAAGCTAAAATCATGTTATCAATTGCTAGCGTTTTTTCCAATAGCGAGGTGTGTTTATCCTTCCATAGTTCTAATTTAGACCGAGCCTGTTGCATAATCCCAACATTGTTGGACATTGGTTTGTCTAAGGCTGATATGGAAATCCCCAAGACTCTGATTAACATCTCAGGTCAAAACCATTTAATCTGAGGTTGTTCTGGGGGTCTTACTCCTTGGTAGTAAATTCACCATCTAGTGTTTTATTTCCCCAGTTTATCCTCATATCAGAAAGTTTACAAAACACATCCATAATCTATTTTGGTTGCCTCAAGATTTTCCTGTGAGGTGTCAATCATCAAAGAAAAATCATTTGCGAACAGAGAGCAAATTGGGACGACATCCTCTGGGATGGAAGAGGCTTGAATACATTTAATATATTTATGTTGTCGAAGTTAGCTGTCAGGGCTTCTATAATGATTACAAAAAGAAGCGGAGCAATGAGTCACCCTGTTTCACCAATCTCTGAAACGAAATAGAAGGTGTCACATTTCCATTAACCACGACTCTTGTTGTACCATTTTTATGCAAGATTTTAACCCATCTCCTAAAGTTTGGACAAAAATTCAATTTCTCTAAGCATTTATCAAGGAAGAATCAATCAACATGATCATAGGCTTGTTCAAAATCAATAAATATAAATGCAGTATTATGTTTGGATTGACGAGAGAGCTTAACTAATTCATTGATAAGGAGAATATTATCCCGGATATTCCTTCCTTGAATAAACCCAATTTGAGAGGGATGAATTATATCAGCTATAAACTTATTCAAACAATCAGTTACGACTTTTGATATGAGTTTGTATACTACAGAAAGGAGTGTGATTGGTCGATAATTGCGAATATTACATTATATCAACTATAAACTTATTCAAACAATCAGTTATGACTTTTGAGATGACTTTGTATACTACAGTAAGGAGTGTGATAGGTCGATAATTGCGAATATTACATTTATCATCTTTTTTATACAACAAAGTTAAGACGCCTTGCCTCACGATTTCTCCCATCTGTCCAGACACCCACATTGCATGATATAAATTCATTAAATCCTGTGAGATAAAATCCTACAGAGATTCCGAAAATTTCTTAGGTAATCCACCAATGTTAGGGTTTTTTTCTTCCTTCAAGAGCATTAGCGCAGTCCACTCCCAAAATTCCTTAGTAATCCATCAATGTCAAGGGGGTTTTCTTCCTCCATGAGCATTAACACAGTCTACACCTCTTCTTTTATTAAGGATATTTAGTTGCTCTCTTTGCAATTTTGAGAGGGCTTTAGTCATTGGCTTCAAAAATTCATCTATCTCCATATTACATAGATTTGAAGGAATGTCACCGTTTTCTGATAAAAAAAAAAAAAAAAAATCTCTGGCAATTTTAGTACATTCAGCCGTGGAGGTGACCAATGGATCATTCGAATGTTGGGGGTGAATTAGAGCCTCAATGACTGTCCTCCCTATACGGGTTTTTTCCATAGCGAAAAATCTTGCATCTATGACACCCTCTATAACATGTTTTCTAAGCTTACCACTAATCCTAACACCTTGACATTGATACTCCATATGAGAAAGTAATCGAGTTTCTAATTCATGAAATTCTTGAGGAACAGCTACGTTGCATAGAGTACATGTACGGGGCCTTTCCGTACGAAACATACAGGTAATATCTGTACGGGATCTGTACGGGAACCTGTACGGAAACCTGTACGTCTTGTACGCCCCCGTACGGAAACCTGTACGTCTTGTACGCCCCCGTACGGAAACCTGTACGTCTTGTACGCCCCCGTACGAAAAAAAAAAAAAAAAAAAAAAAAAAAAACGTGATAAAAAAAATCCGAAAAAAAAAGTGATGCAACAGCATAAAACAAGCAACATTTGGCTGAGCATCATCTTCAGATTCTTATTAGATTTTGAGAAAAAAAATAAAAATACTACCGGATTAAACAAAATAATAATAAAATTAAAAAAATTCGTACGGGGCCCCTAGCGTACGAGTACAAGAGTATGAATCCGTACTCGTACGAGAGTGCGTACAAATGGCAACGCAAAGCAACAGATTCATTATTTTTCTTGTCTCAACGTCAAATTCTAGGAGTTGTAATTGTTGAATACGTTGAATCAAATATAAACGTGATTCATTGGAATGACGTTCGACTGCTAGTAGCTTCAAATATTCATTGTATTTACGGCCTAGAAAGACTAGACCGTTGTTGAACCACTTAATATCATCCTAGACGATGACCTTCTGTTGTCTCCAGAAGGTCCAAACATCTTTCAAATTAAATTCATTTTCAGATGAGACATATTTAGCTTAGAGAATCATTTTCCTTGATCCGGTTTCTTGCGGAAGGAGAGAATGATCACACACATGGCATGGTCCAGACCCAAGAGAGGTCTTCTAGGAAAAATTTTGGCTACTTGAAGAGTATCTTCGAATTATTTTGAGATGAAGATTAAATCTATACGCGACTTAGTGACCGTTCTAGTTTGAGTCTTTATGAAGCACATGTAAGAGTATTGAGACGGGTGCACCCTACAAAATGAATCAAAAAGATTATATGATTGAGTCAAGGTGACAATCATTACTTCACCGGCTTACACATAGGTTGGACATGGAGTAGGGATACACCATCTATCCAAGCATCGATCCGGGACAGCGTTAAAATCACCAACTCCAATTAAAGGAATACCTATTGGAAGCTTAGGGATTATAGTTAAAAAAAAAACGATGGCGATCACCTACCTCGTTTGGTCCATACAAATATAAGATATTGATGATTTCGAGTTCCAACATTGCTAGAATGTATACCTACCGACCCTCTACTCTATCACTCTCTCAGTACACAGGTTCTACCTTGGAACCTGAAGGGATCCGAATCGCAACTCCTGCGCTCCCTGGACGAGGTGAATGCGCTCTGAAGGCTGTATGAGGTCAAATCTGTTTGTGACAATGATTGTGGGTAACGGTATCCATAAGATGTGTTTCTTGGATACAAATGACATCAGACCATTTTCTTCCCCCTATTCCCTTAAGTTAATCGTAGATGGCTTACTTCTTCTGAAACTTAGTTGAAGCAATTCCATTAACATTCAAAAATCTTAGGTCTAAATCTGCTTGTCTCCTAAGAGACTTCCATGTTTTGTCTTTATTATGTAAAGCGCCAATTACATGAAACTTATCCATTACAAACAAAAAACTGTCACACACAGGTCAAAGTTAAAATTGGTGAAGATATAAGATAATCAGAAGATTGGTAGGAGCAACTCAAAAGTCTTGCCACGGACCTGAATCCAAGAGTCCCCTTGGCATCTGAATTTGTTGTCCCAAAAGACAGACCAGGAACGTACCAACACCAGTTTCCGAGCAAAACTTACTTGCTTTAACCTTCAGCAATTGTAGTTTTGGTAGGATCTCTTGACTGAACCATTTGAAGATATCCTGCTTGCTAACTTCATATTTTTAGTAAACATCCCATTCAACTAGCCTGTGTTCACACTCCGTTATAATTAAGATGTTTGTGCCCTCCGGTGGAAAATTATCCTTCATGCATCTCCTTATTTCATGTATAATAAATGGTTTCCTTGAGAGGCGATTTGTTATAGTAGATAATAATAGAGAAGGTGAGGTGGTACGCAAAACTGTCACTTCCCCGTAGACCGCCCCCAAAAGGACAAATAACCCTACCTCCCATGTACATTCCTTGAGTCTAACCGACAAGATACCAATTTTGGTAGGAGATAGTACTCCCTGACCCTTGGCAAGACGATGCTTCAACCGCTGCCTCTTAGTTGTGAGTTTGAAGTCTATTATGTCAACCAATAATTGGAGGAAGGGCAAAATTTGGGAACTTTGAGACATTTATGCTTCTACCAATTCTCCCGGTTCAACCGATTCTACCAATTCAATAGCATCTGTAGTTCTGTCCATGCCTTCTTCCTAGGCCCCTTCCTGATATCGATCTTTAGTGAGATCCACCACCTGAATCATCTAATGTCTTAAGGGAAACCCTTATATTGAACTCTCACTTTTAATCAAAAAAACAGAGACAAATTCTACCACTGTTTCCACCACGTTGTCATTGATACAGTCACTGTTCCCATAAGAGTGTGAGAGAATCTTCATTGATTAACTCATGTTGCACCTTGTGTTGAGTGTCACATAACCCTGATACTTTTTCCCCTGCATAGTTTGTTCGCAAAAGTTTCGACAACATTGCTTGTAGCGACGCGGCGAAAAACCCCGAATTTTTAGCCTTCCATTAACCGCTAGTGCGAGAAGCGGTTAATAATGGAAGGCGAAAACCCCCGAATTTTTAGCCTTCCATTAACCGCTAGTGCATGACACTCATGAGACTCAGGATTCCACTCAATTAGGCCTTGATTGTGCTTACTTGAAGTCTTGATCCAATAGATTGTTGTCCCCTGAGAAGCTGCAAATTTTTTTTCCCTCCCCCGTTAGCACAGAGGTGACAATTTTTAAGCAGTGATGATCCTCCTTCTCACCTGGGCTCTGAAGAGAGAGGGTCCGTTTGAGGGGGGAGTGGGGGAGACGACATCATCCAATTCTGTTGGTTGTGTGCTTTGTTGTTCCTTTTGGTGAACTGGTGCTGTAAACTCGGAATGCTCTTCAGTGTTATCTACGGCCTGATGAGACTGCCCATGTGCTGGTGGGATACTAGTTGATTCACCTATCACGGAACCAATTGTAGGGAGGGTAATCCCTTCTCGATACTGTTTTGTATCCCCATCTTCATCCTCCTGCAAGAGTAGAGGCAGAAAACGATTTTGTAGGCTAGGCAAATTAGTTGTTCCCCTCTAGAGTGTGAGATTAAATCTGGTGGAGACGATAGAGAGCGATTTGGCACGAATATCGTCCCAGGAAACGCCCAATGGAGGACCTTGTGACTGAAACATTTCCAAACTTTTACTGCTTCCAAGCAACCAAATCAAATCTTTAAAAATTTGAGACCAAGAGATGTCAGTCAATCTGGGGTGCTGAGTCTTTAGATTACATAGCAACCAATCTGCTATTTGGAGGACAACAGACTTCACATCCAGAGCGACGGTTGTATCGGGGCTTTCGACGGCCAGAACAGTCGAGGGGGGAGCAAAGGGTTGTACACCAACAACCAGAATAAAAAAAATAACTATTATTGCAAATAAGGCAAATTGAAAAGCAATTACATGAAATCTCAGATGTTTCAATGAACCCCTTTTTTTCACCTCCCTCCATTATAAACCTCCCTCAACACCACTTTTTGGTAGATAGTCTGGCGCTTTTGGGCCCAAGGACCTCTCCACATTGTCGGATGGCGGGGTAGCCAAGCCTTTATGTCTCTGATTTTTCCGGTTCCCAACCTCTACCCTTGTCCCTGTCAGTGCCGCCTCACATCCCCCAGTACTTTTATTTTGTACTCCCTGCATTTCTCCTTTCTTTGTATAACCTGCTTGAATTTTTTATCCAGACAACTGACCCTGCCTGTTTTAGTTGTTGTGTGATGTTTTCCCATTGAGGTTATCCCTGCATTTGGAGGGGAGGTGATTGAGGGGGGAGCCAGTCCGGTGGAGGGCGGGGAGTTTTGTGGAAATCACTCCTCCCTTTCCAAACCGAGCCCATTGGTTATCCCACCTGATTCAAGTCCTCACGATAGACTCATCCCTCATATCCTGGAACCGTCGGGAGTCACTTGTTGAGCCTTTGCAGGTCTCGTTTGAGACGTAGATCTGGGATATCGTATGCTGGGGATGTTGGGGACATTCATAGTCAGTATAAAGGTTACCATACGCCTTACACTTAAATCACCAAGGTCGGAATTTATGTGCTGTGTGAATCTGATAAACCCGACCTCCCGTTTAAAATGCAATAATATCATCCAGTGAAAAAAGTTGTTGTGTAGGGAGATCTAGTGTCAGCATTAAGTAATAATCTCTCTTAGCAACGTAAGATAGTTGCGGGTTGATGAAGTCCACAATTTTGAATTGCTGTCCAAAATCATGAATAAATGTTGCCTGGACTTCAATCAGGATATGTCTAAATTCGGCCCAATAGAAGTCCTTCATCAACTGGTCCCTCTTTTCGTCTGGGCTTACTTTTTTGGGAAGCCATGGGTCGGTTCTGACTTCGGATTGATCCAAGAATATTTTTTTTCATGCATCCATTCAGACCTTATCCTTGTCAAAAAGACTCAGCATAGTGAAGACCGTAGGAGTAATTGGTTGGATTAGGCAGAACTCTTTTACTCCTTCAGGTCTATCTCTCAACGATTCCAGTCTCTTACAAATAAATTTAATCTTATCACTGACATTGTAGAAGATCCAATTACTAGCATATTTGGTGTAGAATGAATCTTGTTGTGCCGGCTTATCAAGTGGATGAGACTTCATCAGAGTCTTCATACCCCCTTGCTCAATCAGCAGTTGTTTAGATGGGAGGAAGAAGACCAAGAGAAAGTAGGCCCTACCTGCAGACCGGTTCCTGAGAGGAACCTGTAATCCCTCAGGGGAGGAAGCTGAGTGATCAATTGGTGTACGATGAATATTCAATATTTTATTCTTTAAGGATTCCTTCACTTTATGAGAGAAGGTTAACAACAATCGTATTTTTCATCACCACTTCAAGACACACTTCACCATTTTAAGACACCCTTCATCACTTCAGGATGCAACCAGCCTAAACAAGTGGTTTTCAGGGTCTTCGGACCTTTTATCACTTCAGGACACCTTTCACCACTTGAGGATGCGCCCATGAAGGTTGTTTGAGGCCCTTAGTTGATGTGCTCCCCATTTTTGCAGTATCCTGTGCAGTTTGCGGGGTGTGGGTTTTTTCCTTCATTCTTTCATCTTGGTGTGTGGATACACCTGACGTTTCAGTTAAGATTCTCACACCCAAACCAATGGAGGTCTACATGTTTCGAGATCTCGTACTTGAGATACATATTCCTTTCCATGATTTTGTCCGTTTTTCATGTCAAGGTTAGTGTCGCTACTCCTCCTGGGGGAAACTGATCTTTGATAAATTTCAATATATCCAATTTAATTAGTGAGTCTCCAGCTATTCCCCTTGTGAGAGTGGATAGAGATAAGAAGGAGTACTTGATTCCCTGAATCGTCACTTCCCCATACAAAGCACCGGGTGGTTCAGAAAGACCCACGCCCTCAACTCTTTCTTGTCTCATCGGAAGGACCATAATCCCCGCCTTCGATAGCGAGGACTCCTCATATTTTACAACTAGATAGTATCAGAGTTTCTGACGCTTACTAGTCAACTCTGGGACTCGCAGGATGAGGGACTGTGTCTTCCAACTTTTTTTTTCCTGCTTCTCTTTCAGTGGATGAAGGTCCTCTGTGAGATCAATTAGTTGTCCAGACTGCGTCTCATTTATGAATGTACTGTAAACCTTTTCACCAATTGTTTGTTGGGCTAACAAAGAGTCTTCCTGTTGGTGCATGAGAAAAAGGTACTTGCGTTCCACAGTTGCTTCAGAAACTATTTCCCTAAGTTTTTTTATTCCTTCTTTCTTTTCAGGTTTTCTGGGACGCAGATCTTCTTCAAGAAACGACATATCCCTTGGGCTTACTGTGTCCACAGTGCCCGGACATACCATTCTGCCCACTACCGTAATTTCTTCCCATTGTTGACTCGCCCTCTTATTTCCTTGACTTTCAGCCAGACCACCCCAAACAGATATGACTAAATTATCCACGCTCGTTGACTTTTCCACTTCTGCTTGACTCATGGGAACCGGAGACAAGCTCCTGTTACCTATCTGTCTCTTATACACATCTAGATGTGTATAAGAGACAGCTGCCATACTGATCAATGCTTGTGGCCATATGTAACCCAATGATTTCCTGCATCCCTTTCCTTTCTTTCTGGCTATGAGATACATTAGTAGGTAACAAGTCTACACACACTGACTGCTCCACAATATCATAACATATCCTGTTAATATCACCTTTTGGTGTACTGACCCCCCCCCCTTGAATTTGTTTGTGAGGATTCAGCTGAAAGGTTAGCCACTGTGACTGTCCGTTACTAGTTTTAATCTTCATCAATCTATTGTTCTTCTCCTTTTTTAATTTTTTTTTTTTTGGAGTCAAAACAAAGTGGCTCAGCTTCTTCTGCCTAGACAAGGTCCTACAGGCAAGAATTTCATAGTAGTTGTGCTCAATTCGACCCCTTTTAACTTTTTCTTCCACGCTTCTTAGAAAGATCTTCCTTCCCCCGTTCCCCTCCCTTTCTCACAAGTTGTTTGAGTTTTCGGAGTCCCTGTCGTTCATTTGTTCTTACCGAAATTGAATGTTGAGCTCGCGATTGTCAATTGCCTTGCTTGTATGACAGCAATACCTTCTATCCAATAGGATGGAATTAAACCGAGTTGTTATAATACCAAAAATTATGTTACAGATCTCCACCCAATCAGTCCCTGGTGGAGGCTGGTGCTGCATCACGAGCTTAAAGTGTCACCGTTGGTAAGTATGAGGATCAACTGCCTGTGTATACCCAACCATTTCTCACCCTCAACGATAAAAAATTTAATCTTTAAATTAGTTAAAATCCAGTCGGCCAACTTGAGTAATTCCGTATGCAGAGTGGATGCAGTTGCTGCCTTCAGCAAGCAACGATGACAGTGGGGAAATGGTAACTGGAATTTTTTCCACTTCCATCGGCTCAATTCCAAAAACATCTATGAGGAGATTTATCTCCATTTAGTCCAAACCACAGTCCGCTCTGGGTGAAATATCTTCTTCTTTCCTAGTAACAGAAGGATCAATAGTTCCAATCTTCTATTCTGACTGCTGCACAATTTGCATTGGTTGTGGTGATGGATTGGGAGATGGCTGACAAGGAAGTTTCTGCTTCTTCACTCGTTATTTCGTTCTTACTACCCTCCACTCCGACTGACTGGTCTTAGGCATATACGCAGCTAGGGAGGGACCGTAAAATCTTAGATTTTCATTCCTTTGTTTGTTCTGCTCCAGCATTTCCGGTTGTCGTAGACTTTAGAAGTTGTAAGGACTGTTAGGACTGTTGAGGCTGTTGGGGTTGTTGGGTCTGTTGGGTCTATACGGACAGTTGGGGCTTTTGGACTTGTTGGGATTGTTGGGACTGTCCCCCTCTTCCTCCTCGAACCTGAGCAGCGTGATGCAACTGTTGCTGCGTTGGGGAGGATTGAGGGGGTAGCCAATCCACAGGTGGGCATGGTGATTTTAGAGGATCACCTCCCCCCTCCCAGTGCCACCCTATTGGCCGACTAACCTGATTGTGATCCTCATTCTAAGCCCAACCCTCATGCCCTGGTACCGTTGGAAACCATCGATGAGGTTTCTGTGGGTACGAAATGGTGCATAGAGGTAAAGCACACGAGGGACGGGATTATGAAAAAAGATTTTTGAGGCCGCGTTGAATGAGGCTACTACTACAGATAACGAGGAATGGACAGAGAAACGTGTCACACAACTGGAGATGCCAGAACACGAGTGCTGGATACAAGCAGTTGAGCTTGGTCAGGGTACTACGCGCACCGGGCTTTCGAATGCCAAAAAGCAGTGGGGTCTGGGCCTAGTGTAAACGTGTGATCGATATGCACCAAGCCTGCGGGATCGCCTGCCGAAAAACGACAGTGATCAACGTTGCATTAAGCGACCTGTGCGATACCAGGTTATGCGTTCGATCCAACATTTTTTTGACATATACTTTTTTTTATTTTTCTTTTATATTATGTTTTTGTATGTTTTTGTTTTTTAGAGTTTTTTATGGTTGTTAATTTTTTTTTGGGTATTTAAGTTTTTTCTGTAGAACTTAGAACTAGTAAGAGATTGGTATACGGTGCTTACGAAAGCATAGAACTAGTATAAGTAAGAGAGAGCGGCCGATGTCCGCATTCAGTCTGAGCGGCAAAGGAGTAGAAGGACTGTGTGGCGTATGTAAGCCACCTTAACGATGTATTCCTTTTCCACGATATTAAAGTTTTGGAATGCATTGTTATTATGAGTATGCTCGTTGAACTAGTGAAACGACCTTGCGGTAATGCTTGGGATTCTTGGGAACGCTTCACAAGTGCCTCACGCACCGTGGCTAGAGAGTTGCATTGCCAGTGTCGCATGTTTACACTTGTCGGCCATAGCGGGAGAGCTTTTAGAATCATTTTGGATTTTCACTATAATTTTCATTATCATTATTATTATCATTGTCATTAATTATCTTTGCATTGTGAGTTGGGTACTGTAGTATCCTATACCTCGCTTGTGTAGCTCGTTATCTTGGATTCGTGATTGACACTCTCACTGTGTTTGAAACACTCTCTTTCTTATTCTCTCCAGGTTTAGTCCTAGCATCGGAGTGGGAATTTTCCCTGGTAGGGCATGTACGGGAGAGGAGGACGAGGGCGGGGGAGGTGGTCTGGCTGCCGTCGTTACTAGATGCAGTACCCTACCGGTATGCAGAAACCGCCAGCCACTGCCTCGACGACACCGGTGATGAACACGGGGAACCAACCCTCGATACCTGCATCACTTCAACTGCCACTGCCAGGGCCACATCAGATGGTGGCATATCAGCCTTACTATCCCCCTCCACCGTATGGATGGCTGGGGGCATGGAATCCACAAAGTACTTCGAGTTCACGCCTGTCGTCCGCGAACAAATTCCCTAAACTAGGGAATCGGGCGTGGTTCATGAAGGAGCACCTCGAATTAATCGAGAAGTGGAAGACGAGGGATTGTGTAACCGCGCGTTCATTGAACGCGGATGTTCCGCTAAATTTTTGAATGGAATGAACGCGATTGAACGCGCCGTTCAATTCCGCAGTTCGTAAAAAAAAAAAAAATCGCGGCCTATAACATTCAGACGCGCACTGATGGAGCTGTCTCTTATACACATCTAGATGTGTATAAGAGACAGACTTGATTCCCTGAATCGTCACTTCCCCATACAAAG
>BFEA01000240.1:196883-211845 GCA_003427395.1 Chara braunii
GGTCCGAGACAGTTATTGGTCCCCCGAGAGGGCAGGGTCCGGTCCCATATCTCGGAGATGGCTACAGTTATTTGGTTGGGACGGACTTTGCTATGTAGGTTTTTCGGAAGGCTCTTTACGGAGATCGTTTCCTCGAGGTATCCTACATCTACTCTGGTGGGAGAGGGCGGATTGAGATATTGATTGGAGCTACAAGCGATATCATTCTTGCGGAGGAGCTTTATCTCAGGAGCGTCGCAGACGAGGAGATGGCTAGATGCATGACCTATATCTGCAAGATTGATCCAGTCGCGCCTCTCGATATCAGCTATGTGGTTCCAGAGTCTATAGCCACGCGGGTTCTCAATGACGAGGCGCCAGATATGGAGTCCCAGACGGCAACACTTACTCACGAGGGGGTACCGCTTATTATCATTGATTGAGGTTCTCTCTTTTTAGTCACTATGATGTATTACGATATTATTATTTATTAGTGACTGCAGCTCTCCGATGACTGCTCCCTGCATACCCCGTGTACTACTCTTCAGTCTTGTATCTTTGGTCATGCTCTTGCAGAGTCTGGTTTCTGGTCTTCTCATTCAGTCAATTGCTCTATGATACATGTTTGTTATTTTCTTCCTTATTTTATACAGGTTACACTCAAGGCAGTTTAAAGTACTCCTGGATGATAGGGACTCTGGTGACCTTGGGTCTAACCTTTATACGAGGTCAGGTGCAGGCGATAAACCCGAACGCTTCACTCTAAGCCGTGTCGCCGCTGGCAGGAGGGATAACGTTGACTACTCGGCTGTATGACAAAGTGTGACTGCCTCTGAATAAACTTCTATTTTTTTATACCTATAAAAATCGTGCGTAACAACCTGCCAGTCCTCCAACCCACTGAGCTCCGTCCGGGGAAAGATATCTAACCAGACCCTTGAAGCAGTGGGGGCGCGACAAAAATGGCGCCGTTGCCGGGGACTCAAAAATCTTGAGTTCCTGGGAGCGGACCTTGGTCACAATATTCAGTGGCTAGGCAATTGTCTGATATTTCGTACAAGGTGTAGCTCGGGTCTGAAAAACTTTTCGGCTAAGAGGAGCCCCGAGAGGAGGGGCCTCTTGCAGAAGTCTATCTGAAGTGATTCAGACCTGCAAGCAAGGGTTTGGAATTTGTTTTCTGGACCCTTCGCTTGAGAAGTCTATAAGTCAGAAACTAGATGATGACTGAAGAGTATAATGTCCTAGTAGCCCTAACTCGTGTCACCTGCGGTGGTGCTTTCCCTTATATGTTTGTCAAATGCATTACTTGTGTGAAAAGTACAACGACTGTGCATGTGCTTGTCTCTAGATTCCTTGACACTGATGATTATGATATTCGAACCTACATCCTAGAAGGAACTGATCGGAATCCGAGTTTCTTTACCAACTGGGATGTCATTGTGAGGTGTGTCAAAGTCGAGAGGGATCAGTTGAGTCAGCAAGGGATAGAAGCGAGTTGGAGCTTACTACCTACGATTTATGAGAGGATTCCTACCCCGCCAGTACCTAAAGGATTCTGTGATGGTAGGAACTGACAGCCAATCATCAATACAGCACTAAGGAGGCAAACCTGGTAAGTAGTCAATGTCAGCAGTAAGGAAAGCGATAGAAGCGCTGACTAGGATCACGGCTGGGGGTGCCTTCCCGTACGTCATTGAGAGGTGTGTGACTTGTGAACACGACTCAGTGATCTTGTACGTCCTTGTAGCTCGGTTTCTTGATATGGATGACTATGATGTGAGGTCATACGTAGTTGCTGAGACAAGGGGAGGGATCGATTACGAGGCATGTTGGATAGTTGCTGCTGAGTATGTCCTGGATGAAAGGTTGTTGTTGAGAGAACGAGGGAAGAAAGTGACTTGGAGTGTCCTGCCTAGAGAGTTTGAGAGATTCCCAAGTCCGCCTGTGCCCGCTAGCTTCTGCAACGGGAAGGACTGGGGACCAATCCTCAACGCGGTACTTAGGGACCGAGTGTTGTGAACCATGCCAAGAGATGTCTACATTCCTGATGACGAAGAGAGCTTCTGCTTCGAGGTCTATCTAGATGAGCAACGAGCGACTTTCATCGGGGCCGTGAGAGGATGCGACACTAGGTTAGGTAGACATGATGAAATTGACATGGTAGAGCACTACCTTGAGCTTATGCGGGCGGCTGCTTTTAGAGCAATTACGGATCAGACTAAGATTAGGCATCTGCTGGATTGCAAGAGTTCGGATGGCAGGAGAGTGATGCTTCATGCACGGGATGAGACCATCCTATCTAGACAGCGTCCTGCGGACAGTCTGGCTAGAGGCGCTAGGAGCAGCCCAAGGCAATGATATTGGAATGTGAGAACTCTATGTCAATTGCGACTGTGACCATTGGTAGAGGATGGTTAGATAAAGTAACTGAGACTGATAGCCCGTTCGAGATATTGAGACACGACGTCTATAAGGAAGGGCGTTTAGTATTCTATGTTCCAGTGGTCAGATTTCTCTAGACCAACGAGCTTGACGTGAGGGTTTATGCCCAGGAAGGAATAAAAGAAGAAGAAGGTTATTTATAGTGTATGAGGAAAGTGTACATTCACCTCTCGAGGATAAGGGAATTGCTTCGAAGCTTGCATGAGAAAGTGACTTGGGGGAAACGAGTCAGGCAATTTAAAAAACTCCCTCGTTTTCTGACTACGGATAGCTTCGCTGACAGGAGAGACTGGGCGTCTCTTCTAGAAGCTATTGTCGTGGTTGGTAAGGCAAGAGAAAATGACCTAGTCATGCGACCAAAGTTGCTGTTTTCCGATACCTTTGTACGTCGGTTCGAAGTCCAGGACAAAGGATCTCTTGAATTTTTTATCACTTGACAAAGGCAGGAAACTTGTTGGCTTCTTAGATAGAAACTTGGTGAATGCATGGCTCACTAAAGATGGAGAAATTATGAGATGGCGAAAGCCAATCGTGAAAGTCCGATTGAAGGGAACTTAGTAAGACAGGGGATAGAGAAGGAGATGACAAGACAAGAATCTGAGAAGGTAAGAGCCTTCATTCGCGGTTGGAGCCGTGAGGACAAATGCTTGTTAGGGACCTTGATTTGTAGGAGGGTTCGAGATCCAGTAACAGAGGTAATAGAAATCAGGAGAGGCGCGTCTTGCATCGACGAGGCCGAAGGTGAACTCTATATTGACACCGACGTCTATGGAGTAGAAGACGAGCACAAAGTCTATGATGAATATGGAAGATTGAGAGTAATACTAAGAGAAGTTAGGAATTAGGAAATGTCTGGTTACTGTCCGGCAGTCACGGCAGCACTAGACGCCTTAGTTCCTTTTACCAGTGGAGGAGTTTTTCCCTACAAGGTAGAACGCTGCATATCCCTTGAGGAGAAACATGTACCTGGGAAGGCGTATATCCTTGTGGTGAAGTTCCTTGACACTGGCGAATACGATATCCGGCCCTATATTTCCTCATTGAGGGAGAGAGTGATATATCGCGAGTCCTTTCGGAGTTAGATTAGTGATATAGTTAATCAAGAAAAGACAAAGTTAAAAAGAAAAGGGGCAAGAGTAGTTAGTAACATAACTCCGATTGTGTTTGACAGATTTCCCGAGCCAGTTTTGTTGGAAGGCTTTACTAGACGGCAGAAACTGGGAACCGATTTTAAACGCAATCATAAGAGAGAAAAGGTTCAGGAAGAACTAGGAGCTTGACTAGTAAGCTAGGCAAGATGGTCAGAGGACCGGACGCAAGGCAGAACCTTGCTAGTTCCTCCGCAGGTGACGGAGAAGTGACCACTACCACTGTTCTATAAGAAATGTTGAACAGGATAGAGGCCATGAAGACCGAGATGGATACTATGAATGTCCGGTTAGATCTTCCGAGAGCCAAAGTACCTCCAAAGAATATACCCTGCTTTGATGGAACTAAGGTTAGGGAGTCGGTATGAGCCACGGTTGGTCTGACAAACAGAAGTTGAAGGCCCTGCTGGCCTATGTTGAACCAAAGATGAGGGTGTCGGTGACAAAAACCCCACAAGGACTAGCAACATGGGTCGAGGTTAGACAAAAGATGCTGGAAGAATACGCGACGTATGACGTTCGAACAACTATGCAAAATTTGTTAGAAGTGCGACGCTCTAAATATGCAACTCTTGATCAATTCCTAGAGGATTTTGAGCGGGTTGCGCGGAGAGTACCCTTCCTAGATGAGGCCCAGAAATGTCATGTCCTGCTAACTAATTTTGCAGAGGATGAAAAAAAGAGTGTGGTAAGCCGCGCTGCTCATTATTCTCTGAAATGGGATGAAGTGGTTGAGATGGTCCGTGAACTACCTTCGGTGTCAAACCGGAAGTGGTCTCTGGAACAGATGAAAGCAATCACTAGTGCAAGAGAAGAAAATGTTGAGGCAGTTATGGGAGGAAACTTGAAGGCCGAAGAGATCTTTGGTCTTCTCGTTAAGCTTAGTAGCTTCGAAAAGTTAACCCTTCCTGCCCCAGCAACTCAAACATTTGTTGGAGCCGAAGAAGGTAAGGTAGAAAGAAAGAAGGAAAAACAAAAGGAAGATAGTGAGAGTGAGGGTGAGAGTAGTGATGATGACGCTAGGCGAAGGAGAAAAGAGAGACAAAAGAAGAAGCGCGACCGGGATTGGAAGAAAGATAATAAGAGCCGAGATTGACAAAGGAGGGATGGTTTCTTCCGATGTTATTATTGTGACGAGGAAGACCATACTATAACTCGGTGCCCTATACTAGAGAAGGAACTCGAAGAAGGGATTGTCAAGAAGAATGTCAATGAGCATGTGTGTGATGCCAATTGGAACAAGATAGATTTCCGAGTCAAAGGAGGGATGCGAGCAGTTATCCTAGAACAGGCTAGGGCCAATAAGGATAAAAAGAAGAAGGCTAGAGTTAATGTTATCACCTTTGATGGTATGCTACCTTTAATGTTATCACCTTTGATGGTATACTACCTCCGAACAGGCTAGGCTCGAGACGACAATCCTGGAAGTCAAAACCTGAATGTATCCCATATCAGCCAAAAAAAGATCGAAGAGAAAAAGCGAGAGAAGGCTCAAAGAGAGCTAGACCAGTTGATAGATGGGACCAAGGACCTAGTGAAGGAAGGGAAAAGAAAGGAAGCTGCAGGGAAGAAGAGAAGGGTGATCTTGAGATCCGAAGCCGAGGAAGGGATCTCGATAGATGAAGTAGTAAAGAAATTACTCGAGGAGACTGAGATCACCTTATCCTGGAAAGAGCCAGTAGCCTTGGTACCTAAGTTTAGAGAAGAACTTAAAAAGATGGTTGAAAGGCAGAAGGTAGAAATCAATAGCCTAAGACTCTTTCCTCAGCATGTGGAAGAAGCCCCGCATGGTACCAAGATGAGGTTTGGTAACATGTCGTGTAGATACACGAGTATCTCTGTGAATGACGTGAAGGTTAGAGCTCTAGTGGACTCTGGGGCTTAGATGGTGCTTATGTCTTCGGCCTCAATGAGATCATGTGGACTTGAATAGATAGGAAAGCCAACCACCAACTCTCCAATATAGCCGGATTCTTACCATTGGAAGGTTTTATTGATGATTTGCCATTTCGGATTAAGACTTTACGGACCGAGATCCTCAGTTTTGTGGTCCCCAACTTGGATCACGACTGCATTCTCGGAGTCCCGTTCCTACATAGAATGGAGGCTTGTGCGTTCTTTGGCCATGATAGGGCGGTCTGACTCTCTCTCCAGGATCCTAACACTGGTCAAGAACAGACCTTTGTGATAAGTGATAGGCATCATCCTCGTCATTAGCGACATGTTAACTCTCTTAAGCATGGAGAATCTGACAAGTTGATTGAGGAAGTACGGACAAAACTGAAAGAAAGTGGAATAATAGACGAGAAGACAACAATTAGACTAAATGATAAAGGTAAGATGCTCAAGCTCCTGGATAAAGAAAAGAAGTTGGGAGACAAGAGAGAGATGGAGGGGTTCAAGGATGTTGTGAGGGCAGCAAAAGCTGGCACAATGCAGGTCACCTTCTCAGCAACTGGTCATTTTTTAGGAAAATAGCCGCCGAATCTAAGGGGAAGTATAAGCGCAAAGGCGTTAAGAAGAATCCGGTGGCAGTTTAGATAGAGAAAAATTACAATGAGGCATTAGAGAAGGAGAGAAAGATAATTAAAAGATTAAGAGAGGCTGCATTAAAAGGAGGGAGAATTACCCCAGAGAGGTTCAAGATAATGAAGGTAAGAGTCGACGACTTCCTTCTGCCGGCTGAGAGGGATTTCATATATGAATTATGTCAGAAGTACAGTGGTGCCTTTTCCTTTAATGATGAGGAGAGGGGACGACTGGACGTTGACATGATCAAGATGGTCAAGATCTGGACCGTTCCTCACACACCTTGGAATGATAGACCTATAAAGTACGCTCAAAAGGAAGAAAAAAAGGTAATGGAGTACATAAACCAGAAGATTGCCTCCAACGCTGTAGAACCAGCTGATGGAACTTACTCTAATCACTGGTTTTGCTTTTGGAAGCCAGGTGGTGGCCTGCGCTGGATACAGAACTTGCAAAAGTTGAATTCGGTAACGGTTCGCAATACGGATAGTTTACCTCACGCGGATCCGTTGGCCGAATCCTTTGCTGGAAGGAGCATCTACTCCCTAATAGACTTGTACTCTGGCTATGACCAATTTTCGATAGACTCTACTAGTTGACCTATGACCGCCATGCATACACCTAGAGGCCTCATACAAATGTGTGTGGTGCCTCAAGGGTGGACGAATGGGGTTGCGGTCGTCCAGCGAGACATGCTGAAGGTCATGGAGGACATATGCCCAAAGGTTACGTTCCCATACATTGACGACAATCCAGTTAAAGGACCGAAGGAAAAAGATGAGACTTTAGTGGATGGTCGAGTTAGGCAGTTCGTATGGGAACATGCGCAGGGAGTAGCGAAAGTACTAGAAAGGTTGGCTAAATACAACCTAACAGTCAGCGGGCCGAAATCACTACTGTTCCAAAGAGAGGTAACGATCTTGGGTTTTAGGTGTTTCTTGGAAGGAAGGAGCCCCGATCCGAAGAAAGTGGATAAACTCCTTAACTGGTCTATGCCTCTAAAAACGATTGGGGAAGTAAGGAGCTTCCTAGGGGTCTGTAGCTTCTGGCGGATCTTCATCCTCGGGTTTGCCAAGATAGCCGAACCCCTTAGAGAAATGGTGCGACAAGGAGCTAGCTTAGAGTGGTCTGACCAAAGAGAGAAGGCTGCGCGGGTACTTCAAGATAAGTTAAGAGATGGTGGGGTCGTATTAGGAGTACCCTACTTCGACGATGAAAAGGAGAGACCTTTTATCATCGAAGCCGACGGCGGCCCAATAGCATTAGGAGGGGTGCTCGTGCAACGAGATGGGAATGGTAAAGAAAGGTCACTTAGATTTGAGAGTCGCACCCTTAGTTCGGTTGAGAGAGGCTATATTCAGTTCAGGAATGAGCTTCTGGCAATCCTGCACTGTCCCAAGATGTTTAGATACTATGTTATGGGGCGGAGATTCATCCTAAGAACAGATTCCACGACGATAATCGGAGTTGTTAAGAGGCATCAACAAGTAGATGCTACGGTCAGTAGGTGGATAACTCACATATGGACGTATAATTTTGTATTAGAAAAGGTACCTACTGAAAAGAATCGAGCCGGTGGGCTGAGCCGCGTAGAATGGGGATCAATAGATGATGAATCTCTTGAGCAGGCACCCTTGGTTGACGAATTCCTTATGGAAGACGATGATGAAGGATTACCTCCAGCTCCCAGTTGTTATACAGCTTCAGCCATAGCAACGAGCAGGGAAGACTGCTGGGGAGAAAAGGAAGACCCTTACTTCCATTACCTTCTAACTCGAGAGGAGGAGGAGGAAGGATGGTATGGGATGGCAGAACAAGCTGCTGTTGCAGCTCATGAGCTAGCAAAAAGTTCAAGGATGGTTGAACGAAGGCTGAATGAGATAGAGGAAGAGTCGGAAGACCCTGAGCAAGATAAGGACGCTGAGGAGAGATTTAAGAAGGATGAGTATGATGGGGAATATAAGAGGATCGGTATGGTAATGAGCAGTAATCAGTTGGACGAATTCTATCATGAGAGAACAAAGAGAACCTTTAAGCTGCGTAGGGGTCACTTTTTTGTGGATGCTAAGGAAGGGCTACCGCCACTGAGAGTAGTGTGTGGTAAGGAAATGCAACTAGAGGTGATCGCCGCACTGCATGAGGATCTAGCAGGGGGTCATAGGGGTGCTGATGCTACATACTATAAAGTATCTCGACTATATCACGGAGATGGTCTAAGGGATATGGTTATGAGATATTGTAAGTCATGTGAAGCCTGTAAGAAAAAGGTCATCTATGAGATTGATTGAACCCTTATACCCCACTGTTCTTGTTGAACCTGGTAGTATTGTTCACCTTGATCTAATTACTATGCCACCTGGTAAGGATGAAATGAAATATGTATTAAACATGAGAGATAACATGTCTGGTTATGTTGAAGCAAAAACCACCCGTAAGAAAACTGCAAAGACAGTGGCAGATTGGATCGAGGAAATTTACTTGAGGTACCCCTTCATACGTGAGTTTGTGGCTGACCAGGGATCAGAGTTCAAGAACGAGATGGTCAGGAGGCTCATGTTCAGACTTGGAGTCAGGATCAGATTTGTGACACCATATCATCCTCAGGCTAATGCACCAGTGGAAAGAGGTCACATGACACTAAAGGATGCTATATCAAAATGGTGCCGAGGCGACTCCAGGAACTGACCATCTTTCTTAAGAACGACAGTCTATGCTGACAATATGACTGTCAAACGGACTACAGGTTAGGTTATGCGCCCATTACACTCTGGTATGACAGATATGCTACTTCTCCTATTGAGAACCTGGTTGAGACCTGGACCCATGAGGCACAAAGAGAGTCGTACTCCACAGAGGAGTTACTGAGGCTTAGGATCAGGCAAATCAAGGAAGTGGATGAAGCTATAATTGAGGCCACAAAGAGGATGTCAGACAGCAGATTATCTGATTAGACACGGTGGAACAGCAAAAGGTACATCAGGAAGGAACGACTTCAGGTCGGAGATATTGTACTTCTACATGATACATCTCTCGAGACACGGTGGACCAAGAGATTGGAGGCCAGGTGGATGAGACCATTCAGGATCATCAGAGAGGTTGAAGGCAAGGCCTATGAGTTAGCAGAGATGGATGGTACGAGATCCCATGGTATAGTATCTGGCTCCCGGCTCCGAAAATTCATACTTAGAGATCCATATTTGATTCCGAGTTAGGGCAGAGTGATGAGGCGAGGCACGAGAGCCGTGTAGCATCAGGCTAGACATGCTGAGACGTCGCCAGTGTGCCCTCAGCATTTGTTGGGACGTGGTGAGAGTGCTGCCAACTTTAGATGATTATTTGCTGGGATGTGGCCAATGAGCCGCCAACTATCGATGATTATGAGCTGGGATGTAGACAGTGTTGCCGCCAGCTACAGATGATGATGATTATTTGCTGGGCCGTGGCCAGTGAGCCGCCGACTACCGATGATGATTATGAGTTGGAACATGGTCAGTGAGCCACCAACTATCGATGATGATTATGTGCTGGGACGTGGCCCGTGTGCCGCCAGCAGCAGCCGACAGTCGGTTGCTATGATTATGGTATAATTCCGCATGCCGGAGCTGAATAAGAGCAGCCTATGATGGCTCGGCTCATTGGTGGACTTATGTGTCTGTCGAGCCCAGATTGGCCCTAGTTTTGTATGATTGTGAGTTAAACTTTTAAAATTTCAGTTCATTGCATTGTATCTGGCTTGACATGTGTCAGTCCTGGGACATGCCTGGGGGATTGGGAGCCAGTTTATGGGATTTCAGTTCTTGCCTCTTATTGTATTTATTTAGTCTGAATGACATTTATGAAATGAATGCTTGTGGGATAAAGTAAAATCTGTTTTCTTCCTCTCATAAGTCAGCGCTCAGTTGATGGGGCAACCTTAAGGAGGATTGTCTAGCATCATCTGGTACAAATTGATTAGCTATCTCTGAAGGAGGGTGACATTTAGCCTAGTGAAGTGTTCCCTTGGTGAGGGACTCAATATCGCCGAGATGGGGTTCCTTTCCAGACGGGCCTTCGCAGCTAAACGCTACCAAGCTCTAAAGGGATAGGTAATCAGTCATGTGTCATAATCGATAGAGTGATCTGTCCGGTCATGTGATCGGGCGAAGATCACTTAGCATCGCAGCGGATTGAGGCTCGCTGCATTCTTCATGCTGGAAGGAGTGTTCCCACTGCAGTCGTCGGGCTCTCGCAACGGTTCCCCGACGAGAGTCTATCCACAGTGGCGTCCCCTGCGGTGTCAGCACTTACGTCCTTCATGAAGAGGCGAAGAGTTTTCGACTGCGCTTCTTGAGCAAGAGATGATTCCCTGAAGCAGGTTCTCACAAGGTCCAGAGGCTAGCTGGGTCAGCGGGGTGTCTGAGCCATAGTGGCAAATAACTCCGGACCCTAGGGTGGCTAGCCGTTCCTCAAGTCATCGTATGGTGATCTGGTCCGCCTGCTAGAAAGGAAGGAGGCATCCTCAGCCTCTCCCAGTCTAAGTCTGACATTTGGCTGATCAAGGTGGTGGACTCCTACTATCACTCTGATCGGGGTGTCTCTCGGGAGCAGTGTCTCCAAGGGCATTCCCTTGGCAACGGGCCAAGCCAGGTATCCACAGCCCAGCTGGCAACAGGGTCATTATGGCCTCCTAGCCCACTGTTGCAAAGCTTAATTGTGGACTCGCTCTAACTCACTAGCAGTGTCTGGTTGGGTGTTGGCTGACTCCCCGCACAGTAGCAAGAGCCGGGCGTTAGAAAAAAGTCGAGCGAGCAGACGGAGGTTCTGAAGTCGACTAAAGAGTTTCCGCGCCATGGACCTGCACTCATCGGAGTGAGGGCTTCATGAAGGGGTGTGCGGCTCCCCGTGAGCTGTTCTGAGCAAGGGCTCAGAGGGTGGTCGGACCGCCATGACTGGGAATCAGGACTGACTTTGCTCTGCTTGCCGGGTTGGGTCAGCGGAGGAGCTCACCAGGACGAGCGGGGGCACTCTCGGAAGGCCGAAAGGTAAGACTCTGAGAGTGAGTGAGGAAGGGGTATCGGCAAGGGTCTTTAGGAGAGATCCTTTTTCTCGTCTTTTTTTTGAGGCATGACTTGACATCTGTTTTGCCGCTACCCTACATCCAGACGAAGACAACGAAGTTTGGTATGACCCGACAGTGAGCGGCACAGAGCCGACAGACAAAGAGAAAGGGATTTGGTATGTTCACCCCTTATGAGGCAGCTTTCGGTCTAGATGACCTGGATGATCCTGGATTCGATGATTGGTCCTATATCCGCCCGTGGTTGAGATATTGTGCTGTACTGATGGGCAGTATGGATGAGATGGACTGATTCAATGATGATGAGATGTGCAGGCCAGGGTTCTAGACCAGACCTAGCGATAGGGTCAGGTCTAAGATTGAGGATCGATCATGATGATGCATGAGGCCAAACCTAATGAAAGGTTTGACTTGAGATTGAGGCTGATCCAGTGATGCAAGGGAACGGGATTGATAGTATGATTGGGCTGCATGAGCCGTCATGATACTTGCGTGCGGTGACTACACCACGCAAGTCTGATAAGGCTAATTCCCTCTTGATATGATGGTGGCTTGGACCAGTGGTCCATGCCTTATTGAGTGAGCACTCAAGCCCTAGCGGGCGAGCACCCTGATGATTGGGGATATAGTTTATATAATACCCCTATATATCAGATAGCATACAAGGCCGCTTAGCTCAAGTTGGCATATGAAGAATAACGCAAGTATGAGGCACAAGCGATAGTTGGGCGGCGCAGCCTGATGAGCGACGGGCGGATCTGGTGCGCGTGGCAACGGCGGTGGCGCAGGGCGAGGCGGCTGTGGCAGGACGGTGAGCTCGCGAGGATGTGGATGAGAAGAGGAAGAAGGACGATATGGAGCAGGGTATGATCGAGACGGCGGATCAAAGCGTGGAGGTGAAGCGCCGTAGCGCTGCTTGTATTTATACGCATAGTACATCATAGATCTAGGCGACGGCGTGCGCTCGCGCCGGTCCTCTGAGCGATGGCGCAAGCGCGTTCCTCCCCATCTCACCTCCTCCTCCTCCTCTTCGGATCTCTCCCCTTCGTACGTCAGATCGATCAGTCGATCTGGCGCCTTCTCCCGTCGACCTCCCCTCCCACGTCCAGCGCCCGAGCCTCCCGTCTTTGGCGTCATGGCAAAAACTGATTAGCTGCACGACCATAAGCGCTGCGCGACGGTAAGCACTAGTGCGATAAGAACGCAAGCAAGTCGAGAACGATGAAGGCAGCGGTAATAGCAAGATCGTAATAGCGCCGCACACTCGACGATATGAGTTCGAGTGAGAATGGCAAGAATGAGTAAGCTATTAGGTCTTTATAGTGGCCTGAACCTGGCGAGGACGCCAGGAATGGGGTTTGGTATGGTTGTCGGAAGATGATGCGGCGCAGCAGCAGAAATTGACTCGCTGCGGTCAACTCCCACGCTGCGTCAAAATTGCGTCCGCAGTCATGGTCAAACTGGACCCTAGCGCTTCGTTTAGACTGCCCCTGGGCCGAAACTGAGGGAAAGACGGCGCGTCAGTACGGTCCCCTGGAGACCTGTCTTCCTCGTTGGGCTGGACCGACACGACCACAATGGGCCAATTAGTGGGGTTCGGTCCAAACGACACTTGAAACGGACCAATGGTTAGCGAGATATTCAAGTTTGACCGGTTGGGACCGGACCGACACGACAGCGTAACCCGGCCAGGAAAGGAACAACCCTAAGTAGCCATACAGATGAACAGCCAGGCCCGAATAATCAAAATAGGGTCATGTGCTATTTTTAGCACGAGACTGACTGTTCGTTTCCCAAAGTTGGGCCTGCGCCAGTCCCGTTCTAAAAATAACACAGCCCCACGCTATTTTTAGCGTGGGACTGACTGTTCATCTACCGAGAACTGGGCCTGCGCCAGTCCCGTTCTAAAAATAACACAGCCCCATGCTATTTTTAGCGTGGGACTGACTGTTCATCTACCAGGGACTGGGCCTGCGCCAGTTCCGTTCTAAAAATAGGACTGACTGTTCATATCCCGAGGTCGGGACTGCTGCTATTTTTAGCACAGGCCCGGTCTAGAGTTTGACCACAGCCSCGACCTTGGGACTSCAGCACTCAGCCCCGATCACTTGGCCTCTCCATTATAAAAGAGAGGCCACGTCACCCAAGAAGACATAGATCAGACAGATCGAGAGCACGCTCACTTGTGGAATGCAGCAATGCTGGCAGAACAGCAAGTAAGAATCTCTCACACGCGGGGATGCGGAACGACTGGCGGGACAGCGAGGAAGGAGAAGGACTGAAGCTACTGCGTTAGAGCAAGTGGCAAGAGGGACGACCAAGACATGCAAGAAGGAGGTAAAGGGAAGGGGGTTGCTCRGGGAAGTACGACGGTCTCWGTCCTCACAAGGGCCACCTTGCTTTCTCCCTCACCTCCTCTCCTGTCATCTTCTTTCTGCTTCCCTACTCGCTCTCCCCCCTTTCCTTCTTCTCGCTCGGATGTGTGAGGTCTGTCTAATCCCCCGCGAGCCCATTGGTTCATGGTACGGTTCTTATCTACCGTTGACCGCCCGCACGYACTGTGCCCGAGGGCCGCCGRTGCTGAGCACCCGAGCTCGCCGTGCTCAAGGGCTGAGGATACCGTGTGCTCCCGAGCACCGTGCCTGAGAGCTGTTGAGATTGGGTACTCACGTGCACTGTGCTTGAGGGCAGTTGATACTGTGCACCGTACTTAAGGGCTGATACTGTGTACGAAGACTGTTGATGCCGAGTCATGCGGTGAACCCTGTCATAATTCGTTGTGTCTGAGTCGAATCTGCCAAGGGTTACATGATCTGTGTATCACTTCATATTTTGGGACTTTGTATGAGCAAGCATTTGGCATAGTATTTGGYTGTGTCAATAGGCACTCAAATAGGGCTTGATGATTGGCTGTGCCAATGGGCACTTAAACTGAATGATTAGCTGTGCCAATAGGCACTTGAACAGAGTATGATGGTTGGCTATTCGAGTCCCTTGATTCGCTGTACCAAAAGATGATTCKCTGCATAATGGTCCAACTGCGACTGTGCACACTCAAATTTAAGTGTGACATTGCGCTTTGAGCTTGGGTGCCGTGTGCGCACCATGTGTAAGTACAAAGTCTGCGACAGTACCATATCTGAGCAYTCCTCAACAGAGCGCAGAGAAAGCACCATACTTGAGTATCATATMAGAGCATTCCTCAACAGTGCGCAGAGAACGTACCGTACTTGAGTATCATATCAGAGCATTCCTCAACAGTGCGMAGAGAACGCACCGTACTTGAGCATTCCTCAACAGTGCGCAGAGAGCGCACCATACTGAGCATTCCCCAACAGTGCGCAGAGAGCGCACCATACTTGCGCACCGTGTTTAAGGACCATTTATGCTATTCGCCACTGTGCGGAGTTGTGCACCGTATCTGAGGACCATTTGTGCTATTCACCACTGTGCGCAGTTGCATGCCGTAACTGAGGACAATTTGTGCTATTCGCCCCTGTGCGCTGTTGTGGGCCGCACTTGAGGGCCATATCTGAGTTTGTCACTGTGCGCAGTACGCGCACCGCACTTGAGGAACAACATCTGAGTATTTCACAGTTTGCCACTGTGCGCAGTGTGTGCACCGCACTTAAGGGCTACATCTGAGTATTTCGCAGTTTGTTATTGTGCGCAGTGTGCGCACCACACTTGAGGAACAAGATCTGAGTATTTCGCAGTTTGCCACTGTGCGCAGTGTGCGCACCGCACTTGAGGAACAACATCTTAGTATTTCGCAGTTTGCCACTGTGCGCAGTGTGCGCACCACACT
>BFEA01000240.1:212005-224194 GCA_003427395.1 Chara braunii
CAGTTTGCCACTGTGCGCAGTGTGCGCACCACACTTGAGGACAACATCTGAGTATTTCACAGTTTGCCACTGTGCGCAGTGTGCGCACCGCACTTAAGGGCTACATCTGAGTATTTCGCAGTTTGCCATTGTGCGCAGTGTGCGCACCGCACTTGAGGGTACATCTGAGTATTTCGAAGTTTGCCACTGTGCGCAGTGTGCGCACTGCACTTGAGGGCTACATCTGAGTATTCCACAGTTTGTCGTTGTGCGCGGTGTGCGCACTATACTCGAGTTTGCAACTGTGCGCAGAGTGCGCACCATACTTCAGGGCCATGCCATGCCACTTCGCAATTTCTAACTGTGCGCAGCATGCGCACTATATACGAGAAGCATATCTGAGTTTGCAATTGTGCGTCAGCGCACACCACATTAAAAGGTCATTTCGTTGTTTGCGATAGCATCGTACTTGAGGACCATTACGCGATTGTGCGTGGAGAGCGCACCGTACCTGAGAACCATAGTTGGACATTCTGCAACTGCGCAGAGTGCGCACCGAACTTGAACATTCCGCAACAGTGCGCAGAGTGCGCACCGTATTTAAGGGTCATTTCTGAGCATTGTGCTATTTGCAAGGGCCAGGGTCATTTTAGAGCGTTGTGCTATTCGCAAGGGCCAGGGCCATTTTAGAGCGTTGTGCTATTCGCAAGGGCCAGAACATTTCTGTTGTGCGCTGTTGCGCATCGTGACTGAGAACCATCTTCGCAACTGTGCGCTGTTGCGCACCGTGACTGAGGATCATGCATAGCCGATTCGAACCACAAGCGTCGGTGTCCGTATCAACTGAGTTTGAGTCTGCGCACGCTCTGTTGACCAGCTCTCATTTAATGACAATAGCGGTCTGGCCCTAAGAGAAGGTCAAGTTTTGCGCGCAGCAAGCAGTAGTATATTGGTCTCAAGCAAAGATTGATTTTGACCATCAAATCGTGATATTATTTTTTTAAGTACGCGCCCGCGCGCGCCCAGATCAGATTTATTATTTTAAGTACACGCCCGCACGCGCCCAGACCAGATTTATTATTTTAAGTACGCGCCTGCGCGCGCCCAAACCAGATATTAATTTTAAGTACGCGCCCGCGTGCGCCCCAGCTTGGCATTTGCAGCTAGAGTGCGCGCCCATGCGCGCCCAAGCTTGGCATTGCAGTTAGAGTGCGCGCCCGTGCGCGCCCAAGCTTGGTATTGCAGTTAGAGTGCGCGCCCGTGCGCGCCCAAGCTTGGAATAGCAGTTAGAGTGCGTGCCTATGCGCGCCCAAGCTTGGCATTGCAGTTAGAGTGCGCGCTCATGCACGTCCAAGCTAGGCATTGCAGTTAGAGTGGGTGCCCATGCTCGCCCAAGCTTGGCATTGCAGTTAGAGTGCGCGCCCATGCGCGCCCAAGCTTGGAATTAGAGTGTGCACCCATCCACGCCCAAGCTTGACATTGCAGTTAGAGTACGCGCCCATGCGCGCCCTAGCTCGGCATAGTAGTTAGAGTGAGCGCCAATGCGCTCCCAAGCTCGACATTGCTGTTAGAGCGTGCGCCAGTGTGCGACCAGGCTGGATATTGCTAGTTGAGTTCGCGCCCGTGTGCACCTAGGCTGGATATAGTTATTTGAGTGCGCGCCCATGTGCACTTGCGCTGGATGTGTGCGCCCAGGCTGGTTATCGTCGTTTGAGTGCGAGCCCATGTGCGCCTGAGCATAGGGTTGCTAGATGGGATGATTTGCCTTCACGTACCCGTTGATTTATACCCCTGCTGATCAGCACTGCCCCATGCGCATGATATATGAGGAGCGTTCAGTCCCTGCACATACGATTTGGAACAGCCTGGCCCCAGTATATTCAGCATTTATGACTGGTCCCTTTGCATGAGATCTTTTGCTGATCGGTTGCTGCTCAGCCAGGCCCCTTCAGGCGGGCCCATCTATCGAGATAGTTGCAGTTCAGCCCGACCCTTCAGGCGGGCCCATCTACCGAGATTGCTGCAGTTCAGCCGGGCCTCTTCAGGCGGGCCCCTTTCTTTTGAGATTGCTGCTGTTCAGCGGGGCCCATTGAGGCGGGTTTTATATTGAGTTGCTGTTCAGCAAGGCCCATTCAGACGGGCCCTATATCGAGTTGCAGTTCAGTCAGGCTAGTCAGACAGGCCTCCACATTGAGTTGTTGATTGCTATCTGGCCAGGTCTTGGAGGGATTTGCATTAGTGAGAGTGCACCTTCTATCCAAGTTGGCCCGTCGTCGTGAGACTACCCCTACGTGGGGTAGATTGATTGAGAGGTTCTGCTACAGGCATGTGGGACATCAGAGTTCCACTATCAGGGCTAATGAGTCCTCGACCTCGCGACACACGCTCGTCATCACCTACTCGGTGAAGGGGGTAGAGACGGGAGTGAAGGGCACCACATACGATAGGATTGCGGATTACATATTTCGCAGGGAGAGCCATTGGAGTGACAACTGGCCATATGTGGTGTTCTCTCGCATACCTTCAGCACCTGGGGGTGTGCTTTTCGATTTTGACGGATGCAATCCCAAGCCCCTTAGTGAGTCCCGCTGCAAGGAGAAGAGGCGGAAGGACGACCGGATCAGGAGAGAGATAGCCAGATCCAGGGTCCCAATCACCACATGCGTACAGAGGTCAGAGACAGATGAGTCGGACTTGGAACCCTGCTCTGTGAGTGACGTTGATCTTAACGATTACTTCGGCTGGGACACTTACAGGGAATGATTCTTTGGACAGTAGCAGGAGCGCTGGAGACCGGTGAGCGGAGACGATAGAGAGCGACATTGAGGAGGATCACACATCTTCTTGCACGGTATCTACTTGAGGGTGATTGACTCCTACATGTCAGACGACCCTAGGTCCGAGACAGTTATTGGTCCCCCGAGAGGGCAGGGTCCGGTCCCATATCTCGGAGATGGCTACAGTTATTTGGTTGGGACGGACTTTGCTATGCAGGCTTTTCGGAAGCCTCTTTACGGAGATCGTTTCCTCGAGGTATCCGACATCTCTTCTGGTGGGAGAGGGCGGATTGAGATATTGATTGGAGCTACAGGCGATATCATTCTTGCGAAGGACCTTTATCTTAGGAGCGTCGCAGACGAGGAGATGGCTAGATGCATGGCCTATATCTGCAAGATTGATCCATCCGCGCCTCTCGATATCAGTTATGTGGTTCCAGAGTCTATAACCACGCGGGTTCTCAATGACGAGGCGCCAGATATGGAGTCACAGACGACAACACTTACTCACGAGGGGGTACCGCTTATTATCATTGATTGAGGTTCTCTCTTTTTAGTCACTATGATGTATTACGACATTATTATTTATTAGTGACTGCAGCTCTCCGATGGCTGCCCCCTTCATACCCTGTGTACTACTCTGCAGTCTTGTATCTCTGGTCATGCTCTTGCAGAGTCTGGTTTCTGGTCTTCTCATTCAGTCAATTCCTCTATGATGCATATTTGTTATTTTCCTCCTTATTTTATACAGGTTACACTCAAGGCAGTTTGAATGACTCCTGGATGATAGGGACTCCGGTGACCTTGGGTCTAACCTTTATACGGGGTCAGGTGCAGGGGATAAACCCGAACGCCTCACTCTAAGCCGTGTCGCCACTAGCAGAAGGGATAACCCTGACTACTCGGCTGTATGACAAAGTGTGACTGCCTCTGAATAAACTTCTATTTTTTTATACCTATCAAAATCCTGCGTGACAGCCTGCCAGTCCTCCAACCCACTGAGCTCGGTCCGGGGAAGGATATCTAACCAGGCCCTTGAAGCAGTGGGGGCGCGACAACGTCACCCAATGATTTGATCATCCGTCGTCATAGGGAAGAAAGAAAAAAACTAAAAAATGTAGTTTTTTGTACGCTCAATTTCATGAATTTAGAAAACAATGTCAGTTTTAACGAAATGTCAATTATAAGTAAGAGAGAGCGGCAGATGTTCAGATTCAGTCTGAGCGGCAAAGGAGTAGAACGACTGTGTGGCGTATGTATGCCACCTTAACGATGTATTTTTTTTTCACGATATTAAAGTTTCTGAATGCATTGTTGTTATGAGTATATTCTATGTGGATCCCGTTTCAAAATCTGCTCCTGAGGGATAGCATGTTGTGAATGTTGCGACCTTATGAACTCCATGTTGAGATGACCGTATGCTCGACATTTAAAACACCATGGTCGAAACTTATGGTCTGTGTGTACGTAGTAAATCCTTCCCCTCATCTTAAAGGTAATTATGTCATCCATTGTGAACACCTGATCATTTGGTAGATCCAACACTATTATGAGGTTATCGTCTCTCTTAGCCCAACATTCATGGGCAAGGGGTCAATGATATCTATGATTTTGAACTGTTGTCCAAAATAGTGGATAAATGTAGTTTGTACCTCTACTGGGATATAATGTAGCTCTACCCAGTAGAAGTCCCTCATCAGTTGCTCTCTTCTTTCCTCCGGCCCTACCCTTTTAGGTAACCAGGGGTAGATTCTAACCTCAGACCTATCCCACCACAACTTTTTCCATCCATCCATCTGTCGTTTATCCTTATCAAACATGCAAAGAATGGTGAAAACAGTCGGCGAGACCGGTTGAATGTATGCGCAAGGCTGCAATTGAGTTTTGAGCCCGCAACTTGATACCACAATGCGCATTTCCAACCAGTGCTCTAACCACTGAGCCACATCAACTGGCCAAGCGATCATGCATTTGAATCCTGATGGGATCAGACGATTTTGTGATTTTTATTGATTTGGAGGTCAGATGATCACAAGAATGTGAGGGACTGCCCGGGTCATCCTGCATCAGCAGCCCCCTGCCTGACCACTAAAAACGGCATCTTAGAGGGATCCCGAAGACGTCCACTTCAGACAAGGCAACAATGTGCCTCCTGGTACAGGGGCTGGGAGAAATACATCGTAGCCTGATGCGCTATAACTGATAGGGAAAGAGAAAGCCACTCCTGTGGACAATGGTACGAATGGGACAATAGAAGATAAGGTTGAAGTTGGTACGCAAACTACAAGTTCCCACTCTGCACAAGGGTAGAGTAGTGAAGTGCAAGTAACCACAAACTTAAAGGGCGCCTAATACATGCGCGCCTGAACCCAAAGGTCCTTGTGCGTGTCCATGTTACAGGTTGACGTGGAGTCACGCCAGTCCACGGAGGAGAAGGGGAGGTGATAGGTACACTCCTGTCTCTGATCTTTGAGCTCCTTAGATTCTGCGAGATTCTCCATAGCCACTGTGTTCTCTTACATGGTGGATGGCCCAACAATGTTGGCGTTGTTCAGCATTGATGGACTAGGCGGAGTGTGCCCCCAAGAAAGGAATGTTTTGTTGGAGTCATCACAGGGATGGAAGGAATGGTCGCAGCCACCTAGCAGAGACTGGTATTGAGGCAATTGAACAACTAGTATAAAAATTTATATCTCCCTGTCACGTCGGATCCAGATCCTACATTCACAGTTCGTGTACCATCAACATGGTCTGCGAATAATGAAATACAAAGGGCTCTCATAAGTCGAACAGTCTTTTGTCGTCATCCGTTTTTGTATGGTATTTTCAAATATAGAATTAGTACTTTTGTTACCGCGCCAGATCCTCCATTCATAGTTCTCTTACACTCATCTGAGTCTGCGAAGAGTAGCACGCAATAATCTCCCATTTCGTTTTCTGGTATACGTCTGGATCGCCGTCTTAATGCGTTGTCATTTTAGAAAAAAGGAGACGGTCAAAAAATAGTCATACTAAGGAAGTAGTGAAGTTGCACTGTGTGCCCTAATTTTGTTCACAATGGTTAGTTGGAAATGAAGGAATTAGAGAGACAATGTCAATGCGGAGGATGAACATGATTCGCAGAGGTTGGTTGACATTATAAAGTTGAGCGAATGACTGGCTGCAAGGAAGGAGAATTTGAAGACTGACGAAGATAGTTGAATTGGTATGTTCCTTCCGTTCTTCATCACATCACCCTGAATCCGCATCCTCCCTCGTGTTCCCGCATACCCTCTAGGTTCCAAGCCACCAAGGAAAAAATTTAACTTCACACAAATTCACCAACACTGGACGCTCACATGTTTTCAACAGTGTGGATAGTGTGGTCCATTCACCGTTGTAGTCCAAGGCTGTACGTGGAATCATAGATAAGTAGCTAGCCTTTCTATCTCACAACCTTTCTTTCTTGATTTTTTGATAATTAATTTAGTTAATTATTATTATTTAGTTATTATTAATTATTGTGAAGGAAGGAGTATACTTAAGGCCTGTTGATGATTGAATTCACATGTCAACCTGGAGTCCATTTTGTAGAATTCGTAGAATTTTGATCCACTTCTGATTCACTTATGAGTTAAACTATTAGATATTTAATTTAAAAAGCGAGGAAGTATACCCAAGAGATTCCAAGCAATGCTGACTGAATTTTATGGACACGAACTAACATCACAGATAAAGTTGATTTATAGTAGCACATCTACTATTCCCTGTCTTCAGTCATCCACTTCCTTCCCTCATAAAACCACAATGAATATGAGCTTCAAATGTGCAAAAGGGTCTGACTCATTGCTATTTTACCAAGGAGCAAGGAGGCATGCAATGATGAAACAGATTGGCCCAATACCATACACTCGTCCGGGAGCGATGGTCACATATCGCAATATGAGGAGGATGGGAGGACAGTCAGGAAATCAGACTGGGAAAAAAATAAATTATATTCCATCTCAGGGGACTTTTTCGGGCACCATGATCACCGGTTCACTATGTGCCACAGGGGGAAGGGGACAATCGGACAAGTGCCCCACCAAACACATCAAGTGATCTCACCTTCTGCCAATACCTTTACCCTGAATCCAAAGGAATTTTCATCCTTACAGCCTGATAGCACAACAAGGGGACAGGCCATACATCTGGTCAGTATCACGACTAACAATGTCAACCAAGCAGAAGAAAGTGATCTGATTATGCAAGATGGAGATGGAGATGATGGAGATGATAAAAATGGAATAAGTGATGATGAGGTACGGACTGAAGATTAAAAGATGTAGGAAAAAGTACATCCCTCATGAATAGAGTAGAAATGGAAGAAAATAGACAATGGACCAGCTCAAGTAGCCCAACAACCTTCATGGGCACAGAAAGTGAGGGAATCTCTGCAAAACAAAACACTAATCATTCAGCGCCCCTCAATTGATCCAACCGAACCTCCTGCAGAAGAATTGAAAGTCCCTCCAAGGAACCTTTCCTTAGCAAGGGCGTATTTCCTCTCGCTCTTCCTTTTCCCATCGGAACAATTAGTTATAGACCAGGGGGGAAGGAAAACTTTAATGAAGTCTTACCCTCATGACAAACTGGCTCAACGTGACCTAGCGTACAGCAAACATGACAGTAATTGGATATTTGATGATGACGCTGCCTATAAATCGGTCAACGACAAGATAAAATATATATGTAAAAAGCTAGAATCGTTGACGGAAAGACCGGAAGGGATAATAAAATTCTTTCTAATTCAACCAATCACCCCCACAGTTTTTACTGTACTAAGCCTTTTCGATAAGGACAAGGAAGGTTGAAAGAGAATGTTCTGGGATCGGTCTGAAGTCAGAATCTATCCATGGCTGTCAAGGAAGGTTGAACCGGAAGAAAAAAGGGAGCAAATGGTGAAGGATTTCTATTGGGTCGAGTTCAAACACATCCCAATAGAAATCCAAGTTGTCTTCATCCGTGACTTTGGGCAGCAGTATAGGATTGTGGACTTCATCAACCCGCTGCCTTCCTATGTGGCCAAAAGAGATGATTACTTAATGTTGGCTTTGGATCTTCCTGGAGTAGATAATGAAGGATTTCTACTAGGTCGAGTTCAGACACATCCCAATAGAAATTGAAACTGCCTTCATCCATGACTTTGGGCAACAGTATAGGATTTGGACTTCATGAACCCGCTGCCTTCCTATGTGGCCAAGAGAGATGATTACTTAATGTTAGCTTTGGATCTTCCTGAAGAACAACTACTTTCACTTGACGACATTATTCCGTTCAAAATGGGAGGGCGGGTTTATCAGATCCACACAACCCATAAATTCAGGCCGTGGTGCTTTAAGTGTAAAGCCTATGAACATCTTCACACAGACTATGCATGCCCCCAGCACCCCTAGCATGCGATTCCCCCTGATCGGCGTCCCAAAAGAGACCCACAAAGACCTAACAGATGAATTTCAGCGGTGTCAGGAGAGATAAGAGTTCTAGGTACCGCCTCTCCTTTCCTCTTGCTAGCCACTAAATATGGCCGGCGTACAGGGAAACCTCTTATTAAACATGAGATATGTAGATTCATCAAAGACAATCTCCCCCCGGGAAGTACATCTTCCCTCACCATAATCGAAGGGGACCATCGATTGACAGAGTGGGACGTGTTTCCGAAATACGAAGTCTGCAAACACGTCGACCTCAAATGTCTCAATCAGGACTTCTTGATAGAACTACAACAAATGAAGATTAAAGCAAGTAGTTTCTGGTCAGAGACTGACGTTGAAACGTTGCTTGTCCGTCTTCTAAGTCAACGCATTCTAATGCCAGGAGGCCTGTTGGATCTAGGCCCTTGGCATAAATTCTCAATTGTATCGGATACTCTCACTATAACCCAACCTTAAGTCTGTTTTGTTGTTGAGACCGTTTTGAGACCGTTGATATGGAAAAGTTTTCGGTAGTTGATGCCTTATATAATAAGGATAAAACCTGAAAATCCATTAAAAAACAAACAGACTTGGATCTGAGATCTCTGAATGTCAATTACTACATAAAAAGGGTGATAAATGTAATATTCGCAATTACAGGTTCATCACACTGTTCGCTGTGGTATATAAACTCATATGAAAAACTCTGACGAATCGTTTAAACAAAATTATAACTGATATAATTCATCCCTCTCAAACGGGCTTTATTCAAGGAATGAATATTCATGATAATATTTTATTAATTAATGAGTTAATTAAGCTCTCACGTCAATCTAAGCATAATGCTGCCTTTATTTTTATAGATTTTGAGAAAACATATGATCACGTAGATTGATTCTTCCTTGATAAATGCCTCGACACATTTAACTGCGGGCTGGATTTCAGAAGGTAGATTAAGATCCTACATGAGAATGCTACTACGAGAGTCATGGTCAATGGTGATGTGGCTCCCCCTATATCGTTGCAGAGATTAGTAAGGCAAGGGGATCTAGTCTCCCCATTCCTTTTTGTAATCATTATGAAAGTTGTCGCAGCTAACATCCGTCAACACAAAGACATAAGGCGTATTTAAGTTGCTTTCATCCCTAAGGAAGCCATACCAGTTTGCTCTCGATTTTGTAAACTGGATGAATTTTGTAAACTTTCTGACATGAGGGTAAACTGGGGAAACAAAACACTTGGTTAGTGAATTTACTATCAAGGAGGTAGGCTACCGGAAAAGACAATGATCAAATGACGCTCTCCTGAAACACCAATTAGAGTCCTAGGGATATCCCTTTCAGCGTTAGGCAAACCAGCTTTCAATAATGTTGTGATCATACAACATGCACATTCAAAACCAGAATTATGGAAAAACGAACACACCTCGTTGTTGGGTAGAACACTAGCTATTTACAATGTGGTTTTGACCTGGCTCTGGATAAAGTAACCATAAAAGTATTACAAAGACAATTAGCATCCTTCCTTTGACGTCGTAATCATGAATGTGAAAACGCCATTAGTAGGGTGACATGGTGATCTATTATCCAACCCAAATCTAAAGGCGGTCTAGGCGTTATTGATCCCAACACCCAAGCGATGACTTTGTCCATACAGTGGCTTAAGCGCCTCCTATTCAATCCCCAGACCCCTTGGAGCAAGTTGGCCTGTGAACAAATAAGAAGACTAGCTACCCCCACTGCATAGGTAGTTGACCCCCTCATGTGGCTGCAAAATCGATTATGGTCACTCCCGAGGGGCACTTCAACAGTACTCCAAAATCTGGAACTCTCTGACCGCCAAGCCGCCAGGGCTGATCTAGGTAGAGATCCGATTTGGATTGATCTGTTAAGAACATGGAGGAAATTACCTCTCACAGATAAGACGGCACCTGAAAGATGGGAAGAGGTATCTCAACAACCACTATCCAACAACACACTCATCAAAGACTCCCAAGGCTGTACCCTTAATTGTTCAGATTGACCTTGGAAATGGTGGATAAAAAATGGAATTACACGCATCAGGGACATCTGGAACACTGTGGACAGAGACTAGATAGACCCGTCGATTATTCATGGAAGACTAAGATACTGCCACCATCAGAAAATAACTCTAGAACAAATAATTGACAATAGTTCCCTTGGAATTGGTCAGAATTCTAAGAAAAGGACTCACTCTTACCCCAAGCGATTGGGTGTCCATATCTGATCAACCAGGATTGGTGGGAAATGTAGTTGAAGTCGCACTACAGGAGATATTTTGATGTCTATATTTGATATGGGAGAGGATGGATACCTAAAGTCAAGACTACAGCAACAAACTGGATGGTTCCAGAAGGATAGACTATTTAGGATCAGGGTCCTAATGATCAAGGAAAAATGACTGGCCTATAAACCGGACACTCCCATTTCCCACCTCCCCTTAGATCCGGTATGCTGGTCCTGGTCTTCTGCGACAACCATAAGAGGTTCTCACACCAGGATGCTTCACACACTGTCAGTCAAGTCCACTTGCAGGATGCTTCGTCCCAAGGTAAATATAAAGGATAAAATAGAAGACCGATGGATGAAACACCTAAATGTAAGCAAAGAAGAGTTGCGACCACTCAAGTGGTTCCATTCCATCAAATCTAGACCTGCCAAAATGGCATCGCTGCAGTGGCAAATCACTCATCGCTACTTACCCACTAATGATTGGATCATTGACAGAACCTCGCTCGAAAAAAAAAAGAATAGCCCTACCCTGATGTAAGTTCTGCAAATCAGCCTTCCCTTCCAAACTAATCCCGGAAACTATAGAACATATTTTCTTGCAATGTCCAGGTTCTGTATGGCTATGGCGCTCGTGGGACAGGATTTTGAACCATGTAGAAACACCCCTCCCCTGACCATGGAATTAGAAAGCTCTTCTGCTCGGGACCTGGAACCCGATCCAAGTGGATAAATTCACATCCAATCTATTTACAATCGGAAGAACAGCGGTCATTTGGGCATTATGGACTCGTAGGTGTACTTATGAGATGGAAGGCGCCAGGATTGATGGTCCCGAATTTACAAAAACCATTAAGCATTAAATCCAAGTAGAAATTACTGCTGGATGGGAACAAACCCCACCAGGGGAAATGTCAAGTGGTTCAAGGCAGAATAGTTTAGTAGGTTAGAACAGCGGAATCATAATTCGCATGTCGGGGGTTCGAATCCCTCTTCCGCCAGTCGTTTATCTATGCTTTCTTCAAGCTTATATATACTACACGATACGCTTGAATTCTCCAATTTTGAAGGGAAAACTCCAATTTCTGAATTCAGAAAAGGACATTAAGCAACACATCAAGACATTTAATCAGAACTGCCTTGGAGGGGACCAAGGAGGGAAGTTGGGGCAGGTGAAATGGGAAGGAATACAAGAGAGTGGTCAGGTGGTGTTCCCAACAAATTACCGCTTACTTTTCAATGATTGGAGTAACATTGATTCCATCATCCCAATGAGACCACTATCAGAATTTCCGGACCTTTTTCCTCCTTCTGGACTACCTGTAGTTCCCAAGTCATGGTATGTGCCTGACTCAGAATAAGTACCAGTGTTCATTCCAGTGCTCCTTTTGAAGGGCTTGCTCTCACTCTTTAAACTCTCACTTAGATAAGTAGGTGGAAGTGGTAGGTGGACATGCATATCTTGCGCCCGTTTCTGGGTGAAGAGGCACAGGAGCCAAACCTCCTTATCCTTTCATATCTCTTCCTATCTTTATGCTCACTATCATCTAATCAGAAGGGACGCTGGGCCCGGTTCCCAGCACGAGCTGTACCTTGTCTTTTCAAGTGCTAAAAGTGCTAGGTGGACATGCATATCTTGCGCCCGTTTCTGGGTGAAGAGGCACAGGCGCCAAACCTCCTTATCCTTTCATCTCTTCCTATCTTTATGCTCACTATCATCTAATCAGAAGGGACGCTGGGCCCGGTTCCCAG
>BFEA01000240.1:224432-283087 GCA_003427395.1 Chara braunii
GATTTTCATCACTGTCTGGAGATGCCACAAGGATAGTAGTGCTGTGGGACTGTAAAAGTTTTTCTCAGGCAAATCAGAGTAGCTCATTAGGTTAACCCATAGGAAATATGTGACAAGGGGCTGCAGACACCTGGAACTGAGATCAGACTAAAGAGCCAAATGATAGACAGACACAACAAGCAAGGTTCCAGGCAGGGGCTGAGTTCATAGGAAGAAGGAGCGCCAGAAGTAGGCAGGGAATGAAGCAGCCCGGAGCAAAAGGTGCTCTATGACAGTGACTGGCAATGGCCACAGCCCCAGCGAAGCTCTGTACTAGTAAGATGTATCCAAGTGACGCTGGACCCAGTTTCCAGCAGGTGCCTCTCCCCACCAATAGAAGGAGCAACCTGACAGGCGAAGCCTCAATTCTGGTGGTTCTCTTACCACCACTGGAATAGAGGCCTTGCAAAAGGGCTTTAAAAAAAAAGAAGAAAAAAGGATGTGAGGGACTGTCTCTTTCTTAAAGCCAAAACAGCAAAAAAGAGGCCACAAGGGATAGCTGTGTGAAGTGTGGTGGCAGCGGAGAAAAGGACAAAAAAGGGGGTGCATCACCACCGGTTTCATTGGACTTTCATTGGCTGAACTTCAGCACTCTGTAGACCCCCCTATCAATGGTTGAAGCCATGATCTATGTGGATCTTCAAGGGGACTACTACCAGCCACCCATCCCGATCAACTACCCTAGAGGTGATAAGAGCACCACAAAGGTTGGAGGCCTTCTGGAGAGAGCTGTCTCCAATCTATTCGTGGGGAGCAGCACGTGTTGGAATACCGTGCTGAATCCTGGGCTTCACGGCCCTAAATGTGAATCCATCAGGGCTGACAGTCGATTTCTCCAGGCCTTTATCATAGCACAGGGACTAACGGATGCCTACTGTACGCTGCACCTGGAAACATCGGTTCACCTGGCACGGTTCACAGTCCCCTCCGTGTTGCAGAAGGCTATATTTTTTTTCTCATGCAGGGCAAGCCATAGGTTACCAGGATTTTACCATGATTCTCGTGCAGGCTTCCAATGGCCTGCCTGAATGCACCATGATTTTGCCCTGTATGTACCAGGATTGCCATGATTTTAGCATGAATTTTTCTCAGCAATCATGGGACCACTGGATCAGGGTCCCGTGGTATGGTCCCATGATTGCTGAGCTCAAAATCTCTCAGCAGGAAAAGTTCAGCCTTTCATATTTTAAACCACCAGTACTTGGCCCGGCTATCAGCCGCGGGGAAAAAAAAGTAGAAACGTTTCTAGTCGGATGAATTTGGGCGCTCCTGTAGTAGCCCATACGTTTCCTAAAATTGTGGCACGTTAACGGGCACGACTCTAGGAAGTTCTGGTGGCTTAAACTGAATGTGCCTCCCCTCCAAGTTCGGGAGGGGATTCACTGGATACAGAACAATTTGCGGCAATGGGAACAAGGGAGGCATCTCTTCGAATCTGACGCGGAGTTCGCAAACAAAAAAAAAAATTATGACGAGGACTGGACAGAAGTGGGTTCCATATAGTGCAAGGATCATTGAACAATATCTCCCTCATGAATTTCAAAGCACGCAGCGGGTTGGTTGGTGTTATGTGGCCTGGTGGTACGAAGGACCACCCAAAAGCAAAAAAGCCGTTAAAAAAATAAAACTAGTTCCAAAAGAAACCTGCGCCAGACGACCTGGGCCCCGCGACAGTACAGCAAAAGAATGTTCCAATGGCCAAATGGACGTTTCAAGTTCCATAGTGCCGGACAACCTCGACCACACAACAACGGGGGAAAAACAAGTTCCGATGCCCAAATAGAAACCTGCGCCAGACGGTGACCAATGCCTTCGGCATTAGCCTCGGCGAGGCGCTGGTCGCTGTTGGGAGGTGTGGTGCTGGTTGCTCATGAGTGGCGAGGCACTGGCTACCGACAGGTGGCGAGGTGCTGGCCTTTTGAGAGGGACGAGGCACTGGTTTTCCACACGTGGAGAGGCGCTGGCGGCTTTCAAAGGGCGAGGCGCTGGCTGCTGGTGGGTAAACACGAGCGGGCGAGCGTGCTGGTGATGTGGCGCGGGGGTAGGAGGTTGCACTTGACGCACGCGCAGAAACCAGAGGTGCTAGGCCACGCCACGTCATGGGCTGACATGGCATCTGGTCTGAGTCACAGGAAGAAGGGAGAGTGGTGGCGACAGCTGCTGCTCGATCATTCTTCTGGTGACTTCCGCATGTACTCCATATCCAACGCCCCAGCAGGAGGCTTTTTTTGCTCAAGCGAGTTGGCGCAAGCGAACAGTCGGTGGAGGAACGCAGAGTTAACCCCATGGAGACTGAAGTGTGTTGGACGACGGACTAGAATGGAGCGCAAAGTGCGAGGGTTATCATATGATTGGAGTGTGTGGAGGGAGATCATCAGGGAGCTATTCGTCAGCATTATCACAGCGCTGACCATCATTATCAACAGGGAGGTCATCATCTAGGATGCAGCTGTTCTTCATCAGGAGGTCATCATTAGTGGAGCTCCTCTTCATCAAGGAGGTCATCATTAGGGGAGCTGCTCTTCATCAGGGAGGTCATCATTAGGGGAGCTGCTTGTCATCAAGTTGTTTCCTTGTTCTATTGTTTGTTTTGTCTCTTGCAGGTTATCATCATCTTAGTATTGCTGCTGGGAGGTTATTATCTTCATCAACATTTTTTGTTCCATACGATGCTGATCGTCATCATCTTCTTCATACTGCCGGACGCTCATAGCACAATGGCGAAAAGAAAACAAAAAAGCTTCATTGCGCAGTGCGCTGCTGTCATCATCGTGCGCTTCTAGGACGTCGTAAATTCAATCATTCCGCACGACACTCCTCGCCATCTTGACATTGATTGTTGACATCATCAGGGTGTGGTGGGTCTTCCTCATCACTGCGCTGCTTCTTCTCATTAACCTATTCATTAGTCTCTTCATCCTAGGGCACTTCTCACCGTCCTCATCTCATCGAGTTTTCCGTTCTCATCAACTTCATCAACCATTATCATCATCATTATCATCATCATTATAATCAACCTCTCAATTCAACTTCATCAACCATTATCATCATCATTATCATCATCATTATAATCAACCTCTCAATTCTTACTTCCCTGTTCTTTTCTATTCTTGAGGTTGTAAATATCCTCCCCACAAGGTTGCTGACGTGGAGGGCATGATGGATTGAGTGGGGAGAGCTCTTTTCTGCAGGGGAAACACAAGGCGGAAAGTGTTTGCCGATAAGGAATAAGGGCGAACAAGGGGGCCTGTCTAACTCTGGGGCTGGGAGAGATGGAAGGCGGAACATCATCTACTAGCGGTGGCAGATTAGGACAGAGATAGCTTGAGGTAGGTTTTTTGGGGGAACAACCTTCTCTGAGGGGAGTAGGGTAGAGGGAGGCTTTCCTATTGTTGGGGCTGTGAGGAACCGTTCAACAACAGAGTGGTTCTGATTAGCGGAGGCAGCAAGCAAGAGGAGGGGTGGTAAGAGGGGAAATCATCCGCATCAACATCATCATCCTTATCATCATCATCATCATCATCATCATCAGATTGGTTGTTTGCTCAGGATCCCACTATTATCAGATCCGAATTCTTAGTTGTTTTTTTTTTTTTTTTTTTTAAGGACCCGGTGCCCAAGGCTGATATTACCAATGTGAAGATTGAGGCCGGGGTCCTCACAGTCTACCCGGAAGTAACCAAATAGAGCATGCTGAGAACAGATCTCAGCTTTCCTCATATAAGAATGATGATGAAAATATAAGCCAAGAAATCCTGCGCAATTGCTCTGATGACCATTGACCAACAGGAAGGACAGTAAAGTGAGCTAGTTTAGTGTCTCTTCACCCTTACAGGCGCCAAAAAACCTTGACTATCAAGCACTTTACCAGTTGTTTCCATCGGGCCTGTAACTAATAACCCCTTCTTTACAATTCTAGGGATGACTATCCAAACCAAGCAGCAGGCACAAGACAATTACTTGGGGGGGGGAAGAAATCAGGAAATTCAGAGAAGGGTCTAAAAGGGATAGAGGGATCAACAGTAGTCCAATCATTAAAGATAATCCGGTAATTCCTCTTAATTGGTTCCTGAGCATTAGCGTGTCCACCTTCCCAAAGTACTTTCCCCAGCCTCCCACCCTGGTCACCTCCCAGCCAACTTCTGTTAAATTGATTAATATGGAGTCAGATCTCGCTATGTACTGATAGGAACTGGATTCTTTCCTTAACATATTCCCATTTGATAATTAATTCAGTTTGAATCTGCTGTTTGATGGTTTCAGTGAATTACGGTCCGTCCAAACGTGCACCTTCCATTTCATAAGTACATCTTCTTGTCCAAATCGCCCATATGATCGTCCTCCTTCCTATTAAGAATATATTGAATGTGAAGTCGTTCACTTGGTCCGGATGCCATGATTCCAATAGGAGGGCTTTCCAATCCCAATGCCAAGGGTGAGAGGTATCCATTTGGTTCCAGATCCCATCCCACCATCTCCAAAGCCAGATTGACCCGGGGCATCGGAGGAAAATATGCTCTATAGTTTCGGGGATGAGCTTGGATGGAAAAACTGATTTACAAAACTTGCACCATAGGAGGGCAATGCCTTTCTGTTCAAGGGAAGACCTATCAATAATCCAATCATTCGTGGGAAGATATCTAATAACAATTTGTCACTGTAGAGAAGCAATTTTGGCAGGTCTAGTTTTAGAAGTTTGAAACTACTCAATACTTCTCAACTCTTCCTTACTAACATTAAGATTCTTATGCCATCTTTCTTCAATGCGATCCTTTAAGTTTAACCTAGGAAGGAGCATCCTGTAGGATGCTTTGACAATGAGGGTGTGTAATTTCCTAGGATGTGAGTGACCTCGTTTCCCAGAAAGTGACCAACACCAATTAAGAGGGTCAAACGGAAGGTGAGAGATGGGGGTATCTGATCTAAAAGCAAGCCACTTTTCCTCAATCTTCAGTACGCTAATTCTGAAGAGTTGGTCATATGTACACCATCTAATTTCCTCCTGTTGACCCCGGTTGAGAATGTCATCATCTTGAATGTGAAAGATTGATAGAATAATTTAATTTGGGTTATGGATTTCAATTATATTACGTACTACGCCTTTTTTGTTATGAAAAACAACCCAATCACTTTCAATAAGTTTGGGGCCCTTGCGTAGAATTTTGATCCACTCCAGAGGGATTAGATCACTTATCGAATTAAGAGCATTAGTCTGATGGTGGCTATATCTTAAATGCTCATGCAGGTCAGTGGCCGAACGCCAATCTCTGCTTTCTTGATTCCATAGATCTCTGACCTGTATAACTCCCCTGTTAATCCAACTCTTCCAGGGGGCATCCATAAAGTGCAGAACACACCCTTGGCCATCCCTGATAAACGTGTTGTTGAAAAAGGGTTGGTGACAAACTTCTTCCCATCTTGCCGGGGAAACTTTATTTGGGATGGGCATCTTTCTCCAATTTTCAATTAGTGTGACCCAAAATGGATCCTGCCAAAGATCTCTCCTAATTGCCTGTCTATCTGAGATCTCCTCTTGATTCTGGTCCCCTTGAGAACCTCTAGGTAAAGACCATGCAAGGTTCTTCAGTCACATCAGGGGATCTATGTGACCAGAGACCGGAGGAGCTAACCTTTTTATCTGTTCAAGGGCTAGGAAGGACCAAGGAGTATTGAGATTGAATATAAGGTGTTTGATCCACTGGAGAGAGAGAGTTATAGCTTGGGTATGGGGATCGATGATCCCAAAGCCCTTTTTGCTTTGGGTTGGATAATGGATGACTAAGCAACTCGGCTTATGATATTGGATCTTTCGTGATCCCCACGCCACAAGAAATACGCTATCTGTCTCTTGAAAAGTTTGAGATTACCTTTGTCCAAAGCCGAGAAAACCGATTTATATCATATAGAAGCCAATATGATATTACTAATTACGAAAGTTCTACCAAACAGGGATGTATGTTTATCCTTCCACAAATCAAGTTTCAACTTTGCTTTTTGTAGAATCTCTTCATTGGTAGAGGTGGGTTTACCTGAGACTGACAGGGAAATACTCCTAGAACTCTGATTGGTTCGTTATGAAAGACCCAATTAATGCAGGGAAGTTCAGGGGGTCTCACACCTTGATGATGGATCCACCATCCAAGTGTTTTATTCCCCCAATTGACCTTCATATCAGAGAGTTTACATAATTTGTCTATTAATCTTTTGATGGCTTCTAAATTTTCATGAGAAACATCAACCATAAGAGAGAGGTCATCAGCAAAGAGAGAGCAAACTAAAACTGCTTCCTCAGGAATAGAGGAGACCCGGATGTGCCTAATGTCTTTATGATGTCTTATGTTAGCTGTTAGGGTTTCCATAATGATCACAAAGAGAAGAGGTGTAATGTGGTCACCTTGCCTTACTGATCGCTGAAGTGTGATGGGGGGTGCTACATTTCCATTGACCATGACCCTTGTTGTGGCATTTCTGTGCAAGATATTGATCCATCTCCTAAAGTGTGGCCCAAAATTGAACTTCTCCATACATTTATCTAAGAAAAATGAATCCACATGATCATATGCTTTCTCAAAGTCAATAAAGTTGAATGCAGCGTTGTGCTTAGATTGTCGTGAGAGTTTGATGATCTCATTAATGAACAAAATATTATCATGGATATTTCTTCATTGGATAAATCCAGTTTGCAAAGGGTGAATAATGTTTGCAATGTACTTATTCAGGCGAATGATGAGAGCTTTTGAGATCAACCTATAAACCACGGTGAGCAGTGTGATAGGTCGGTAGTTTCTAATGTTATATTTGTCACATTTCTTATAAAGTAGAGTCAACACCCCTTGCCCTACTATCTCCCCCATATCACCTGAGGCCTATACTGCCTGATAGAAATTCATGAGGTCTTGGGAAATGAACTCTCATAAGGTCTCCCAGAGTTCTTTGGGGAGACCATCAATCCCTGAGGTTTTATCTTCTTCCATTAATAACAGAGCAGTCCATATTTCATCTTTTGTCAGGGGCAACTCCAATCGTTCTCTCTGATGCGAAGAAAGTGACTTAGTTAGGGGGGTAAGAAACTCTTTTATTTCCTTAGTGCGTTGATCCAAGGGAATGTCTCTGTTTTTCGAAAAGAAAAAATCATTGAAGAAGTCTCTGACAATTTTAGTACATCCTGCTGTTGACAACTCTAGCGGCCCATTAAAAGAATGAGGATGTGCTAGAGCCTCTATCACTGTTCTACCCGTGCGGGTTTTGGCCATGGTGAAGAATCTTGCATCAATGGCTCCTTCCATGTGATATTTGTGAATTCCACCACGAATCTTCATACCTTGCCATCTATATTCCATGTACTTAAGTAACTGGCCTTCAAGGTTTTGTATTTCCTTAGTAGTTTCTCTTTGCACTTCTGGGTCTCTTTCCTCATCTTCTGATTGATGCAATTGATTAATACGTTGATATATATTAGTTTCAGTAGCGTGACTTTCCATGACCAATGCTTTCGAGTATTCATTGCATTTACGACTGCAAAAAAGTAACCCATTATAAACCCAGAGTACCTCATTTCCTAGAATGGTCTTCTGATTTCTCCAAAATGACCACACGTCCCTGACAAATGATCTAAAGGAATCAATCTTAAGATGAACTATATTAAGTTTATAGAACCCTCTTCCTTGATCTGGTTTCTTGCCAAAGGATAGGATGGCTATGCACATGGCATGGTCTAAACCAAGGAGGGAACTACGTGGAAATTTTTTTGCGATCTAGAGTGTACCTTCCAGATCCTCCGAGAGAAGGATAAGATCTATTCGAGAGTTGGTGGACGATCCGGCTTGATTCCTCCGAAAGCATGTGTAAGTACGCTTAGATGGATTCAACCGCCTATAGGAGTCAAAGAGTTTTAAGTTATAAACAAAGTTGTCCATCATAATCTCATCAGTCTCCACGTAAGCAAGACATGGATTAGGGATATTCCATTTATCAAGAGATCGATCCAGAGCAGCATTAAAATATCGTGCTATTATGACCGGAATCCCTACGAGAAGGATGGGGGGGAGGGAATCAAGGAAGCGTTGACGATCCCCAATATCATTGAGAGCGTATATGCATAAGATGCTGATTATCTCAAATTCCAACATAGCCAAGATATATGCCCACCTGCCTCCTTCTTTATCGACATCCCAATATACTGGTTCTAACTTGGATCCCGGGGGGATCCAAATAGCGACTCCAGCACTGCCCGGACGGGGGGCATGGGCTCTGAATGTTGTATAAGGCCAAATTTGCTTATGACAATAATTATGTTGATCTGAATCCATGAGGTGAGCTTCCTGAATACAAATGACGCCCGACCATTCTCTTCCTCCTATGCTTCTCAGTTGGTCAAATAATATGGCATTCCTTTTATGAGACTTAGCCGATGCTAGACCATTTACATTCAAGGATCTGATGTCGATGTTCGTATTTCTTCTAAGAATTTTCCAAGTTTTATCCTTGTTATAAAGAACATTAATTACTTTAGAATCCACTCGTTACTATATCGCAAAACAGTGAGATATCGTGTGGATAACAGGACAAAGGATAAGTCAGAGATCTAACCACTGTCCAGTATCAAATAAACCGTCTGTCATCAATGTCCTATGAGCCAGCATTCTAATTAGCAGAGTGCCAACTTCAGTTTCAGACAAAAAATCGTTAGCTTTTATCTTGAGGAGTTGAAGCTCACTCAGGGCGTCCTGGCTGAACCATCTGAGATTCATGTTCTTAGTAACATCATATTTTAAAAACACGTCTGCTTCCGCCAATCTTCCCTCTCCCTCTTTTATTGATAGCAAAACCTTACCTCTTGGTGGGAAGTTTGACTTAGCATAACTTAAAATCTCATTCATAGGGGAAGAGGGAGAGGGAGGGGCTAAAGCAGATCCTAGTAATGTTACTTCCCCATAGGCTGTGGACGAAGGTTCAGATAAACTGACCTCCCACATACCTCCTTGATATCTCACTGGTAGGAGTGTCGTTCCCATCTTCGTAGGGGATAGTTGTCCTTGTCCTTTGGCCATACGGTGTTTTAGTCTTTGTCTCTTACTTGTGAGTTCCAACTCCAAATCCAGAAGAGGGGTTTGGGGGGAGAGCGAGACTTGAGAACTAACTATGACCTCATGGTCCCCATCAATGACCACGCCAGATTGAGTTTGAGGGGGATCCTTGGGACGATCAATCAATACTGCTTTGGACGGCTGATCAGTGGACAAGAATTCTGGGAACCTACAGAGACAATGGCCTCACGACACTGGGTGGGAGTCAACTTGTTAGCAAGGGGCAAGGGAGGCACATGACTCTCCTGCACTTCCAACGATTCGGGGTCCCACTCAATGAGTCCCTGACTATGCTTCTTTGCGAAGAGGGATGTTTCTTTTGAGAGATGTGCGGAAATATTTTCTCCCCCGTGAGTACTGATATGACTTCCATGAAAACTTGGCCTTCACCTTCCTAATGAGGTGGCTGAGAAGGTGAAATGAGACCCGAGTCCCTAAAGAGGTACCCTTTTGAAAGCCATTAGGGCCACCAGGACCGTTACCCAGTTGCCCATTAGGTACTTCGTCAAAGTCTATGTAAATTTCCGTAGGGGACGCTGGGCCCAGTTCCCAGCACGTGCTGCTTCCCACGAATAAATTGGAGCCTTGTTTCCCCCCCCCCCCAAAAAAAAAAAGAAAAAAAAAGGTACTTCGTCATCCCTTACCTCTGTTTGACTCAGCATGAATCCATCATTGAATCGATTGGAGATTATGTAGAGAAGCTTAGAACTGATATCCTCCCAGGAGACCCCCCTTGGGGGGCCTTGCATTAGGAAGGATTCCAAACTCTTTCCACTTTTCAATACTGGGATGAGTTCTTGCAAGAAGAGGGGCCAGTTATCAAGGGGTATACCAGGGTGCTGACTTTTGAGATTAAAGAGGAGCCAATTTGCTATTTGCAGAATAACATGTTAGATTATGGAGGGTTCGGGAACATCCTCATTGTTGGATTTCATGACTATTTCAACAGAAGAGGGAGGGAGAAAGGGATCAATTGCCTCAATTTTCATTGGTTCTGTACCAAACGCATCCTTGAGGGGATCAATATCCATCGGGGAAGCATCTAAGACCTCAAGAGTTTTGTCACTGACTGAGGACTCTGTCGAATCTAACGAAGGGGGAGTATTAATAGTACTTTCCCTTCCTGCTTGGCTCTTTGCAGACTGAGTTGGAGGAGGAGGAAGGATTTTCTGTTTGGCTGAACCTTTCTTCTTGACTTCCTTCCATTCCTGACCCCCTCCTGTCCCATTTCTTGGCAAGTAATCTGCAGGTTTTGGACCAGGATACCTGTCCAAAGTGGCTGCCCGGGAGGAAGGAGGACCCTTATACTTTTATTTGTCCGTCCTTCCCCCAGCCAGTGTACCCCCTGATCCCAACTGAGAACCCGTTGGATCCGCCACCTCCACACCTCCCTGATTCTCACCCTGCCCCTTTCTCATTGGGATGCCTGGTTGTGGATGTGGGGACTGGGATTGGGAAGGCAGCCAGTCAGGTGGAGGTTGGGGGGGCTTATAGGATTCATTCCTACCTTCCCAGACTCATGTCATTTGATGGCCTGCAGCATTCAAGTCTTCCCAATATACCCAGCATTCAAAGCCGAGAGAAGGTTAACCGACCCCCCATTTTTCAGGTCAATTTATAAGAAAACCATAAGGCCATTTCAAGCAAACTCCACACCAATGTATAAAGTGCACTTCTTACTAACATATTTAAAAAAAAAAAAAAAAAAAAAAACCCACATAAAACAGCAACCCAAAAGTGCATTTTCAGGCAATTTTGGCATGAAACACGTCATCCAAATTTCAGGATTTTCCGGCCTCCTAACAGCACAAATTCTAATAACCCAAATAATACCAAATTTGGCAAACGGCGACCTTAAACCAAAACAAAAACAGGCAAAAAAACAAAAAACCAAAAAACCAAAAATTTGACCCCAAAACCCTAATTTCAGTTTTGGTCCCATTAGTCAAAAGCTGAAAATGGAGGTCCCCGTTAACCATTTGTGAAGGAATGATATCATTCACAGAGAACACCTGTTCTTTCGGTAAGTCCAGGGCAAGCATCAGATAATCGTCTTTTTTGGCCACATAGGATGAAAGGGGGTCATAAAATCTACAATTTTATATTGTTGGCCAAAATCATAGATGAATGCCGTCTGGATTTCAATCAGAATATGCCTAAATTCTACCCAATAATAATCCTTCATCAGCTGTTCTCTTTTCTCCCCTGGACCAACATTTTTTGGAGTCCAATGGTAGACTCGAACTTCCGAACGGTCCCAATATAATTTTTTTCATGCATCCATTCTGATTTTATCCTTGTCGAAGAGAGACAACATAGTAAAGACGGTAGGAGTGATAGGATGAATCTGAAAAAAAAAATTCACACCTTCGGGACCATCTCTTAAAGACTCGAATCTTTTGCAAATGAATTTGATTTTGTCATTAACTGATCTATTTGCTGCCTCATTATAGGAGATCCAGTTTGTTGCATGTTTAGTGTACACGGCGTCTCGTTGAGGCAACTGGGACGAAGGCTAGGATTTCATCAGGGTCTTAGTCCCCCCTTGATCAATCACCAGTTGCTCAGAGGGAAGAAGAAATAAGGACGAGAAATAAGCACGAGCCGACGAAAGATTCTTGAGGGGAACCTTTAATTCCTCATGAGCGGATCTCGATGTTCTTATCGCTGGACGTTGGATTGAAAGGGATTTGTCTTGCAGTGAATCCCTGACTTTTTGAGCCCTAGAGGGCTGATTCCCTTGCTGGGATTGTTGGGGTAGGGGGGGTTTAGTCCGTGAAGAGGAGGAGAGAGGGGAAAGAGAGGGGGTAATCTTGTCCTGGGTTTTTTCCTCTTGTCTTTCCTCCTCAGTAAGTATATCCTCGTCGTTAATAGTTCCCCTTTCAGTCATCAAGAGATTGTTTCTAGTGAATGGCAATGGTTGCTCCTGAAATGTAGCAGAGGCGAGGGGAAAATCGACAGAATCTGCTGAACCGAGAGGAGCAATCAATTGCTGCTGACAAGCGACAGCAGAAGCGAAGGATGATTGCATGAGTTTCCTCGATTCCGACTGAAAACCAGGCTGTTGTAGCAAGGGTTGCGTTAGGATGGACACATCTGAGTTCCTTCCTGGATTATTTTCTGTGGCGAGGTTTGAAGGATTTATTCTTGGTTTGATGTACGGTTTAGGGCCAATGTGCCTCAGTAACGCATGCCTAATTGCTCCCTGATAAAACAGCAAGGACTCCGACCCCTTTGCGCGTCTATAGTTCATTTTCATGATGAAGAGTTTAAAAAAGGTAGTAGGGGGGGATACTCAACCGGAGGATCGATGCAATAAACAACCCAAAGAGTAAATAAATAAATAATTAAAATAATTAAAAATAATTAAAATAATTGAGACAAAGATTATGAGATATTTTCTTGTTATCTAATCTTTCCCCTTTTTTATCCCTTTTATTTTTCTATATTACCGATGACGAGTAGAACTTGATCAATTATTCTTAATGAAGTTGGTTTGGGATCCTAAGGGACAAGAGAGATATGGGTGGCAGGGAGGCAGGGAAGTAATTAGGAAGGGTCACACCTAGTGCTCCTGTGATGACAGATAAGTACATGTAGCTTTCTCCTTCGTACTTGAAATCTTTCGTTCATGAAACACTTAATACCACACTTTCTTCAATTGCTCTTCCCGTGGCTTTCAGAACTCCCTAGTCCTACACTCTTATATGATGACGTCTTCTCAAGAACGCTTCTCCTCTCCGTAAATCATTCCCATCAACATCTTCCTACCCTGTGCATGTAGCTTTCCTTACGTACTTGAACTCGTATCACTGTGTCATAGATGTTTCGTCCTCGTGATGAGTACTACCCTGACTTTAACACTACACCCTGTCCTCTACGGGAAGAGTGATTCAATGCGGAGAGAATCAATCTGAATACTGACAGATTTCTCACTCTCCAATCTCTTATCACTTTCTTCTTCGCGCATGAATCACTTCTTCGTACATGAGGCACTCTTCCATGCATGATTCGTTACTATGTACGTCAAACGTTCTTCTTCATATTTGAAATGCTTTCCCCATAAAACCTATTCCTCCGTGTGTGACTTTCTCACTCCTTACGTGGAACACTCCTCTATGCTCACATATCACATCCCATATCACATTCGTTCACATTCATTTATGAAGCACTCACGTCTATGCTGGAGTTGAACCACTCTTCTTCGTTTGCGGGTACTTCCTAAAAAGGTAAGCTTGGTTAGTTCTGACGAATCCAAGTCTAAGAAGACTAATCTATCTCAATTCTTGTATTTGAATCGTCGTTCCAATCAGGCTTGTACATTAAGCGCACTCATTAGTGCACAAATTGCTCTTGCTTTCTTCATATTAAAAATTCTCTCCTTCGTGCATGAAGCATATTCCTCTGTTCGTGATTATCTCACCTCATACGTGGAGCGCTCCTCTATCTCACCTCCGTTCTTAACGTGTTGTCCTCTATGAGCAGCGCTTACACTCAGTGCCAAGCAACACCGACGTAGCTCCCCTCAATGCCGCAAACGAACAGCGCCTACGTGACTTTCATCTGCCAATCGTGAGGAGCACCAACAACGCTCGACGACAATCCTCAGCATTACACGACTTGCTGATGGAATAGGAACCAACATTCTACTTATCGCCGGATGAAGAGGAACGTTTACGATCAACGCTTAACAGCGTCGATGTGACTCCCTTAAATTTCGCCTACTCATCGCCACACAACGCTGACGTGGCCCCCTATAATGTCACACACGAACAACGCCAACGTGGCTCCCATCTGCCAATCGTGATGAGCAGCAGCAACACACAACGATGATCCTCAACATTTCACATCTGGCTGATGGAATCGGAACTAAACTTTTACTGATCGCCCGATGCTTCTACTGATCGCCTGATGATGAGGAACGCTTACGATCAACGACAAACAACGCCGACGTGGCTCCCTTCAATGTCACCACTCAACGCCAAGCAACGTCGATGTGTCTCCCCTCAATGTCGCCCACGAATAGCGCCAACGTGGCTCCCATCTGCCAATCATGATGAACAGCAACCGCAAACGACGATGATCCTCAACATTTCACAACTTGCTGATGGAAGAGAAACTAAACTTTTGATGATCACCCGATGGAGAGCAGCGCTTATGCTCAACAGCAAGCAGCGCCGACGTGGCTCTCCTCAATGTCACACATGATCAGCGTCATCGTGGTTTCCATCTGCCAATGTGATAAGCAACCGCAGCGCTACCTCGCTCTACTTGGACACCACATCTCATTACGAGTGTGCTGACGAGTCCAAGTCTAATCAATCTCACCTCCGTTCTTAAAGAGATGTTCTCTCTGTACTTTAGACGCTGCTCTCTCTCCTCTGGATTCAGAGTATGCTTGAATATGATTTAACGATAGTGAGGGGTTGCCTGGTTGGAAGTCTTTCTAAGTCCGTCCTGAAATTTTGTACGTTTTGGTCATATGGTTTTTCCTTAGAGGTGATCTTATTCACTAGACCTATGAATGGTGTATACTCTTGATTGATCCCGTACTGTTGCAGTGATTAAATTCGTTGCGATTGATATTCCAAATTTTGTTTTCTTTGAATTTCTTGTTTGAACTTTTTCATAATGATTTTCATAAATTTGATTATAATATCAAGGTCCTAATTCCTAATCGTGGTTCAAACTCGTTCCACACTTCGTTTGCATGTCTCATTAAAATTTCTTATACTTGACTTTCTCAAATTTGAAATCTCGTGATCTGTTCCAAACTTCATTCGCATGTCTCATTCAAAATTCTTAAAAATTCTTACACTCGACTTTCTTAAATTTGAAATCCCTTATTATATATAATAATGAGTTCAATATTGGACATCTCAGCTATATTTCTTAAATCTTGTTTGTATATTTTAATTTTCAAAAAATATTTCAGATAGATTTCCTAATTTTGTTTCTAATTTTCAATTCGAAAAGTATGCTTCTGAAGAATCCGAAGTATTTTTTTATTTGAGAAAATATACGTCTACAAATCTCAATTTTCTAGTCTTGATTACTGTCGTGGTTAATTCTGATTGTTTTTTTTCGGTAACTGTGTTTCAAAGCTTGCCTGGGTATTTGTATGGTATACTTGTCTTGCTTTGTGAATTTGTGGGGTTCTCCTTTAAGGTTGGAGCTCCTCCCCGTGAGGGTTTCACAAGGTGGGAGGTGTTACCCTTGGAGGGGGGAGGCGGTATCGAGGGATTGTCTTTTTCTGGGCCAAGCTGATTTAGGGTCAGATCAACACTGACGGTTGGGGAGAGAAGGCAAGGGGGTGAAGTTGCATATAGTAGAGTGTGAGGATGAGAGGGTTGTCTTGCTTGGAGGGGGTGGGGCAGAAGGAAAGCAGGAACTTTAGCTTGTGAGGTATGCCCTAGGGAGAATTGTATGTCCTTTAGGGGGTTGAAGTGTTCGTTTATAGGCTGTTCCGAACTGGGGCCGAGAGGAGAGGGGGTACCTCCTGGTGGGGGCAGTGTAGGAACAGGGGGGTTGCTTTTTTTAGGGAAGGAGTAACTTCGATGGTCACACAGTAAGCTTATTATGTATTGTGGAGTCCCGGGGAAATGTCAGAACCGGCATCTGAAGAGAGGATATTTTTTCCCCTCTTGTCCTCCTTTTGGATGTAGGTGAAGTTTCCTAACTTTTTTCTAGGTTGGTATCTGATTTTCTTGAGTTTTCAAAATTTTCTTAAAAACTATTAAGAAGTTATTCGACAAGCAAGGAAAGGTTGGTTTTAGCAGAGTGGTGCTTGGGCAAATGACGGATTGGTGTTTAGGGTGGTAGGTCTATTAGAAGGGCGGGGTGAGGCGACAATGGCCGGTGCTGGAGCAGTTGCTCTATAACCAAGGGGAGCTCGAAACTATTGAAGTTATATCGAGGGTGGAAGGCATAACCACCTTGGTCAACGTAGCTGATGCCGGGGCAATAACCCTGTAACTTTGGGGGTTGTGCAGCTAAGGAAGCTGTCGAGGGAGGAAAACACTTCCTGTCTGTCAGAACTAGTTCGGTCGGTACTGGGGCATTTGGTGACATTGGTGTTGTCTTGGAACCCTAGCAAAGGGGGTATGAGATCTAGCGAGTTCTGGTACGAGGACTGAATGTTTGGGCAGTAGTCTTTCCTGTGCGGTGCGGGGAAGGAGGTAGATCATGGTCGAATTTCGCTTTCTTGGTTTTTAGGTTGATCTCATGTATATTCTTAGTTTAGCAGCTTTAACTCTAAAAAAAAAAAAAAAAAGACTAAGATCTGCCTATGATTAGGGAGATTGTGGATAGATTGTCAGGGGGGAAGGAGAAGGCTAGAACTGGAAGATGGGAGGAAGCAAGGGGGGTTCAACATGGGAAAGGACATTTGTCTAAGTAAGTAGGTCAGAAGGACAAAGTTGGGACGACGCAAGCCGGTTGTGGAGCTTTTGCTCTGTAACCTGGGACCCTGGGGGAGCAAGAGGTCTGTGGAGTTATAACTAGGGAGGAAGGCATAACCAGTTTGTTCGACGTAGTTGATGCCGTTTTTTTTTTTTTTTTGTAACTTAGGGGCGTGTGACTATTCGAGAGTGTCGAGGGAGGAAGACACTCTTTGCAGTCTGAACAAGACTGGTCGGTACTGGGGAAGTTTGTGTTGCTCTGTAACCCTAGCATAGGGGGGTATGAGATCAGCTGAGTTCTGGTACGAGAACTAAACGCTTGGACTTAACGTTTTTTTGCTTGTTGAAGGGGAGGTGTAAACAGTAGGAGGTTCTAGCTAGGATTTTCTGTTTCCAGGTTTGGACTGTGGTTGACGTTTTTTCGCTTGTTGAATGGGAGGTGTAAATAGTAGGAGGTTCTAGCTAGGATCTTCTGTTTCCAGGTTTGGACTGTGGTTGGGTAGATCGTAGGCAGTTTTTTCTGAGAACTGCAGTTGTTCTTAAAGTTGTTTTCATAGATTTTCGCAGGTTTGGTAATCGACTGATTGTTTTCTTAAAAAGAAAAGAAAGCAAATATCCCTAGTTTATAATGGGAGTCTGCGTTGGTAGTCATCTTACTTGGGGGTCTTTGGAGGCCTCCCCCTCTGATAGTGAATCCACCATCCCATCATTTTGTTACCGCAGTTAACTGCCAAGTTGGATAGACTAGCTGTTTGATTTCCAACATGTTTTACGGTGAGAGGTCTACCATCAGGGTTAAATTGTTTGTGCACATAAAAAAGGAGTCTTTACGATTGCCGACCTTTGGGATGCCCACAATACCAACTGACACACTGACAAAACAATGAAGAAACGAGTGGGGCAAATGTTGTACTTCCCCCAGGATCTTCAAGAGCTATAGGAAGCGATTCCACTTGCCTGGATTAGGGTACTTAAGGAAAGTCCTATCATTGCCAACGGAAACTTGGTGGTCCACATGGACTCCCTGCCCTCCCATTGTTAGTATATAGAGTAGCACATACTTATCTGTGCACAATGGACCTCCAAGTGTTTTGTTCGACCCTACCGGAGTGAGATGGTTGACAATTCATCAAGTGGAAAAATCGGACAGGCAGGATCAACCCTTGACCTCTTTCATGGGAGTAAGGGTGGTGCAGGACGATAATAAACTGTGTTTTACTTGTATGAACCTGCCACCCCGATCTCCCACCCCCCGTTCAATCCGGCCAAATGAGCATAGAGATGGAAGGCAGATAACACTATGAATCCATGGCAATACGCGGTCAGGAACGGATACAGAGCAACTTGAAAACTGGTGCGAGTCATGGACAACATATTGCATAGGTGAGAAAGAGACTACCCCTTAAAAAAAGAAGACCTCCGCTGTTTCAGATGAACATCCTTCTCCCACATTAAACCCACTAACCATAGGGCGCTCCAATGGCAGATAATCCACCGATGCCTTCCCACCCCAGAATGACTCACAGACAAAATAGATCTTGAGCTGTAAGACAAGGAGACCCTATCGCGCCCTACCTCTTTCTAGTCATTATGGAGACACTTTCCGTCAATCTGAGACACAATAAGGATTTGACTCAGATCAAGATAGCGGATATACCTGAGGAGGCAGTGCCAATCTGTTCCCTTTTTGGTGACGACCTCACTATTATGGCAGAGGCGACATTACAAAATATGGAGGAAATCCAGAGCCTTATGAATAGGTTTTGCAGAATGTCAGATATCGTTGTCAATTAGGGTCAAAAGACGGTAGGTTGGTGGCTACATCACCAAGGAGGTAGGCCCCCGAGAGGCCCCGTATTACTTGGTTTTCGCTTGATGACCTGCCAAGAATTATGGGAGCATTGGTTACGACTAAGGGTAAACCAGTCACTAATGACGAATGGCTGGTAGGGCCGGCGCACAATAAGCTCGCAGGGTGAAACAACAAATACACTTCAATATTCGGGCGGACTTTGGTCATTAACAATGTAGTATGAGCCACCCTCTGGTATAAAGCCATACTATGGCCCATGAGCACCGGGGGCCTCAAGTCATTTAGACGACAACTGGCGGCCTTTTTATGGAGAGGAGATAACAACAATCCCCATGCTATTAGTCGGGTAACATGGGATTCGGTAATTCAGCCAAAGACCGGAGGGGGGCTTGGAATTGTGGATCCGTCTACACAGTTTCAAGCCCTCCACTTTCATTGGCTCCGATATCTCATCTTCTCATCATCCTCTCCCTGGGTCTCTCTCACCTTGGCACAAATTGCAGCCCTAGCCCCCGAGGCCCCACCCGAGACCGACCCTTTAGTGTGGCTCGAAGACAGGAGCTGGAAGCTGCGTCTCCTACGAGTATGGAGGAAGCTTCCCCCTCCTGATCGCCCAACACCAAATAGGTGGGATAAAATTTTCAGACAACCCCTGTTTGGTAATAGACTGATCATGGACTCTCTCGGTCGCATGGGATGTAGTTCAGACTCTCCATGGAAAGGTTGGGTGAAACACGGGGTTAGGAAGGTGGGGGACCTTTGGGACTTGAGTACAAGGAACTGGAAAAGTGCAGAAAGAATGTGTTCATGGTTGCGATATTGTCATTTCACTGAGGACGCACTTAACAATCTCATTGACAATTTTCCCCTCCACTGGTACATCACCTTCCGGAAGGGTCCTCGTTTGGTAGAAGGAGACTGGATGGGTTTCTCCAACTGCGAAAATCAAGTAGGGCAGGTTCACTTGGTAGACCAAACGTAGGTGCTAATCGAAGTCTTCTCCATTCAAAAGGAGGATCAACTACGAGGGAGCAAACAACCCTTTATCTGGAAGGAAAAAATGGAAGTATATCGAGTCAGAATTATTAACGAAAGTAGAGGATGGAGAGCCTATCGACCCATGACCCCAATTGAGGACCTCCCTTTCGACCCCGAGGAGTGACACTGGTCCTGGAATGATCCGAGAAACTCAGGAAATTCAAGCAGGGGGGGAAGGGCACGATCATTAACACTTGCTGGCTTAAAATCTAAGTCAGTATATCGAATGCTCAGACCTAAACGCAGCCTACGAGATACTATAGAAGATAGATGGTATCGCCATCTCAACGTGGATTGCGGCTTGCTAAAACCCATAAGGTGGTTTGCGGATTATGGAAAGAGGCCAGCAAAGATCTCCGCCCTACAATGGCAGATTGCACACCGGTGCCTACCAACTAACGATTGGTTAATAGATCACTCCCATTTGGAACAGCACGGGCGAGCATTGCCTTGGTGTCACAGATGTCTCCAGGGCTACCCCAATAAAAAATGCTCCGAGACGATAGAGCACATCTTCCTTTAGTGTCCCGCGGCTGTCCTACTGTGGAGGTGGTGGGACAGGATTTGGCGACACATAGTACCGGGCTCGACTTGGCCATGGGAATGGAGGGCCATACTTCTGGGACACTATCCCCAGATTCAAGGGAATACATTCAAAGAGAATATGTTCCGCCCGGGAAGGCTTGCTGTCCTGTGGGTTATATGGTGGCGAAGATGCATCCTGGAAATAGAGGGAGCAAGGGTAGAAGAGGGGGAAGTCACGGAGCAACTAAGACTTTTGGTTCAACACGAGATTACGGCCCAGTGGGGTGCGCTTAAGGAAAAACCAAGTCAGCTGCACACCAAAAGGGATATTGACAGGGTTATCTCGCAGTTCTGCGAGGATTGGTTGGGCGGGATGAGGGTAGGATGGGTAGCAAGGGTAACTTGGGCAGAGGATGGGCAGGATCATCGTCAGATGGAGGAAGGACTGCAGAGGGGACAACAGGCAGGAATAACAAGGGATTATCAGCTTCACTTTCGCGAATGGACAAAGATTGATCCCTGCAACCCGCTGCATCCTGCTCAGCACTTCGCAGACCCTTTCCCCCCTCACCCTTTGTCTCTGGTGGTACCGTTCCCAAGAACCTGAGCAGCGCACTGGAGGCCATCTTGTTTCTCCGGAAATTCCCTTTTTGCTCGTTTCATTGTGATGATGTATGGGACGCTGGACCCGGTTTCCAGCAGGGACTGCTTTTCCTTGGTTTTTCTCTCAGTATGCCTTGACCCAAGTTTTTTTCCCAAAAAAGGGCCAATGTGACTAGAAGTGTGCGACCCTCTCAGCACGGTTGTATGGATGGGACGCTGGACCCGGTTTCCAGCAGGGGCTGCTTCTCTTACTATGTTGATTACTACAGGTGCCAATGAAGGTAGCGGGTGGATGGCTGGAGCTCGGGTTTGGAGGGGGACCTCACTGGTGGCCCCCAGTGGCTCTCCCCCCATCACCAGTGCAGGCCTTAGGTTAGCTAGGGAAGAGAAGATTGGATGGGACGCTGGACCCGGTTTCCAGCCCAGTGGCACCATGGCCTAAGATGTTAGACTCCAATCGACTCAAGGATGCATCTATGGGACACTGGACCCGGTTTCCAGCAGGTGATGCTCCCCACCAATAGATGGAGCGGCTCACTAGGCAAAGCCTCAATCCCGGTGGTTCTCCTACCACCACTGGGATAGAGGCCTTGCACAAGGGCCTTAAAAAAAAAAAAAAAAAAAAAAAAAAAAAAAAAGGAAAAAAAGGACTGCTCTCACCCGTGTTCTTACTGTGAGATGATCCTACCTAGGAAGAGAGCGACGCTGGAACATTGGCTCCTTGACTGTCCCATGGTGGTGCGCCTCTGGAGATGGTGTGATGCCGTCTGTCACTACCTCACAGGACACCACCTACCCTGGATTGTGCAGTCCCTCCTATTTGGAGAGGACCCGCAAGAACAAACACAATTTTTTTTTTTTTTTTTTTTTTTTTTTTTTTTTTTNTTTTTTTTTTTTTTTTTTTTTTTTTTTTTTTTTTTTTTCGTACATAAAAGTATAAAAGTTTGAGAAACCGAGGCCATGACAGAAATTCAGGCAAAGTTCAGAAACGACTCAGAGGTCGCCTTTCACACTTTACTTTTTTCACTCCATTTGCCTCCCTATCTTGATGGTGGCTTGGCGCATGAGATGCTCCCACGAAAGGGGCCAGGGGCCTGGACCCACTAGCGAAGTATTCTACGATGTGTGACGCAATTGTATGTTTTTTTGGAAAATACAAAGTGATCTTTTATTTGCATGAATGGATCCTTTTCTGATTTAAAATGAATTGAAATAGCACATAAAAGTATGAAGAACAGCTGTGCCCCCGAATTCGTAGGTTGGTACGATCTCCTTCACGCAAGTCTTCATAGTGATGTACCGTGGCAATAAAATGTGTCCACGAACACAGCCACGAGGATGAACAAGTAATGGCTATAGGGATACATTCATCCCCATGTATCTCATGATGCCTCTAACGGGCCATCCGACGGACGCGGAAGCTTTCCTGTCAGATCCACCACGACATCTGAATTTCACATTTCAAGTTCTATTTCTCAGAGCCAAAAAAAAAAACGAAGTCTGGAAATCAACCTCCCCCCTTTAGAGCCCGTAAAATCCAGACTTCCCGCCCACGCAAAGCCACGAGCTATCATGTCCAAGTTAGTCCAACTTTGTTTGTTTTTTTTCTTCCACGCATCTCATTGGACGGGAGGTGGGCATCTTTACAGTCCCCGCTCGGAAACTACCAGGCCGTCGAGATCCGATCTATTCGACGGCCGTACTGTGTCACTCAAGGCCACACGTGATCGAAATCCTGAACGAAGTGGTAGAATACTTCGCTAATGGGTCCAGGCCCCAGGATACCTTCAGCTTTCCGCAGGCCAGGGCAGTCAATGATGAAATAACTGCACAAACACACCAAGCCTGGAAGACAATTCACACCACATTCGCACATGAACAAGATGCAGCCCAAAGGTCACAAATACTAAACAAATTCTCTGACACATGGCTTCACCCGCATAACAGACTGTGCTCTCTAGATGCACAACACAGACTGCAGTGGCAACCCTGACTCACGTCCGAGGACTGGTGGGAATTCCTGCCCTCCCAAAACTTCAAATTTCAGTTCCAGCCAACCAACTTCACTATGATCCTTGGGGAACCCAAGGAACTACCCCAGGCCCACATCGATGCCCCTCCCCAGCCCCCCCCATGACCCCCCCTAGAGGGGGGTCGTTCTAGCCTCTGCCGCTGCAAGTCATAGAGGCTGCGTTGCAGTGGGACCAGAAAATCATCAATTTCCTGCGTTTGTTCCTGTCGCATGCGATCCGTTTTGCCTGGATTCATGTGCTGCGAAAATGCACCTGGGGCCAGGTCCCACTAGCAAAGAGGATTGGATTGAACACCTGAATCTGGACTTGTTTGTGGAAAGGTGCAGAATGTCGAGATTGAACTCCTTTTCGGCATCTCTGCCTAGAACTGATACCACGCTCGGGCGTGGGGGCGCAGCCAGGTCGGGGGCGGACTGGCGACTAACCTACGAGAACCCCAAAACACGGCCGCATTCAGGCATTGAGGGAACCCATCGCCCCTACTGGACCTTGTCCCCTACGCAACAACGGAAAAAAAAATGGACAATTTGTGAGACAGCCCTATAAGTTGAGCTATATGCCAAAATGCAGCTAAAAGATCTGGGTAGACCGGAACACGCTGCTGACACAACCTGTCATCTTTGCAAAATACCCCCATCGAAAGTTTCCTCAGCGCCCGAATCTAGACGCTTTTGTGGAGATGTGCAGAAAGTCGCAACCCCCCTAAGCGCAGCCATACCTGGCTGCGAACACGCCCAGATTCAGGATCTTAATCCAATCCCCGTTGCTAGTGGGACCATGCTCCTGGGTACTTTCTGAGAGTTGCGGCAGCATGCACGCCGCGACTCTGAAAAACATGGCTGGGAAACGTACTGCTGGTTTGATCTACTTTGATGTACCAAATTAGCAATAAAGATTTTTCAAGCATCAAGATGGTGCCATTCTCGTAATGTAAGCACCAGTTATAATCCATTATGAGGGAATCAAACGGCCTTTTTTTTTTTTTTTTTTTTTCGCAATTGCCTATGTTTTTGCATGCGGGCTTGAATACTTACTCCGTCTGGCAAGTGGCGCAGTTGAAAAGGGCTGTGAGGGTGTTTCTGGAAGCACGTGCAAAAATAGGGTGATACTAAAAAGGGTTTAGGAGCCACACTGCCTTTAAAAAAAATAATAATAAAAAAAAAAAACTGAAATGGGTGCTGCACTGCTACATGAACGGAGGGATAAAAAAAAAGGAAGGTTGCTGTAGCCACACGGAGAGGGGGGAAAACACAGAGAAAAAAAATATTCAGCTATGAAGAGTTCCCCCTTATTTGGGTACAAAAGGGGTGGCATTAAAGCACCGGTACTGTTGCTGTAATGACTGGTGGCGGGGTGATATTAAAGCACCAGTACTAGTTCTGGGAAACGGTCGGCCATCAGCCACTTTTTCTATGCACCGGCCTTCCTGGACCGGGTCAAATACATAAATGATGGAAAAAAAAAATTAAAAAAAAAATGATGGAAAAACCGTCGGAGCTCCAGAGAGAGGTCCAAGGTACTTGTGGTTGGACAACCCAAATTTGGGGAAGAATGTGGATGCAGAGTGCTTGGTTCACAAGGAGGGTCGTAATTATGCCAAGGCAGCTATGGGGAAAGGGGTCATATCAATCTCTCTACTGATCAGGAATGAGTAAATCCTGGACCGCACTGCACCACTAGCCAAATGCGAAAACTGGTGGTGTATTGTTCTAGATTTTATGCAAAAATACACTCCCAATAATCACCTACACTTCCATTCATCTACTACAGCTCTCCGGGGTATAAAAACTCCTTAAAGTTTGCTATACTGGTGGTTCTTTCAGAAGAGTACAGTTGAAGTGTGTGTATCTGTGTGTGTGTCTGTGTGTGTGTGTGTGTGTGTGTGTGTGTGTGTGTGTGTGTGTGTGTGTGTGTGTGTGTGTGTGTGTGTGCACATGTGAGAGAGAGGAGGTGTCCATAAGGCGTTTCTCTGTATGTGTGTGAAAGAGAGGAGATGCTTAAAGTTTTGTGTGTGAGAAAGAGATACAGGTGTTACTAGATTTTTTTTTTTTTTTTTTTTTTTNTTTTTTTTTGTTACTAGATGTATGTTGTCATGATTGCTATACACAACTCCACAAAAAAGCATGACTATGGGCCTCGCTGCACTACTCTCGAAATGTGCAAAACGAGAGTGAATCTTCCGCTAGAATATGGACAGATACACGGCCATGATTTTTGTCTTTTGTGCATTTCAAGAGTAGTGCAGTGAGGCCCTATGCCAGACTGTTTTGTTGAACTTTCCCCAACTAGTCATGTGCTACCAGATGTGTGTGTGTGTGTGTATGTGGAGAGAGAGAGAGAGAGAGAGAGAGAGAGAGAGAGAGAGAGAGAGAGAGAGAGAGAGAGAGAGAGAGAGAGAGGAATGGAGGGAGGGAGGGAGGGAGGGAGGGAGGGAGGGGGGTTGTGGCAAGGGGAAGGAGGGCCAAGGAGGGAGGGCTGGGAGAAATGGACAGGTACACCGACAAGGGAGACGAGGGAAGACAACCGACAAATGGGCACTGTAGAAAGGTGCAATATAAGATTATCATGAGAACAAAAAAAGCTAAGAATATCGAGCGACAAATAACATACCCAGTGGCAGTTGGTGACCATCTGAGTGTCTTTTCTTTGTCTTTCTGTTTGGGCACTGGCTGAGTGCATACTCACATGATCTCTCCAACTGAACATGACCTCGTTGAGAGCCAGATGCATTTAAGGAAGTCCGCGCGTTAGTATGACCCCCCTTCCCCCCCCCAAAAAAAAACAGCATGTGCCCAGCAGAAGAACCTTAGCTCCCCCAGATGGGGTACAGTTTTGGAAAAAAGGTGCAGTTGCACCTTTTTTATTTTTTAGCAAAATCCTGGCGGTTGCACCTAAAGAGAGACGGCATGATAAGATGATGAATGGTAAATAAGGTAAATAAAGCTTGATGAACGGTAAATAAGGTAAATAAAGGTACTACTATATACTTGATCTATGGTTATGGGAATGCATCTGGAAGCCTGTAAGGATGAACACATTAAGGGAAGTATTGTTATGAGAATGCCCTAATGGGCATGCCAAAACAAGGAGGTTTTTATTGCTCCATTTCAAATGGGCACCAACATCCAACTGGAAAGATGGGACTCCCGTGGATACGGTTGGACTTCCCTGGATGCATATAGCTGCCACTACGACCACATTCCCTGCAAACTTCCAGGTGTCAGTTTTTTTGTTTTCTTTGTTTGCTTTTTTGAACTGCGTGTCAGGGGGCGATAAGCGCAGCCTCCTGAAGTGGGGCTCCCTGGTCTAAGGCTCCATCTATTGGTGCGGAGCTGCACCTGCTGGAAACCGTGTCGAGCGTCGCTCGTGATACACGGAACTCAGCGATGACTGTGGGGTGTGCGAAAAGTCAGATATAGCAGCAGATTGCCTCTCCGTCTCGTCCTTATCTGCCCTGCCATTTGCGATAACCCTCTATCCTGGCGGTGGTAAGAGAACCGCCAGAAATTGAGGCCTTATCTGTCAGGCTGCTCTATCGATTGGTGGGGAGCGGCACCTGCTGGAAACCGGGTCCAGCGTCCCATTGATACATCTTGTAACACACCGATTGCTGTTTGTTTTTCACTGGGGCTGTGGTCATTATTGTCTCAGCCCGGGGCTCCGTTGTCCCATGGAGCTGCTAGTAGTGTCACCCTTCCCTTCTTGGAGCACCCCTTCTCCATCTTTTTTTTTTTTTTTTTTTTTTTTTTTCCCCTGCGTCGAAGGCTCTATCTATTGGTGGGGAGCTGCACCTGCTGGAAATCGGGTCCAGCGTCCCTGAACAATCATGTGAATGTATCTGCTGGAAATCAGGTCCAGCGTCCCTATGCAGCGATGTGTTGATGACTCCACCTACCTATTGTATGCACTTTTGGACAATATATGTCAGATGATGAGACAGCCCTATCCATCTGACCAACGGTATCTCCAAAACAAACAATTGAGACCAATCTAATCAATCAGACGAAACCCTAACGTTGATGTAGTGTGTATGACGTATTGAGGTGGAACTCAAAGCCATCTTTCCTTTTTTTTTTTTTTTTTTTTTTTTTTTTTTTTTAAGAGAAAAACCCTTTGAAACCCCGCTATCCCGGCTGTGGTGAGAGAACCACCAGGATTGAGGGTTTCCCCGTTGGGCCGCTCCATCTATTGGTGGGGAGCAACACCTGCTGAGAACTGGGCTCAGCGTCCCTCATAAACAGACATGTGGCATTAAATGTACATTTTGTTCGACTGGGCTGGGAAAACTTTGTATTCTCTACAGTGGGGAATCCCGAATTTTCCTGGGCTGCCACTATTGCCCACCCAATTACGGGAAACCCATTATCAACAATTATACCAACCCTGATTAGCAGCCCCCCTTGGTATTAAGTAGCAAAGTGCCAACAGTTTGCAGCACTACCTGTTTTAAACCCTGCTTAAACCCCGTTTAAACCCCGTTTAAACCCTCTTTGAACCCTTTGCCATTTTATCTAAATAACAAGACCTTCCCAACTATCAGATAGTGGCCCCAATGTAAGCACAGAGGTCCCGTGGTTCGTGCATAGGCTGTATGAGATCCAGTTGTCCCCCATCTCCCCCTTCTCCCCCTTCCCTCAGTCCCCAGGCTGTGCACCCATTCCCGCACCAATCCATCGCCCTTCTCCCCCTTCTCCCCCTTCTCTCGGTCCCCAGCCTGTGTGCTCGTTCACGCGCCAGCAATCCTTGCTCGGAAACTGTCGATTTGGGCCCCTTGCGTATGAACGTCCTTCAATCCATCTGCTGCCGACTTCAGAGCTGATGGGAAAGTGACCATGTTCGTCTTTGCAGCACCACATCTCCCCAGCATTCTTGCCCCAATGTTCAGCCTTCAGACATCTGATGGTATCCGATTGAAGTATTCATCCCGGGAGGAGGACAAAGGATGGAGGTTTTACGGAAAAGGGGATCGTGAAATGGGAGTAAGGCTTGAGTGGCCATTCCTTTTCGTTCGTCCTCCAGTTCTTCCATTGCAGTCGGGATTCGTGGAGGTCAGCCATGACCCTTCTGGGACCTAACCAGTCCTCTGTGAACCGGTTTTTAAGTTCTTCCTCTTTTAGCCGCTTCTGGGATGTTGAGAGGAGGATGTCATCATCCAGTCGCACGATTTGCTGGTTGGTCTCATTCCACGCAGTTGTAATCCTCGCAGCCAGGTATTGAGACAGCTGTTCCTTTGCCTGGGGAGCAGCGAAGGTGTGTTGGTTTCTCTCGAATGAGCATCGGGCCCGCCAAGCGAGCAGCAGCAGTTCGAGTCTGACCACGCGAAAGAGATTTTCTTCGTAGGGGGACCAGTCAGGCGTAGGGTGTGCAGAGTCCCCGAGGAGTAACAGTCTAGGTTCCCATGGGAAGGTAGAACCGGTGAGAGTTGTCCAGGCGGCATCCCACCATCTCCACATCTGGGTGACCATAGGACAACCCAGGAGGCAGTGCTCCAAGGTGGCCCGAGAGGGTTGAGAGAACCAGTCACAGTAGCTGCAGATGGGGGAATGAAGGCCCTTCTGTTCCAGGTCGGTCCTCAAGACAATCCAGTCTGGGGTAGGGAGGCAGCGATACAGAATCTGCCATTGAAGGGCCCGGTGTGATGTCGGTGTAATGTGTGTATATGGGGCCCATCTGAAGTCAGCCAGGTCTGTCGGAGGTAATATGGAGTCCTTTTCCCATCTTTTTTGGACTGTCGCTGTCGTGTCCTGAGTCTTGTGTATTGTTCGGTATCCTTGTTTGACCGTATATTCCCATGCTCTGAACGGGTTACTGGCGCCATTCCGGGCCCACTGCCACTCCAGCGGGTCGAAAGGGAGTGTTGAAATTGGAGAGGTCGGTTGGAAGGCGAAGCAGGTGTGGTCCTTCCCCTCCAGCACCCGTATTCTGACCAAGCCCGCCCAGTTCAAATCGGCGTCTCCATCCTGATTTCTGCGCAACTCAGAGGACGTGGCACCCGGGGATGTTATGTCATAGGCATGGACATGGGCGGTCAGATCCGTTAGATTTACGACTTTACCCACCCAAGTGGGGCGGCCTGTTTGAGGCCAGTTGACCACCCAATCCCCTTTTACAATCGAAGGTCCGTTTTTCAAGGGGTGGATCCAGGCGAGGGGTATGGCTTCTTGGAGTTTTTCCAGGTTGTCTTCCCTTCGTCTAACATACCTCAACTGGCCGTGCAGTTGGTCTGCTGTCTTCCATGACCCTTTTTGGAAGTCCCAGATATCCCCAACCGTAAAAATCCCTTTCGCGACCCATTGTGTCCAGTGGGAGCGTGACGATAGCTGAAAGGGCATGCCTTCAGCGTCACATATGAAAGGATTACCAAAGAGGGGCTGCCTCACTATCTCGTGCCATCTCAGGGGGGGAGGTAAGCGTTGGGGGCCCATCTCTCTCCATAGTTTTAGCATGTCAGGCCATAGAGAGTTGTTGGCTATGTCATTCGTTGTTTGAGCCCGGTTCGAAAGGGGAGGAGATGTTGTGGATGGTCCCAGAATCGGCCATGCTGGGTTGGTCAGCCATTGCAGGGGGTGGACACTCTTGCCCGGTGGCGAAAAGGGGGTGAGGTTGGCAATCTGAATATGGGCATAGGGGGCCCATAGGATGTTGTTCCCCATCAGCAGCCTGGTGATGGTTTTAAAGGCCAGGGCTTTGAGCTGATCCCAAGGTTCCAGGATTGTCAGTCCTCCTTTCGATCTGGGTTGGGCAATGCTTTCCCATGCCACTCTAGAGGGGAATGTTGGGTCCTCGTGATCGTTTTTCCACACATATGCCGCGACCGCTTTTCGTAGCCTCTGGAGCTGCTTTGGCGGTATCGGCCAGCATGCCGATTTGTACCACATTGCAGAAAAGATTGCGGTATTGAGTGCGAGGGCTCTGCCAACTATTGAGGTATGCAATCCTTTCCACCTGGCCATTCTACTCAGTGCTTCGTCCACCACAGCGGCCCCGTGGTCCGGCGGGGGACCCAGCGCAGTAAGACGGACACCTAGCACCCGTATGGCTTCGTCTCTGGGTTTCCAAGTTACCTCTGGGACCAGAGGGGGGGGGAAGTCTTGGGGGTGCAGCCACCACCCTTCAGTTTTGGAACCCCAGTTCACCACCATGTCCGAAGCAATCGAGAAGGTGTGTATGGTGGCGGCCAGTGCACGTAACGAGGAGGGGTTGGCTTTGGTAAGCACTGTTAGATCGTTAGCAAATAGCGATGTCACAGGAATGCGGTAATGCGGGATTTCCGGTACATCAATTTTTTCTATGTCCGGGTTTGCTCTAATGGCCGCGGCCAGGGCTTCCATCACTATGACGAACAGCAGCGGGGCGATGGGGTCACCTTGTCTGACCGACCGTTGGAGCGGGAATGGGTTGGATAGATGGCCATTCACCATTATGTTAGTCGTTGCAGTTCTGTGGAGGGTATCCACCCATTTCCTGAAGAGGGGACCAAAGTTCATTTTTTCCATGCACCGGTCGAGGAAGACCCAATCAACGTGGTCATAGGCCTTTTCAAAGTCGATGAACAAAATCGCCGCTTCCTTTTTTTTTTGTCTCGCGTATTTAATGGTCTCATTCACCAAAAGGATATTATCTTGTATGATCCTCCCTGGTATGAATCCAGACTGGTCAGGGTGAATGAGGTTTGACATATGAGGAAGCATGCGGTTTGTGAGTGCCTTCGCCACGAGTTTGTATGGGACAGGTAAGAGTGTTATGGGTCTGTAGTTCCGTACATCGTTCTTCGAGCCTTTTTTGTAGAGAAGGGTGGTCACTCCTTGGTTTAGAAGGCCTCCGAACGTCCCCTCCGTCAGGATCGCGGCTATAAATTCCATGATGTCCGGCCCCATGAGGTCCCAGAAGGCGAGCCAGAACTCTTTTGGGAACGAGTCCAGTCCCGGTGTTTTTTCATCATCCATTTGTTGAAGGGCCGCGCAAATCTCATCCCGGGTAAACGGGCATTCCAGTGCGGAGCGGTGGTCAGGTGAGAGAACAGCTTCGAGGCTTTGCAGCATTTGTAACCTGGCATTCGTCGTGACGTTTACATGTCATCGGGACTGTTTAGAGGTAAACAGATCCTGATAGTACTTAGCAGCGTAGTCAGTTACAGCGTATGGGTTTGTGGCCTCGGGCTGGTCAGCAGTCAGTTGTTTGAGCGTGATTATGGTGGCCTGTTTCGCTCTCATCCTGGCCTTTTGGAAGAAGGTTTTGGCCATAGTTCAGTCTGTGTGGATACGCTTGATTCTGGCCTGGATTCTCCATGTCTCCGCTTGGGCATCAAGGTATTCTTGGAGGCGGTCTCTTGCTTGTTGTAGGTTATCATATGTGTGGTTGTCAAGAGGGGCAGTAGACAAGCTGTCGTTCCATTTTTCTTAAGTACTGAGAAGGTCCTCGATGACTGTCTTTCGTTCCCTTGCTCTTTTGATGGTTTCACTATATCTCTCAGCTGGGCCACTCCTTGATTAAACCACTCGACCACTGATCCGTCGACCCGCTTCTTGGAACGCCAGAACTCCCAATACTCCTTGACACACCGTTGGAAGGACTGCTGTTTGATGAGTGATGTGTTAAGTTTGAAGAAGTTGGGACCTCTTTCGAAGGGAGGGCGCGAGACAAGACCAATGACAATCATCTTGTGGTCAAAGGAACGTGAGGGACTGAAGGGCAGTATGCAGGCCTCTATCAGCGGGCCGGTCAAGTCCTTGGAGAGGAGCATCAGATCTATTCTGGAGTTCGATAGGCCGTTCCCCCCCCGGGACTTGATGCATGTGTATGCCTGTTTATTTGGGTGTATGGTTCTATACGAATCCACTAACTCGAATTCGGCGAGCAGTTGGTTAAACATCAGGGTGTCCAGACCTTGGTGCTGTGACGATTGTCCCAACCCGTCCGACTGTGTCGGGGATCTTCTATCTACGGCAGGATCCGGAGCGAGGTTAAAGTCTCCCGCGACGATGAGCAGTGAGTCCGTAGGGAGCACCTGCATAAGGTGGAGGAAAAAGTCGGCTCTTTCGGCCGGCGTGTTGGGAGCGTATACCGTCACGAGGCAGACTTCTTCGTCTTCCCACTTAGCGTTAAGGAGTAGCCATCTCCCCCCGTCCTCATCTCTGAGGACCTGATATGGCTTGAGTCTCGATGAGGGGGGGAGCCAGATTGATACCCCCGCTGAATGATAATGTTTGGTATGGGCATGATAGGCTTGGTGAGGCCATATCTGCTGTGCTTTAGCTAGGTGAGCCGGGCTGTCCAGAAAATGAGTTTCCTGGATGCATACAACATCGGGCCAATAGTTCGCATCATACGAGCGAATCACGTCCCATATCGCCTGTGTTTTTTGTTGGGATGCAGCAGCGAGGCCATTCACGTTTATTGACCGTACATCCAGGTCTGCATTTTTGAGCCGTTTCTCCCATAGCGGCACCTTCCTCATGGGGGGAGGTGGGATGGGGGGTGTGGGCTGTGGTATGTGGGTAGGGACACGGGGCGGTGGATGCGTCAAGGAATTGGAGGGGGGTGTGCCGAAGGCGTGAGAGGCGGAGGGGGCCGGGGACTGAGTGACCGGGTCTGGCGGAAGGGAGCGGGGGGGGGATGGGCATGATAGGCTTGGTGAGGCCATATCTGCTGTGCTTTAGCTAGGTGAGTCGGGCTGTCCAAAAAATGAGTTTCCTGGATGCATGTCCCCACAGTCCGGGAATGCGTCCACCGTTTCTACCATGGGGGGGCATGCCGCGATCATGTCTGCTATCACCTCCCAGTAGTGTGGCGGGAGGGTTGCTGTCAGTTGGATGTCGTTGATCTTCAGATATTCGTGCAGAACCCAGTCGGTGATGGCCTTCAGCCTTTTTTGAGTGATCACTTTCGAGGACCATTTGTTGTCATTTGTTTTCTGCTGAGGCTTAGGCGGGGGATCCAGTTCCATGTATTGTCGGGGTGCCTGCTGTAAGCCCGGTTGGGGTGACGGCAGCCTAGTAGGAGGTTCATCAGAGAGCTCCATGGGGACTGCAGGATGGTACTGGTCCGCCAGGCGGGGTGGTGGCGCCTGCAATTCAGTGCCGTGCAACGGCAGTTGCTGCAGCGTGTGTTGTTGTGGTTGGTGGGCGAGCAGTCCAACACAACAGCTCCTGACCTGGGTCTGCCACATAGCGAAGCCCGGGAGGTAGAGCTGATGGGCGACAGACATTGTTTCAGCCATCACCAGACCCTGTGGAAGGATTCCTACAATTTGCTGAAGCTGCGCTGCCCACTGGAGGATGGGGCCCTGCAGGATGGGGCCCTGCGTATCTGCGCAAGGTGAGGGCGGGTGGACCTGGGGAGGGGGGCCGGTGTCGAGCGGGAGGGGGGGCAGACGTTCCACCTCCATTTTTTATCCGAGCTCCCCGTGATCCACCGTTATATCAGCAGGGAGGTGCGGAAGGACCTCCGTGTCCATCTGGTCACCCCCATCGACGCGGGTCCTAGATTCGTCAGATTGTGGTGCTCTACCTAAGTGGCGGGGTCCTGGCTGCTCTGTCATGGTTACGTCCTGCATGTCACCCATGTGAACCACAGTCTCCAGGGTGTGCGTTGTGGAGAGGGGGGGAGGTTCGGGTGGGCCCGTTACCTTCAGAGTTTCGAACCGCTCCGGTTCCTTCTCCAAATTCCCCCGGGTGACTTGGGTTGGATCCCCGCAGTCATCTTCCGTAAGGAGCGAGGCACGGGAGATGGGTTCCGTTTCATTTCCCGGCTTGGGGATTTGCAGGAACTTGGTTTCCCCCGTTACCACAGAGACCACCTCTCCGAACTCAGCGGTTTCCATGAATTTGTCTGCTGTGTTATGGGGGCTTGGTTTTCGTTTGATAAGATCGCACCGTGGGGGGGCCCGGTGTGCTCCCTTGTGAGGCGAGCAGGGCTCCCAGTGGGGAGACCGATGATGATAGAGTTTCTGGCATCGCCGAACTGATCCGGGCATTGTTGCTGCAGTCGGCCTTCGGGCCCGTTCATGATCGCCTTGATCTTAGTTGTGGCGTTCTCAATCCGGCTGTACTTTGCCATTGCGTTGACAATGCCATTTACTTTGTCCTTGACTTTCCCCAGCCTCGAGGGCTCCCCTGGCTTACAGTGTTCGGGGGTCGGGAGTCGCACGGAGGGGGGAGGGTCACCTTCCTGTATGCTGAGTGCGGCCTTTGGTAATGACAATAAAGGCTGCACAGGCGGGCGTCCAGGCTGCAGCACTAGTCCTTTCTCACACAGGCGAGGTAGGCATTCAGTTTTTTCTGCGGGAACAGGCAGGGAAACTGCTACAGTGTCTTTGCCAGGAGTAATCCCATCATCCAGCTTATCCGTCATGTGATCGGTAAGGGCCGGCAGTTGCAGCAAGGGGGGAGGCCCGGACCCCTGCAAGGTGGGAGCTTTCTCATCCACCCCAGTAGGGGGAGGGAGACCATCAGGGCAGGGAGATCTGGGTTTTGGTATTGGGAACTGCGGCCCCGGTTGAGCCTCTATTGAGGGGACTGCAGGTCGGAGAGGTGTGATTACTTCTTGAAGATCGTTTGTCTTGCCCACCTCTTGCGGGGCCCCCGACTTCAAGTTGTGGGGCGAAGGCAGGGGCGGGGGCGGGGGCGGGGGCGGGGGTAGCGCTTTCTTCTCCACAGTCACCCTCTTTCTCACCAGCGGGGCAGAATCTTCTTCCGAATCCTCCAATTCCTCCAATTCCCCCTCCTCTTTGTTTGAGGGGTTGTCCGGGAGGGTGGCATTTTTGTGCAAAGTGGGTATTGTGGCAACAGGTGGGGGGGCCGGCCTGTGTTCTTCATTGCAAGGCGGGACTTTGCAAGATGGAGCATCCAGTTTCACAATGTGCCTTGCTCTGAATTGGAGTCTCCCTCCCCCCCTTCCTCCTCTTGTTCCTCTATTGTAAAGGGTGTCACCTGTTCTTCCTCCTCTGTAGCGGTTGTTGGGCACAATGCGGGGGGGCCTTTGGGGGGGGAAGTCGGCAGCAGCAGGCCGGACACTGCTCAGCCCAACAGGGGCTGGACAGGGGGCCGCTTTGCCTTGTTGAGGCAGGCTCACAGGGGGGTTGGCAGCACCTGTCTGAGTCGTGATTGGAGGATTTCCCGACCTTCCTCCCTGTTGCTGTGGCTTAGGGGGCCTGCCCTCCCTAGACCGTGATTGCTGTTTCGGGGGGACAAAACCTTCCGGGGATATGTGTGGGGAGCCAGTCTTCTCCCAATGCCAGCATCCCGTGTATTGACCTTCTGTCGTCCGGAAGACCCATCCCTCCAAAACGGGATCTTCCGGCACCCATGTGTTTGGCTCCGTCGAGTGTTGACTGATGAGATTCTTCGGAAGTTTCGTGTAATTGCCGGGGCACTGATCATCTGTGTACAGGTGGCCCCTAACCTTGCACACATGGCACCAGGGATCTTGCGGGTGGCTGAGGGGTACATGAAATTTTCTCCCCTCTGAGTGATAGTGCCATTCTCCCCTGAGGGGGAAGATCTCCGCAGGGGCCCAGTCCACCGCAATCAGTAGCGAATCGTCCCTTTTTGCAAGAAACTGAGGCAGATCATTTATGAATCCCCTTATCGGGGCGATCTGTTGAACCATTTTGAGTATCTCACCCTGTATGTGGACTTGGGCGAAGCTAAACTCAATCCAATAGTTGTTCGCCATGAGGTGTTGACGCCTGTCATCAGGCGTCAGCTCCCTCGGGGGTTTCCAACGTCCAATCTTCACAAGGGAACCATGAAAACGGGCGTTTGTGAGGCGTAGGAGGTTATTTTTATCCATGGGATTGAGTGCCAGCACAGTCACATTCGCCATCGTTGGGGATTCGATGAGAAAATGATCTTTAGTATCCTTGTCAGACATCTTTTGGGATCGCAGCACTCCGAATACCCATTTGAGACGGTCGTTTAGCTGTGATCGGAGTGCTGCTTCAGGGAAAGAGAACTGGACCACATGCTCAACGTAAGTCTGGTTGCGGATCGCATTGGCTTGGGGGGAGATGATAGAGAGCGGGTGCAGTGTGTTTCCCATTACCTGTACTTTCCTTGTAGCTCTCCGGTGGAGTTTCTGCACGAAGTGGTATCTCAGAGGGTGCATCGTATCCAGTCCCATCTGCCAGTTACAGTCCCTCGGATTGGCTGTTCTAAGAGCTCCGTTGAGAGAGGTCCCCCCTGGTTGGGCCGGGACTTGACCACTTTTGTCTGCACTGAGCCGCTCTTTGACCACCTCATTCCAGGGTTTTTTAAGGGCGGGCTGTTTTGATGGTTCCACCCTCGGGAGAAGGCTCCCATCAGCCACCTGTGTCCCGTCACCACGGTTCACCCCTCCGGGAGAGGGGCCGGTCTGAGAGGCCGCCTTTCGGTCAGCCTCCCTGGCGACCCTCGCACCAGTATCTCGTCCATGGGCGGTATCCCGACCCGGGACGGGGGGTCGATCTGATCGGGGAGCCGCGGGTACAGGGTTGACCTGGCGACCCTCTTTCTGTTGCGGGCATGCATCCTTCTCTGTCCACAGTGTTTTCCCCTTTCTCTATCCTGCTCGTCGTCCCCCGATATCCACGTTTTGGTGGATTGAAAGGGGGGGAGGCAATGGCGGGGAGGCATCCATCCGGTATTGTGGGTGGCAATGATTGTCGGGATCCTGTTTTGATTAGATAATTTGTATTGCAGGGGATGATTGGATAAAGCCACAATTCCTTGTTCGAATTGAGTCTTTAGTGTGATTATTCAGGCAGTGGTGTTTTGGTCGGCTTATCGCAGTGAAATGTGAAATGGACAAAACCAAGGCCGTCAATCTTCCGGGGATGCCGAGGCGGTAGTGAATGTGAAGTGGACAAAACCGAGGCCGTCAATCTTCCGGGGGGATGCCGAGGTAGCTGCGCATCCCACCGTGGATGCAGACTCAGCTTTTTGAGGGTGCGGAGGGGAAGGAGAGACAAGTCAACAAAAAGGGGTGGCAGTGGAAACCGATTTTATGGCTCGAGTTATACCTCATTTTGTGTCACGCCTTTACACCGCCTCCACTTCCTCACGGGGTGACCCGTTCTTTCTGTATTGTGTACTGCCAGCTGTCCAAACGCTGTCACCGCCACAGCCCATGCGGCGATAACAAAAATCTTTCCACTGAGTCGCTCGCCCGGATTCCACCTTGTTTGTCTCACTTCCTCACCTAGGCCTTCGCTCCATCTTTCAGGGCATGATATCCAGTCTGTATTCTCCTCTGTCACTCATACCCATCCCACGCCCCCGTGTCGTTGACTGCGACTTTCCTTCAGGATTGTCATTCCCCGACCCAGGGCATGTTGTCATCCGTAGTTCGTACACGTGTCGCTCCAGGAGTCGATGCTCGGCCGACGTTGAAATGTTCGAAGAGTTGTACAGCATCCAATCTCGCTCTCTTAATCGCCGTGACTCGTCCCATGTGTAAGCCCGGAGGCCCCTCTCACCAAGGGCCTCGATCCAGGTGGTGTTCTCGTCCGTCGTTTCCACACTTGTCGCTCCAGGAGTCAACGCTCAGATGTCAACCAAATGTCCCATCAGACAGCGGAAAGATTCTGCAGCACCCAATCTTGGTGTTGTACACGCGTCAACGCGCCTCCGAATCACTGTGTCACTGTCACCGCCACGAACACGTGGCATGTCAGCACTTCGACACAGGTTTTTGAACACCTGGCAAGACGACGGCAATCAACGTCAAAAGACGAAGAGATGTCTTGCCGGCGGCTATGGAGTGCAGGCGGGCCTTGGCGCGCCGGTCCACAGCGCTTGTTAACGCTTCTTTCCATTTCTCAAAGCCATCTTTCCTATACGATGATGAGTTGAGATGTCAAGGCGAACCTATCTAGCAGACGAGGGGAAGAATCCCCTATGTCAGTCCGAATACAACATGCTGTCATTATCACTCTATTATGGGCAACTTTGAGTCTAGATACAGCAACGTTTTTTTTTTTTTTTTTTTTGAAAAACACTCCCCCGCCAGTGCTAGTGTTGCTGGTGAGAGCAGACACCACTACCACCCGGCGAGAGACTCCATCTATTGGTGGGGAGCATCACCTGCTGGAAAACGGGTCCAGCGTCCCATAAACAGATTAAACAGATTAAAGGTGCCATGAGGAGAGCTTCCTGCCAGCATCGGTTGCCCTGGCATCCCGGGGGTTGACTGAGCAGGAGATACGGAGGGGGGAACCTCTTCACCTAGGAACCGGCGCCAAATACCTGCTGCTGTACTCTAGTTCCTCCCTCCCCCTACCATCCCATAGCTGTATTTTTTAAACTGAGAAAGCAAATCAGGACATGCCTTGCAAGCACTACATCAAAGCAGCGACCTTGTGGGGAGTTTGTGACCGGGGGGGAACCTCTTCACCTTAACCCGGTGCCAGATGCCTACAGCTAATAACAAGTTCCTCTCTTCCCTACATACAGCAACGTAGTATTCGGCAAAAAAAAAAAAAAAAAAAAAAAAAAGCGGCCCAGGAGGAAGCTGGGGGTGCGGATAAAAGCAGTCACCCCTAGGTATTTAGCCGCCGGGTGATATGTTCCCATGGTAGGGTTTGTGCTGATGGGAGCGACGTGTGCGAGAATTGCCGTGTCCGTGTGGTGTGGTGTTGTGTGTGGTGTGCGTCGAGTTGGACACTACAGCCTTGCAGCGGTGGGGCGGATATCAGGACCGGTGTGGCCCCACTTTTGAACCCAGTGTCCTGGCTGTAGTGGCTAGGATACTCGGCTGTTGAGGCTGAGGTCGCCAGTTTGAATCCCTGCTGGCATGGAGGAGGACTTGATCCTTAGATGTCCAAATCCATAGCTGCTATTCCGGGATAAGAGCAGACACCACTGACACCTGGGGAGAGGCTCCATCTATTGGTGGGGAGCAGCACCTGCTGGAAAACGGGTCCAGCGTCCCATATACAAAATGAGTTTGGAATTTATCAAAACAGGATTGTGTGAGGTTCGTGCCAACTTGATTTCCCTGGGGTCCAGGGGATTGACTGAGCAGGCTATTGGAACTTGATTTCCCTGGGGTCCAGGGGATTGACTGAGCAGGCTATTGGAGAGAGGGGGAACCTCTTCGCCCTGAACCCAGCGCCAGATCCCTGCTGCTATACACTAGTTCCTCCCTCCCCCTACTAATTAATACTTTGGGGACCAGGGTAGTAACTGAGCAAGAAAATCAGACAATTTGAAGAAATGACCTCATCCTATATCCATAGATGACCTTTTTTAGGCACCCGCATACCACTTAGTCTCAACCATTGAGTTCGCAGCTGGCGGGAAGAGATCAGGAAAGTCTGAAAGCGGCGGCAATGGAATGGAGGGGTCAATTCTAGTCCAATCATGAAAGTCGAGGTGATAGTCCCTTTCCAACTTTTCCCCAATCCGTCCTCCCCCTCCCTCCCCCCTTTTCCATTGCACATTCGCTATCCAACCACCTTGTTCCCCTCCCAGCCAGTCCATACAGAAATATTGAATTTGCATTTGGATTTCTGCTTTTGAGTGTATGAAGGCTATTTTTCCCATTGAAACATAAGGTCTACCTGGATCTGGTGTTTGATTGTCTCTATGACAGCCGGTCCTTCAAGGCGAACTCCTTCCATCTCCCTAATGCACCTTTTCCACCAGATTGCCAAAAAATTGCTCTACGTTCCACTGTGAACATGTTTCTCTCGAAGTTGCTCGCTTGTTCAGGCTGCCAAGTTTTACATAGAATTGGTTTCCAGTTCCACGGCCAAGGGGTTGTTGCGCCTAGCAGGCGCCATATTCGATCCCACCATCTCCATAAGCCCCGCGACGGTGGGAAGAAGTGTATAGGCAGCCGCTATTTGGGAACCGGTGGGTTACCGACTCCCAAGGCACAATCTTTTTCTGCACCGAAACCTCCTGGAGGGGATGGGTAAGTCGGGGCGTTCTTAGAGTGGGAAATATCTGGGATGAGAGCACCAGAGACTGGATCACTGAAGCCCGGTTGAGAGAACGGCTGTGATATTGTCACAATATTGGAGAAGCTCTTGAAAAAATTATCTTCGCGTTACCATTGGACTGGGTAAGGATTCTGAGGAAAGAGCGAACCCTGGACGAAAGTGACTGGGTAGTGATCAGGGGGTGTGTGGATCGGGTGTGAAATGTGGTGGTGTCCGGCCGCCCGGATTGAGAGGTGTTTGTGAATCTCTTTCTGATCAAGAATAAAAACAGACTAGTTAGGACACATCCGGAAGAGACAAGGTGGCTTGAAGAAGAGGAAATCTTCAGAATTAGGGTACTAAGGGAAGGAGAACAGTGGTCGGCATACAAACCTGATACCCCGATTGCCCACGTGGCCTTTGATCCGGCCTCTTGGGTCTGGACCACCCAGCTAGGCAGAGGTAAGACAGGAAAACAACAGATCCATTCAATGACAGTTAAGGGAACCTACCGTCTACTGCGTCCAACGATGAATCTAAGAGACGTAGTAACAGAGCGTTGGATGAGACATACTGAATTTGGAAAGGAATACTCAGCGTCCCATCAAGTGGTTTAGGCTTAGTAAGTCATTACCAGCCAAGATTGCATCCTTGCAATGGCAAGTGGAACACCGTTGTCTGCCCACAAATGACTGGCTGATTGACCGTACTTCTTTAGAACAGAAGGGTCTTGCTCCCCCCTTGTGCAAACTATGTGCGACATCATTCCCGGCCAGGCGGAGTAACTGCTGTCTGTCTACGTGTATGTCTTGATTGACTTGTGTTTTGGTGAGATGGTTGGCCCGGCTGGCTGATTGGTAAAGAGCGGGAGGTGTTGGAGGGGTGAGCGGGGGAGAGCCCAAGGGGAGCGGAGGCAAGAAGGAGAGGGGAAAAGGTCCCTGCAAGCGAGGCAAGAAGGAGAGGGGAAAGGGGCCTTGTAGGCGAGGCAAGAAGGAGACGGGAAAGGGGCCTTGCAGGCGAGGCAAGAAGGAGAGGGGAAAGGGGCCTTCCAGACGGCGAGGGGTCGAAGGGGCTGGGAGAGGGGAAGGGGGGGTTGAGATAGGTAGGAAGGGAGGAGGGGTGGGGGGGTGATGGGGTAGGAGGGGGAGTGGAGGAAGGTGGGTCGACCCCGGGGGAAGCTGGGGGACAGGATTGCCAGTGCATCTGCATTTTGTCCTAGTAGGGGTGTCTAGAAGCAGTCCACTGATCCGAGGCGCCACTGTTACTCCTGGCCCACCAAGTTCTTCCACAGTAGTTTCCCGTCTCCCTGTGCGTCCGCCATCTTCCTATGGGGATCTGGCCATAGGTCCTTAAATCCTGAGATGGCCTGCTGCTTCCCAGCCGGGTCGGCAATTGGTGCCAAATCTTCCTTAAGTTCTCTACTGTCTCGGACAAGATTTGCCCTAATCACTTCCATCATCTCTGCCTTGGCTTGGATAAAGACGAAAGTGAGTTTTTTTCCTTCCACTGAGCATCTCATCCTCCATTTGACCATCAGAATGGGCAGCTGAGTATGTTTGAACAGATTGCATTGAAAGGTTGTCCAAGAAGGTGGGTAATCCTTCTTTCGTTCTTCCTTTCTTTCTTTCTTTCTTTCTTTCCCCGGAGAAGCATCGCCTTGGCAGGGAGACCTGCTAATGACGTTGTTAGGAGCATCCCTCATTAGCAGGGTCCCAGTTTTGGATGGATCCATTCTATTGGTGGCGAGCACCACCTGCTGGAAAGCGTCCGTTATGACACTTTGCCCGACATTACGGGCATTGAACCAGAAAGCTGTATCCAAGGGACGCTGGACCCGTTCAGGTGCTTCTCCCCGCCAATAGATGGAGTCTCCCCCGTGGTGCTAGAGGTGTTTGCTCATATCAGCACTCCTAGCATCCACTCGGGTTGTTTGCCCAAGGGGGTGTTAGGAAGTTTGTACCAAAATGCATCCCACCAGGGCCAAACCTGAAGGGCCATGAGGCAGGCCAGCAGACAGTGTTCCAAGTCTGCTCACCGGCATTGTGAAGAGAGCCCACAGTATGAGCACGCCAGAGAAGAACACCCGTTTGTTTGAGATTCGGTGGGAGGTTATCCAATCTTTTTTTTTTTTTTTTGGGAAAATTTGTCTGGCGCCCTTGTAATTTCCATTATTTTGCATCACGCCCCTCGGACGGCCCACTTACCCTGTCGTGCCCCTGGGGCCTCTCAACTTTCCTTCATGCCCCTGTCAGCAAGTGGTGTAACTTTCCGTGGTGGCCTTACTGGACTGCCAGTCTCATTTCTCCGGTCCCTGTGTGATATGCCCTCATGAGAGGCATACAACTTTCCATCATGCCCTCACGCCAGAAATTCGGATTTGAAGCACATGGTTTTTCTGGCACTGCCGCAAGAAATGACCGTGTGTGTGTGTGTGTGTGTGTGTGTGTGTGTGTGTGTGTGTGTGTGTGTGTGTGAGAGAGAGAGANTGTGTGTGTGTGTGTGTGTGTGTGTGTGTGTGTGTGTGTGTGTGTGAGAGAGAGAGAGAGAGAGAGAGAGAGAGCGAGAGAGAGAGAGAGAGAGAGAGAGAATGGAGTGGCCACCATGCGCATAGCCATAGAGGTGCACTGAAAACATGCACCCTATCGGTAGAGGCATATGGAAAATTTTGGTGCTGGTACTGAGTGTCTATCCGGTAGGGGCATACTTCAACTTTGGAACGGGTACCGGTTGGGGCATAACAAAACTGTTTCAGGCCTGGCCAATGCCAGGGTTTTATGGGAAATTTGAATCGTGGTCAGAGGGGCACGACAGGGTAAGTGGGCAGTTGGAGGGGCGCGGCGCAAAATAATTGAAATTACGGTTTCCCTTTTTTTTTTTTAACAAACAGACCCCAGGTTATCCAATCTGGGGTCGGTCTTGGGCTTAAAAGAATCAGCCTTTGAAAAGACAACAATATGGGGTTTGGAGGCACTGGCGAATGATTTGCCACTGACGAGCCTGATGGGAGGCTGGCAGGCATAATGTGTGCATAGGTGGTCCATGAAATATCCCTCAGGTCAGTTTCTGCAGGTGTCCGTACTCTCTAACAAGGAAGAGAATAGCAGCACCATTTTTGTTCTTTTTTTCTCATAATTCAAACTTCATTACTCTGTTAGATTCGACGCTGCAGGCTTCACATTGCTTCCGGGAAAATTACTGGAGTGGAATAGCAGTATCATAGGCAGGCTTTTTTTTTTCTTTTTTCTTTTTTTTTGGCAGGCTTGGCTCACATGTTCCCACAACTTCCCAGATTCAACATGAATCCCTTCCAGCTCTTTTAGGGCAGACTCACGGTGGGACTTTTTCGACCAAGCTCTGGACTCGATTGCAGTCAGATTCATCCAGGTGTGGCAGTCATTGCCGTAAGATACATTTAGAAAAGTCCTAGTCTGACGACACACTCACACTACCACGTATTTTCGCAAAATAACAAATTTTATGTAGTTCTTCGGGTCACAGGAGGCACGTAATTTGCGTGTTCACACCAAAGGGCAGGTAAATGTCAACGGCCTGGACAGCCGCGGGCTTACATATTTTGCGGGGACCTCCAGAGGTCCCCGCAAAATCGTATTTCTTTTTGCTCTACTGCTTTCTGGAAGCCAACCAAAAAAGTGCATTGTGCTGTCTGACTGCAGACAACGTATTTTCGCATCTCAAGGCCAGGTCACGACCCTGTCTTTTCTGCTTTGGGCAACAAACGGGTGACCAGTGTGACCCGCAGGTGCCATATAAACGCAAATTCACATACGTAAAATTTGCGGAAGTACGTGCTAGTGTGAGTATGCCCTGAGTATGCACTTAGATTCAACAAAACAAATTCATGACCAGACAGAAGAAATGAAAAGAAAAAGAAAAGGGCAACTGCGGCGAAGTTTTCAAAATAACATTTTTTCGTAAACCACCAGTCCTTTTTTTTTTTTTTTTTTTTTTTTTTTGGAAAAAACATCTATGATGGGGAGTAGAGGAGATGCTGGTAAGAGCAGACACCTCCTCTACTCCCCTAGATGGATAGATGGCTCTGTTCCTATTGGTGGGGAGCTGCACCTGCTGGAAACCGGGTCCAGCGTCCCCTTACATAGACAGTAGTGAAACTGCTGGAAACTGGGTCCAGCGTCCCTTGACCATGTAGAAACTGACAGACACAGATCTCAGTGCCTCTTCACCCTAAACAGGCTCCGGATAAGCGTGAACCTTGAGCACAAGAGACCTCATAAGGGCTGTTGGTGCAGGGGACTCAGGGAAATCAGACGCTGAAATATTAGTCATGCACCTTATCTGAATTGAAACGTTGCACTTAACCCTGAACTAGCACAAATCAGACCAGAAATGCTGGGATCCCAGCTAAGCATCACATCTGAACTGCATCAATCTACATCACTGACATGAATGGAAATCTCTTCTGCTGCTCCCAAAGACTGATGAGCATCTTTGCATAAAAAGAGTATGAGTACTCTTCTTAACTTCAAGACACATCCTGTCCATACCATGAGATAGGCACTAATGGCATACCAGGCAGGGGAAAGAGGTCTGGAAAATCCGAAAGTGGACTCATTGGAACACTGGGGTCAATGGCGCACCAGTCGTGTGAGACGAAAAATCCATGAGGTCTTCCCCGAGTCAATACTCTGCATCTTTTCCCATTCCGCCCTCCCCACCCTCCCTCCCTGATCCCCACCAAGCCAGTCTTGATTAAAGGTTAGGATGTGTTGTTTAATGTCACATTCTAAAGAAAAAAATTCTAACTTTTCCTTCACCTCTTCCCACCGAGTTGTGATTTCCACTTGAATTTGTTGTTTGATAGAATCAGTAAACTCCTGGCCGTCAAGGCGAACTCCTTCCATTTCATAGGTGCACCTACAGACCCACAATGCCCATATTACAGCTCTGCGAGAAATTTAAAAAAAAATTAAGAGTGAAATTATCCACTTCTGACGGGTTCCTGGTCTCAAGTAGTAAGGCTTTCCAGTTCCAAGGCCAGGGGAGCGCTGTTCCAATCTGATTCCAAATTCTCGACCACCAGCGCCATAACCACACTGAACCTGGGCATTGCAAAAAAATATGTTCGATTGTTTCTGGTATAAGCTTGGAAGGAAAAGCGAATTTACAGAATTTGCACCATAGGTATGCTTTTCCTTTCTGTTCTAAAGAAGTTCGATCAATCAACCAGTCATTGGTAGGGAGACAACGATGAGAAATTTGCCATTGAAGCGAGGCGATTTTGGCAGGCTTGATTTTGGACAGTTGAAACCATTTTACAGAACGTAATTCTTCCATACCTATCCTGAGATGATTCATCCACCGATTCTGAACTCTTTCTCTAAGGCCCACCTTGGGTCTAAGCATCCTATACGTCAATTTAACCGTTAAAATGTGAAGCATTCTGATATGAGTGGGACCTGCTGGAAAGTGTCCTGACCAAGACCAGCAGATTGGATCAAAAGGGAGGTGGGAGGTGGGGGTGTCCGGTTTATAGGCAATCAATTTTCCTTCCATTGACAGCACCCTGACTCGAAAAAGAGTATCCTGTTCAAACCACCTTGTCTGCTGCTGAGCCGTTGGTGATAGAAAACCATCGTTTCATAAATGAAACAGCAACAAATGAACCTCCCCTGTCTCACCAATTTCCAGGACTTTTTTTTTTTTTTTTTTTTTTTTTTGAAGAAAACGGTCCCCTCAATGCTAGCGACGCTGATAAGAGCAGACGCCGCTAGCACCTGGGGACAGGCTTCATCTATTGGTGGGGAGCAGCACCTGCTGGAAAACGGGTCCAGCGTCCCTTCTGAAGATGACACAGTTGAGAATTGTCAATGTCCCGCCAGCATTAATTGCCCTGAGGAGCAGGGGATTAACTGAGCAGGGAGGGAGCCTCTTCACCTTAAATGCGGCGCCAAATCCTATCTATTGCACACTAGCTTTCCCCCTTTCCTTCTCAGAACTCTCAGTGCCCCAGGTCTACATTCCCTCTATCCTCGGCCCCCTTTTCCTCCCTTACCCTCCATACCACTGCAAGTCCACTATGCTATTGCTTTGTGGGGGGGAAGAGTTGGGGAAATTTCAGACATGATTACAACCCATCATCAGGAACCTTGAAACTTGAAAGCACCTGATAAAAGTGAAGCCTTGGAGGCCTGCCTGGTGCCTTTCTCACAATCAATCTTCCCCATACCAAGAAAGTCCTACTAAACTGTTTGCAGAGAGGGGAAAGAAATCTGGGAAGTCGGTGCTCGGCTTCATCAGGACTGAGTCATCCACTGTAGTCCAGTCGTTGAAAAGGAGTTTATAGTCTTTGGGAGTGGGTGTCTCATTGTCACCCCTTTCCCCTTGCCCTCTACTTCCTTCATTCCATTCCACCCGCCCTATCCGTCCCCCCATTTCCCCCCCGAGCCAACTTTTGCAGAAGTCTTGTATCCGCTGTTTTATCTCTTTGCTTGTGTGAAGATGTTTGATCTGTTTTTTGGTGTCCTCCCATTTTCCCATGATATTTGTTTGGATCTGTTGGCGTATACTCTCTGTGAATTCTGGCCCCTCCAACCTCACTCCTTCCATTTCATACGTGCAGCGACGTCTCCACAGTGCCCATATTATGACCCTTCTTCCTTGTTGAAAGATGTTGAGTGTAAAATCGTCTTGCTGTTCAAGGGGCCATCTTTCAAACAGCAGGGCTTTCCAGTCCCATGGCCAAGGCACCCCTGTTCCTAACTGGCTCCAGACTCTATCCCACCAGCGCCAAAGCCAGACTGCCCCTGGGCATTGCAGAAATATGTGTTCCATTGTTTCCGGTATCTTTCTAGATGGAAATGCGCTGGAGCATAGTCTGCACCAGGGGAGCGCAAGTCCCCTCTGTTCCAGCGTGGTTCTGTCTATCAACCAGTTGTTGGTTGGTAGGCAACGGTGTTCCATCTGCCATTGCAGGGATGCCAGGTTCGCTGGTTTCTTCTTAGTTAGCTGGAACCATTTCACACCCCTCAGCTATTCTTTAGCGATGTTCAGTTGTCTCAACCATCTCCCTACCACCTGGTCGCGCATGTTAACTTTTGGACGGAGCAGTCTGTATGTGGCTTTGACTGTCAGGTTATACAGCGTTCTAGTGCAAGATCTGCCTCTGGCAGTTGTGTTAGTCCATTCCCATTCTACAGGGTCCAGGGGCAGATGGGATATTCGTGTGCCCGGAGAGAACGCCACCCATCTGCCCTCCCTCCTCAACACTCTTATTCTTGAGAGGTCGTGCTTGTTGAGGAGTTGTAATTGTTCCGGGCTTGGTCTTTGGAGGTAGTTGTCATTGCCGATTGTGAAGATATCCACGGCCACTTGTCCTCCCGGGTCACAGCTCACCACATTGCCTACCTCTCCCTGACGTCCCCTAATTGCGACCCAGTCGGATTCTTGCAACGATGACCCTTTTCGCAAAATTCTCCACCAGTCTAAGGGGAGGCATTCAATCAAATTTCTCATTGCCTGTTCTGGTCTGTGGCAGTATTTTAGCTTGTGCTTAAGACTTTTTTCTGTGATCTAGTCCCTCTCGTCTTCGTCCCAAATATCCCTGATTCTCATAACTCCTTTTTTAACCCAGCCTTGCCAGGGGGAATCCATGCAATGCAACATTTGACCCCTTGAATTGGTTATCCTTCGATTCCCAAACAGTGGCTGGCGGGCTACTTCCTCCCATCTTTCGGGGGATAGTTTGTCCAGTAGAGGGAGGTTTCGCCAGATTTGCAGGAGGGTTGGCCAGAAGGGGTCATTATGCAAATCCTTTCTTGCCTCTTGTCTTGGCGAGTCAGTAGAGAGTTTTTCTTGTTGCGGTTGGCGCCGTGGAAGTGACCATGTCCTAGTTTCGATCCATGTGAGTAGATGGATGTGGGATGGTGTTTCCGGGGCTAATTGTACAATGTGTTCCAAGGCCAACTCTCTCCAGGGGGCGTGCGGGCAGAAGAGCAGACGCTTGAGCCACTGGATAACTAATGCCTTAGCTTGGGTTGTGGGGTCAATTATACCCAGGCTCCCTTTGACTTTGGGTTGGATGATCGATTGTCATGCGACTCTGCTTATCACATGCTGTTTTTCGTGATCTCTCCGCCAGAGGAATGCTGCTATCTGTCGTTTAAGAGAAAGGAGAGTGTGTTTGTCTAACCCCCAGATGGCCGATCTGTACAAAAGAGTGGCCAACACTATATTGTTAATTACCAGAGTTCTTCCCAGGAGTGAGGTGTGTTTATCTTTCCATTGCGCCAATTTTTCCAGGGGGGGTCTGGCTATCCATTCGTTGTTGGTAGTTGGGCGACCGTTGGCGGTCAGGGAGACTCCCAGGACTCTAATCGGGGCGTCTTGAGGGAGCCACCTCACCTCCGGTTGTTCTGGGGGTCTAATGCCTTGATGATGAATCCAACATCCCAGAGTTTTATTGCCCCAATTGACTCTCATATCAGAAAGGGAGCAAAAACGGTCCATCATATGCTGTACTTCCTCCATCGAGGCCAGGGAGGCATCCACCATGAGGGTCAGATCGTCTGCAAACATGGAGTAAACAGGGGTAGCTTCCTTTGGAATCGAAGAAAGTTGTATCTTTTGTATATTCTTGTTGGTCCTTAAATTAGCTGCTAATGCTTCCATGATTATGACAAAAAGGAATGGAGCCAGTGGGTCACCTTGTCTTACCGACCGTTGCAAGGTGATTGGTGGTGCCAGATTGCCATTGACCATGACCCGAGTTGTGGCGTTTCTATGCAGGATCTGTACCCAACGTCTGAAGACAGACCCGAAGTTGAAATTTTCGAGACATTTATCCAGGAATATCCAGTCCACGTGGTCGTAGGCCTTCTCAAAGTCTATGAAGATGATTGTTGCGTTCTGTTTTGATTGTCTTGTCAGTTTGATCACCTCATTGACTAAGAGAATGTTATCCTGGATGTTCCTACTCTTGATGAAGCCGGTCTGGTTTGGGTGTATAATGTCATCCATTACTTTGATCAGGCGGTTCGCCAGTGCTTTAGCTACCATCTTGTAAACCACTATGAGGAGTGTGATCGATCGATAGTTCCTGATGTTTGTCTTCGCTCCTTTCTTATAGAGGAGTGTTAATACTCCTTGGCCTACGAACTCACCGGTTCTACCGGTCTCCCACAGTTCGTTACAGTAATCCATCAAGTCTTGTGAGATGTCAGTCCACATTGACTCCTAAAACTCCTTTGGCAGGCCGTCTATACCCGGAGTTTTCTCCTCGTCCATAAGCATCAGCGCTGTCCAAATTTTCTCTGTTGTGAGGGGGTTTTCTAAAAGGTTCTTTTGTTGGTCTGTCAGCGTCCTGGTGAGAGGGAGCAGAAATTCGTCAATTTCTTTTATTCTGTGTTCCCCCGGTCGGGTCCCGCACTCCGACCTAAAGAGATCCTGAAAAAATTCCCTTGCTATCCTTGTGCATGCTGCTGTGGAGGTGTGCAGCTGGCCTTGGTGGGCATCCGGATCCGCCAAGGCTTCAATCGTTGTCCGTCCCACTTTGGCTTTAGCCATTGCGAAAAACCTTGTGTCAATGGTTCCTTCTAAGTTGTGTTTGTGCAGCTTACCTCGAATCATGATGCCTTGCCACCGATGCTCCATTCGTTCCAGGATTCGGGCTTCCAGCGTCTGGATTTCGTGGGCCAGTTCGTCTAGCCTGGCGATCTCAGTCATGTCCTCTTCTTGCTGTTGGAGCTGTTGCAATCGGTGTTGTAGAGATCTATTTCTTCTGCATTACGCTTAGCTGCGAGTAATTTTGAGTATTCATTGCACTTGCAACCCATATATGCCAGGTCGTTATTGAACCAGACTATGCCATCATGGATTAAAGTCTTTCGTTGGCGCCAAAAGGCCCAGACCTCTTTCAGATACGTTTTAAAGGAATCCATGGCCAGCAGGGATGTGTTGAGGAGAGCTTTTGTGTCTGGCACTTGCGAAAGCAGGTATAGGCCCGCCTGGTAGGGAAGGCCTGCCTAAGGGCGTCCACAAGGTGGAGGGTGTGGGTTAGATCGGCTATGGTCCTTTCGTCATTTTCTACGTAAAAGGGGCACGGGGAAGGGATGTTCCATCTGTCGAGCCAACGGTCTGGGGCTGTGTTGAAGTCCCCTGCCATTATGATCGGGATGCCCGACAACAATTTGGTTTTGAGATTCTCAAAGAAAAGTTGTCGTTCCCTAGGATCATTCGGACCATAGACATTGAGTATGCTTACCACCTCTATTTCCAGCATTGCTAGAATGTACACCCATCTCCCTGCTTCCTTGTCCGCTTCCCAGTAGATTGGGTCCACTCTGGATCCTGGGGGGAGCCAGATGGTCGTTCCTCCACTGCCGGGGGTGTGGGCATGTGCTCGGAAGGCTTGGTGTGGCCATATTTCTTTGTGAGCATGGTTATGTTCTGGGGTATCAGTCAGATGTGTCTCCTGTATGCATATGACATCCGGCCAATCCCGTCCATCCACCCCTTTTAGCAATTTCAGAATCGCTCTCCGTTTGTTGTTTTTGGCCGATGCTAATCCATTCACGTTCAGAGAGCGCAGGTCGAGATCCGCAGTGCGTTTGGCCAATTTCCATTGTCTATCCTTGTTGTATAGCGCCTCTACCACATTCATATTTTGCATCTTTCTGTTTTCTTCTATATCTCCGCGCTTGCGTGATCTCCAGCTCGCTCAGAGGGGAAGCCATGACGCGTGGTCCAATGGGCAACCCGTTTGAAAGGTTTGGTTTAGCAGTAATTTGATTAAGTGGGATCTAATGTCGTCTTCTGACCAGGGGTCGCTGGCTTTGATTTTCAGGATCTGCAGATCCATTAACATTTCATGAGTGAACCAGCGAAGTCCGGCAGCCTTTGTTTGCTCGTATCTCAAATAAATATCCCTGGCTGATAGCCTGCCTTCCCCATACGAGGTCACCATTGAGGCGACGACACCTTTCGGGAGGTGGTCCCGAGTCAGTTGCATAATGTCTGATTTGAGAAGTGTCGGGCCGCCTCCCCATGCTTTGAGTAAGAGGAGGAACGACGATTGCCCCTTCATCGTGATTTCTCCATGGGTTGCGTCGGGTGGTGAAGAGAGCCCCACTTCCCAAGAGTCCTCCCGGCGTCCGACCGGTATGATGATAAGCCCTTTTTCCAACGGAGGGACTGTCCCCCCCTTGTCTAGTAGATGCCGCAACTTCAGACGCTTGCTTGTGAGGTCCGAATCCGTGGGCTGTGGGGGCGGTGGGGGCTGCGGGGTGGCTGTGTTGCGTGTTGCGTCCGGCTTTCGCTGTGTATTTGCCTCTGGCTGCCAGGCGGCCAGCGCCAAGCACATCCCGTCCTCCTTTTTTTCCGACACCCTACTCCCTTCGGTTGCAGGTGTGTTTTCTTTATTTCTCCTTTCTATCTTGTGTGGGCCATCAGCTATCCCGTTTTCTGTTCCCTCCTTGATTCCCCCTTCCGTTTTGCTCCCCTCTTCGGCCCCCGTGTCCTGAGACACTTTTTCTTTTACTGTCTCCTCCGGTCTTCTGTCATCTATCCTGTTGTCTGTCCCGCCTGCCTTCCCCTGGCTGACTTCTTTCTTTTCCCCCGGAATCTTGTCCTCCTCTATGTCCTCTTTGTCCTCTCCGCCTGCCGGTCCTGCTTTGTCCTCTGCTGCTTCCTTTTGCCCCGTGCGATCTTTCTGAGCTTTCTCTTTTGCCCCCTCCTGGGTCTCTGCCTTTCCGAGCATCTCAGATTCCTCTTGGAGGGGGTCCGATTGTCCGTTTTCATTGGCCGGGGCCCCATTGTCCTTCCTTTCTTGCTGGGTGTCAGCATCTCCCTGTGGTCAGAAGCGCTCAAGGACAATGGTGAGGAACTTCTGGCACGTGTCTGACCACTTCACTCCTTGCGGTAAGCCATTCGCCAGGACAAGCTGGAGGCTTTCACTGTTTTCAAGTAGGGGGATTAAGGCCAGATATGTATTATCCCAGAAGTCATCACTCCGGCCTTGAAACTTTAATTGCAGATTGTCCATCAACCAATCCGCCAGGTCTCTTCGTCTGTCCCCTTGGCTGCAGGCCGCAGCGTTGCTTTCCGTGGCAGTTGGTTGCCCCCCTGTTTCCGCTGCTGCAACACTGTTTTCTATGGCGGTTTGTTGCTTCCCCGTATCAGCAACGTCCTCCATCTCAAGCGCGGGCGGGGTTGGTGGGGGGGGCGCTCCCGGGATAACCTCTACCTCCATCGGGATCGTACCAAAAGCTTTCTCTAAGGGGTCGGTGGTCGTCGTGTCTCCACCGGGCCAGGGGGCATCGCCTTGGGGTCGGGGGGTGTTCCCTCCCATTCCCATATCCTCCGGTTTCGAAGCTTTCCTTTTGAGTGTCTTCCATATTTTCCCCTTCCCTTCCCCAAACAGGCCACCTTGTCGATCCCTGACTGGTTGGTAATTATCTGTCGCCGGTCCTTTCACTAACTGTTTTTGTTTCTTTGGTGTGTTTCCAGGTTGCGGCTGTGTCGGCACGGGCTGTTTAGCCTTCTGGGGGGCCGCATGCCGCTCCTGAGGGTTTGCCGGGCGGTCCGGGTCTCCCTTGGGCTTCCAGTCATTGGGCGGTTTTGTCGCCCTGCATTATTCCCCCCTGCCCTCCCATGTCCATCCCTGAGTCTGCCCTTTCGAGTCCGCCTCATCCAGGTATACCCAGCCGTCGTGTCCCGGGTCAGCCGTGTACCATCTGTTTGGTCTGTGGGGGTCCCGTCGCAGCCTCCCTGCTAAAGGTCGGGTCTTGCTCAGGTGTCTCGGGCATGCCGACTCTGTGCACAGGTGACCATACGCCTTGCATTTAAAGCACCAGGGGCAAAATTTGTGTGCTATGTGAATCTGGTGGATTTTCCCTCCCATTTTAAACGGTATGATGTCGTCCATGGAGAACGGCTGGTCTTTCGCAAGGTCCAGGGCGAGCATCACATAGTCGTCTCTTTTCGCAACATACGAGGGAAGTGGATCAATAAAGTCCACTATCGTGTATTGTTGTGCCAAGTCATGTATGGAGGTGGCCTGCACCTCCACCGGAATGTACCTTAACTCCACTCAAAAGTAATCTTTCATCATCTGTTCTCTCTTTTCTTCCGGGGTGAGTTTTTTGGGCTGCCATGGGTATATTCGCACCTCAGATCTTTCCCATCGCAATCTTCTCCATCCATCCATCCGTTGTTTGTCTTGTGTGAACATACTCAAGATCGTGAAGACAGTCGAGGTCAAGGGTTAGATAAGAAAAAATCCGTTCACTGCCTCCGGATTTCCTTTCATTTCTTCTAGTCTCTTGCAGATCCACTTTATTTTGTCGTTCACCGATCTCTGCGCCGCATCTCCCTGGAGCACCCACGTGCTCGCGTGTTCTGTGTATGTCTTGTCTCTTTCTTCCAAATTTTCCACTGGGTATGTTTTTATCATCGTTTTTCTTCCTCCTTGGTCGATCACCTGGCTTTCCGAGGGGAGGAGAAAGTGGGTAAGGAAAAAAACCCGCGCTGATGAGAGGTTCCGCAGCGACACTTTTAAGTCCTCTGCTGACCCCTGTTGCGGGCCCCCCACGGCACGTTTTATGGTCAGGGCTTTGTCCTGCATCATATGCCTGACCTTTTGTGCCCAGGAGGGTTGCTCCTCTTGTTTTTCCGATGCATCCCTTTTCTGTCCCGGGTGTGCCTCCGACGTTTTTACCAATTCTTTCTTCTCTTCCTCTGTTAATATCTCATCTTCCTCTTCCTCCCCCATCTCTGTATCTTCCTGCACCCTTCTTCTTGAACTTTCTGGTTTATCTTGCTCGATGGCGACTGCCCTTTTCTCCTCTCCCCGTTCTTTCCCCTGCTTGGGTTGAAGTGCAGTTTCTGCCGCCGTCGATCCCCCCTGGACGGTGGTGCCTGCCCCTTTCTCCTCTCCCCGTCCTTTTTCCTGGTTTCGTCGAAGTGCCGTTGCTGCCACCGTCAATCCTCCTTGGTCCGACCAGGTGTTCTTGTCAGGCTGAGTGACATAAAAAACCTGATCGATTGTCGATGGTAGGGTCATTGGTCGGGGTCAGGACATCCTGATAGCAGGGAGCGATACGGCGGTTGGCCGTTCGTACGGGGAGCTGGTGGCCTTTCTACTCAGGGCATGCCTCATGGCACCTTGGTAGAAGAGCAGGCTTCCGGGTCTCCTGTCCATCGTGGTTGCCAGGTGAATTCGTGGACCGTTGCTTCTCTCTTTTTTTGTTGCGATTCCCAAATTATTTCCAATTTTCAGATTATTTCCGATTCCCAAATGGCGATTCCCCGATTATTCCAATTCCAGATTATTTCCAATCATCAATTTGATTCGGTTTCAATGATTTTGATGAGCGGATGCTGACTTTCACTGGCTCGGTGGGGGAGCGGGCGGGGAGAGCGAAGGCGGAGATGGGAACAAAAGGAGAAGGGGTCAGGAGGACGCGTGCCTGTTCATCGTCGGTGCCCACGAATCGCTCCGAGCTGGTCTTTTGACACTTGCCGAAACAGACTGCCGAAGTTGACTCTTCGTCAAAGATGACCGTGTCGATACAAACTTCCGCAATTCCGCTTCCCTCCGTCCTCCCTCATTGGCTCGTTTTGTCTTGTTCTCTCGTCACCCCTAACCTTCCACCATGATGGCCTTCTCTGTCCCCGCAAACAGACGAGCCGCCTCCGAATCGCAGTCTTGGGTTCCCCCCAGGCGAGACCCCGAAACAGCCTGCCGAAGTTGACTCTTCATCAAAGATGGCCTTGTCAATACAAAGTTCCGCGATTTTGCCTCCCTTCGTCCTCCCTCCTTGACTCGTCTCGTCTTGTCTTCTCGTCGCCCCTAACCTTCCACCATAATGGCCTTCTCTGTCCCCGCAAACAGACGAGCCGCCTCCGAACCGCAGTTTTTGATTCCTCCCAGCCATCGTGTCTCGCCTCGTCTCGTATTTTCTTAGATATCCTCCTCTCTTGTGATGTGGTCTTCCCGCAGCTATTCCTTTGTCGATCGTCGTTTCTGCTTCCGTGCACTTCAGTGACGTACAAGGGCTCACTCCACTTCGATTGCGTCTGTACAGGCCATGCTTGCTTGCCACGTGGCGAAAACGCAGCGGCCACAGGATCCCACGTGGAACCTTCTAGTCAAAAGTCGGACCGTTTGCACACGTCAACCTACGACGTGTCTCAGCCCAGCCCCGATGCCGCACTGCGCGCGCACCAATTTTCAAAACTTTCCCCACTACTTCAGGATGAGGTAAAATGGAAATCCAATCCTAAGGGGAGAGAGATGGACCTTTTTTAAGGATTCTAATCCAATATAAGGGAATGAGGTCAATAATCCTTTCTAGGGCTTCTACCGGAAAGTGACAGTACCTAAGTCTTTCCTGAAGAGTCTGAGAGCTAACCCAATCCTTATCAACACTACTCCAAATGTCCTTAATCCTAGTGATTCCTTTCCTAATCCATCCTTTCCAGGGCGAAGCTGCACAATCAAGGGTATATCCTAGAGAGTCTCTGATCAAGGGATTGTTAAATAGAGGTTGTCGACAAACCTCATCCCATCTTTCCGAGAAAACCTTATCTGGGAGAGGGAGTTTTCTCCAGACTTTTAATAGGTCAATCTAGAAAGAGTCATTAACTAGGTCTGCCCTAGCTGCTTGACGATCCGAGGGATGAGGAACTTGATCTAAAGAGGAGGATTTCTTTGGGAGAGGCCAGGATCTATTTTCCAACCACATGAGAGGGTCTACCTCTTCAGCAGTAGGAGGAGCTAGTCTCCTCATTTGTTTCTTTGTCAGTTCACTCCATGGTGTCTGAGGATTAAAGAGTAGCTGCTTAATCCACTGAATTAAGAGAGTCATAGCTTGGGTGGTGGGGTCAATAATCCCAAGACCCCTTTTACCTTTGGGTTGGATTAAGGACAGCCAAGCTACTCTTCTGATCACATTAGTACATTCATGACTACGACGCCATAGGAAGACAACGAGCTGACATTGGAATGCCTTAATAGTCGATTTATCCATGGCCCATATAGCTGATTTATACCAGATTGAGGCCAATACTACATTGTTAATAGCAAGAGTCCTTCCAAAGATAAAAGTATGTTTATCTTTCCTCAGCTCGAGCTTCGAGAGAGCCTGGTCCATGATCATAGTATTATTAGAAGATGGTTTCCCTTGAGCTGAAAGGGAAATCCCCAAGATCCTTATAGAAATCTCATGGGGAATCCATTTAATCCTAGGTCTGTCCGATGGTCTACCACCTTGATGGTGGAGCCACCAACCCAGTGTTTTATTCCCCCAATTCACTCTCATATCAAAAATCATGCAAAATTTATCCATCACCTTTTGAATGGCCTCCAAATTTTCCTTAGTAGCGTCAACCATAAGGGAGAGATCATCTGCGAATAGGGAGGGAGAGATCATCTGCGAATAGGGAACATACAGGTATAGCATCTTCAGGGATAGTAGTAACCCTGATTCTTTTGATATCCTTGTGTTGACGTATGTTGGCCGCGAGGGCTTCCATAATGATTACGAAGAGTAAAGGAGCAATAAGGTCTCCTTGCCTGACTGATCTCTGTAAGGATATAGGGGGGGCAACATTACCATTCACCATTAGTTTTATCATTGCATTCTGATGGAGAATCCTAATCCATCTCCTAAAGTTAGGGCCAAAGTTTAATTTATCCAAGCATTTATCCAAAAAAAAACAATCTAAGTGGTCATACGCTTTTTCAAAATCTATAAAGATAAATGCGGCATTATGCTTTGATTGCCTCGATATTTTAATTAGTTCATTAATCAGTAGAATGTTATCCTGAATATTCCTTCCTTATATAAAACCTCTTTGAGAAGGATGAATAATGTCTGCGATAAATTTATTAAGGCATGTTGTTAGTGTCTTTGAAACCATCTTATAAACTACTGTAAGGAGAGTAATTGGGCGATAATTGCGAATATTATATTTATCTTCTTTCTTTGTATAGTAAGGTTAGAATTCCTTGACCAACAAACTCGGCCATCCGACCCCTATCCCATACATTATGATAGAATTCCATGAGATCCTGAGATATGAAATCCCATAAGGCTTCCCAAAATTCCTTAGGGAGCCCATCAATTCCTGAAGATTTTTCCTCTTCCATCATCATAAGTGTGGTCCAAATCTCGTCCTTAGTAATGGGTAGCTCTAGTTGATCCCTTTGCTCTCCCGAAAGGGATTTAGTCAGGGGAGTAGCTCTAGTTGATCCCTTTGCTCTCCCGAAAGGGATTTAGTCAGGGGAGCCAAGAACTCATCGATATCCTTAGATCTCAGGATATCTGTGGCAATGTGTATTTCAGATGTAAATAATTCCTTGAAGAAATCTCGAGCGATTTTTGTGCATTCTGAAGTGGAGGAGGTTATTTGTCCATTTGACTCTTGTGGGTGAGATAATCCGTCGATAATTGTTCTTCCTCATCGGACTCTAGCCATTGCAAAAAACCTAGCACCCATACCTCCTTCCGTAAGTGAATAACGAATCTTCCCTCTAATTCTAGCACCTTACCAACGATTTTTCATCAGAGAAAGTAGACTATCTTCTAGATCATTTAATTCTTGGGTCAATTTTTCATCATTGCCATCTTCCTAATGAGCCTCTTCTTGGGTTTGAATTTGTTGGATTCTTTGAAATATTCTAGTTTCATTGGAATACCTATCCGCGACAAGTAATTTAGAGTATTCATTGCATTTACGCCCTAGAAAGTCTAGACCGTTGTTGAACCATGTCACATCATCCTGTATGACTTCTTTTTTACCTTTCAAGAAAGCCCATACATCCTTTAGATAAGATTTGAATCGATGGATCTTAAGATGGGATGTATTAAGTTTATAGTACCCTCTCCCTTGGTCCAATTTCTTGAAAAAAGAGAGGATAACTATACACATGGCGTGATCTAGCCCTGTAAGAGGGTTTTTGGGGAATATTTGCGCAATTTGAAGAGAACAATCACGCTTCGGATGTTTGCTCCTAGCGAACCGGTGCAGCACACGATTTGTCTGGCGGTGCTGGCCTTTTCTGTCAGGTGGGCCTCATGGGTTGACCGGGACGTTGGAACAAAATAGTTGGGACCACAATTACACGGCCCCAGCCTTGCAGAAACTTTTTGCCGCCACAAGCAAAACTCGGAGGCGCCACACGGCCAGGCCTGGCGTTGAAAAAAATAAATCGGTGGCCTCCGAAGTGGTGCGGGTTTAGGGTTGACACCTGTGGCCCGATATGGGGTGTATTGGTGCTTTAAACCACCAGTACATCCGAGCCGTTTTTTGAAAGGTAGATTCCCCATGTGCGCTGAGCCTTGCCCAAATGCCAGCACGCATCGTCCCCCCTCGTCGTTTTGGTTGTCATAGCCAGTCATTTTGGTCCGGTAGCACTATTCTGCCTAACGTTTAGAATGATTCATTTTTTTATTTTCAATTTCATTTATCGATTGTCGATTTTTATTATTATAATTATTATTTTTTCTTTTTTTTTCTTTTTTTTTTTAACTTGAAACTTCAATTTAAGTCGGGAAATGGCCCAGCGTCCCTTACATGAATGTCGCAGCCATACAAGGCTGGGAAAGGCACTTCCAGCCAATCCGATCCCCAACCACAGTCATCAGTTACGGAGACCCCGGGCCCCCCCAGTACTGAAAAGGGGGAAAACCAACATGTCCAAGGGGCTCGTTAGACACTCCTCGGGCGTGTAAATCCCCCGAGGAATTCATCGTTCCACTTATTCTCGGGGAAAAAATTGACAAAAGAATGTGAAAACATTACCTCGGGGACTCCTTAGGGATCCATCAGGCTACAGTCATTTCGACGCTTTCCCCAAGGGACCTCCCGAGGTCCCTCGGGGGTCGAGCATCCGGAAGAATCGGGGCGTCGACGACAACTCTTTCGACGACAATTTTCGAACTCAGTTGGTCCATTGCTGTTCCTGGCGGCCTGTCGACGGACATCTTCGGTTGACAACGTTTGGCGTCATGGAATTGTCCGCACCGTTGCCGGTCTGCCGGCCTCCACGACGTCTAGAAGGGGTTGTCTTGTGTCGGTGCCCTTGACCCCGAGTGGAAAGGCGCCCAACCGTCGGCAGACTCAAACATTTCAGCCGGCCCCTGCTCTCCCGATTGCGCAGTGGCGCTGTAGTGTCCAGAGCCAGCACTCCGTGTTTGTAGTCGGCGTCGTGGACTCACCAAAGGCGCTGTAGTGTCC
>BFEA01000240.1:306954-321735 GCA_003427395.1 Chara braunii
TCTCTCTCTCTCTCTCTCTCTCTCTCTCTCTCTCTCTCTCTCTCTCTCTCTCTCTCTCTCTCTCTCTCTCTCTCTCTCTCTCTCGGGGCTTTGGCAAAGTTTGCCAAATTGTCCGGTGGTCACTGGAGAGCTACGCTCTCCAGTTTGTACCCCGGAATGCTGAAGTTTGGGGGATGGGTATAGGAGGAAGGGAAAATGTGCTGACACACCGGGGGCAGGGAGAAAAAAAAGGGGTCTTGTTTATCGGAGGGATTGTACAATATGAGACACAAAAGCAAGGACGGGTAGTAGGAATGGTTTTTATGTGATGTTGTGGGGTCGGGGGGTATGCGAAGCTGGTCTCAATTTGGGTTTTGTATCTTTATTCTGTTTTATGTACTGTGTGAGTCCAAAAGTACGCGCCAGCGGGGTACAGGCTTTAGGAGACAGTTAGATTGTTTTTGAATTCTAGAAAAATATGTAGGAACGGGAAGGGTGAATGGCGGAAAGTCTGAGGAAGTAGTGTGGATCCGAATATGGGCGGAATGTGGGTCCGGGTGCAGACAGAAATTAGGAAATTTGGGATCGGGAAAGTATGGAATACGAGAAGAGAGAAAGCGGGAAACAGGAGGGAAGACGATGGGGGGCAGATCGAGAGGACCGACCGGAAGTGGGGAAGAACGGTTCTTTCTAACTTAGGGAAGAGTCGGGAATAGATCATTAGCGCAGCGTTCGTCTTCCTGGAAGGGTCGGAGAGCAGAGATCGCCATCGCTGACAAGCAGCGCAGTTACTGTTTATGGTAGCGGGAAAGGGGGAGGAGATGGGGGAACGGGAATGGGGGGAGAAGGTGGGAGGAACAGAGGCAGGAGAGGCTGAATGGGAAGAGGCACAGGCAGCCGGGAGGCAGGAGTTGGTTGTCTTCACAGTGAGCCCGAACAATACACATAGGATGAGTAATGTACGTACGATGCAAAAAGCGGGAAGAACTGGTATGATAGAGAAGGGAGTAGGGTAGGGAAGTAGGGAGGTAGGAAGGACTTCTCAGGGACACTTGGAACACGAACATACACGCCGGATCCCGGCCTAGAGGCGAGAGGTGAACAATATAAAAAGTAGAGGAGGGCGAGATATCGTTATCAGTATGCTTGAGCCTTTAGGGAATAGCCCCCTGATGAGTCTGTCGGGTACATCGACAGCGAAACAGATCAAGGCAGTACGTACGAGGGATGGTAGATGGTTTTTTTAGTATGCAAGGATGATCTTAGAATGGTTGTAATCGAAAAATTTATCGGGAAGGAGTTTTTGTCCATGCTTTATCTGATGTCCCATCCTACTTTCTTGAATCTTTCTTGAATCTTTTTTGAATCTCGTTTAACGTGGTAACCGTAGTATTAGATACTAACACGGTGGCTACGGGTGGTTTGTGCTGCTAGGTGGTGGAACGAGGTAAGTCGTGAAATTAACTAGCGATACAGCGGATCTTCTTCCTCTTCCTATTCTTCGTATTGGTGCTCGTCGTCATCTACTTCTTCGGTATCTTCATATTTTTTTATCGTCGCCGTATCCTTCGTCGTAATCTTCGTGTATGTATCTCATCATCAACGTATCTTTCGTCGTACCCCGGTGGAGGTCTTGGAGTAGTTATATATTTTCGATCATCGGTGTATCCGTCCTCGTAGTCTTTTTGGTGCGACCTACGTATGTGTGATCAATGGAGGGATTGACCATCGTCGTCGTATCTGGTGTCACCGACATTTTTCTACGACTAATTGATGTGCGCTTCATATTCGTAATCAGCGGCGTCTCCCATATATTCGTATATATATCTCGTCGTTGTATTCTCATTCTCTATCTATCCTCGTCTTCTACGGAAGGAGATACGATAGGAAAAGGCGGACGTCGAGGCAAGGGAGGCGTATGCGGTGGAACGGAAGTCAGCCGACGGTGGAGGATAACGAGGTAGGAGAACGGACGATATCAAGTAGCGCACGTAAGAAAGGAAGTGACAACGGTAAGTGAATGATAGGGGACTAAGAAAGCGAAGCGGAGAGACGAGAGGGAGAAGAACAAATTCGAAGGGTAGAGATAAACGAGGGAACTAGACCCTGTGTGTCGGATTGATGAGCGGAGCGCGTTCGGATAAATGTAGATCTATACCGGTGGTAATCGCACTCTCGCTCATGGTCACTGGCTTAATGTTTTTTTTTCTCCCTTTTCTTAGTCATACGTCCCCTTGATATGGTGTCGCTTAATTTCTCTGGCGGGAGAAGGGTCGGTAAAAGAATATAAGCATCGGGCGTGATTGTGGGATATGCGCTGGGAGAGGAAAGGCGGCGAGAAGAAGGAATGCGGCGTGACAGAGAATCGTATCGAGAGTTAAGGGAAAGGGAGACAGGGCCGGGGAAGAAAAGGGGAGTAAACAGGGGAAAGGTGCGGTTGTCGTGGACGAAACGACGACATATGCTTATTGTACTGAGGGGGTAGTAGTCCGGGTAGGGGAATCCTATCTGTGCAGAGGATCGAAGAGAAGGATGTGAAGAGAGACTTGAGGAAGCGAGGGAGCTGAGAGAAGTTTAAACCTATGCGACATTTATTACGAAGACGAACAGAGAGGAAAGGTGGGTCTCGGGGGTGACGGGAGCGGGAAACGCTGGCGGTGGATTGAGTATGAGAGCCGGGTGGGAGATGTCCATAGAGTATGACTGTCTCAGAATAAGGGAAGAGTGTATCAAGAGGGAAAGCAGGGGGAGTCTTAAGGAGAGTCGGTATAATAGGAAGAAAGGGAGAGTTTTTACCAGTGCGCTTGTGAAACATCTGCCGCGTGATCGTCGGCAGGGTAAGGGCGGGGGAATGCTGGAAGATGCGTAAAAAGTTAGCAAGTCTAAGCTGTATCGCAATGATTATCCTGGGAAGTTTTGTTGTGATTCAAGAAGTAAGTGAGAGGGTTAAAGGGAACGGTTGGGTGTTGAGCATATACGATGTGTATCTTTTTAACGCAGAACGGGGGAATTAAACTCTCGTTGAATCCCGTTAAACTCCAAAAAATCCCGTTGAATTCGCGTTAAACGCGAAAATGGGCCGCTCCCGCGCTTTTCGGAAAAACGGAATTGATGCGCGGGGTCCGGAACACGTCGCCCTAGGCAAAAAAAAAAATAAAAAAAAAATAAAAAAAAAAAAATCCCCCAACCCCTGAAGCACCTCCCATCCGCCCCCACATCCCCTAACCCCCAACGCCCCAGTTATGTGTGTGTAGCTGTGCTGTGTGTGCGCGTATCTGTGTATGTGTGTGCCTGCTGTGAGAGTGTGTCTGTGCATGAATATGAATGTATGCGCGTGTGTTTGTGTATGTGTGTGTTTGTAAGTGTGTGTTTGTAAGTGTGTGTGTGTGTCTGTGCTTGTAAGTGTATGTGTGTGTTTGTAAGTGTGTGTGTGTATGTATATGTGTGTGTTTGTGTATGTGTGTGTTTGTANTGTAAGTGTATGTGTGTGTTTGTAAGTGTGTGTGTGTATGTATATGTGTGTGTTTGTGTATGTGTGTGTTTGTAAGTGTGTGTGTGTATGTGTGTATTTGTAAGTGTGTGTGTGTGTGTAAGTGTAAGTGTGTCTGTGCCTGCGCTTGAGAGTGTGTCTTGCCTTACTCACAACCTCGTTCCCCAACACACAGATTTCACTTGCACCCAAGGACCACCCTGCGCCACACCCAGCTTACAACAACGCAGCTGGGCTATGGCTGCCTGCTCCTTCTTGCTCGCCCGTGAGCGCGTGAGTGGCATGAGCTACAGCGCGGCAGCGCTTAGGCAGCATGCAGCCAGCACCCGAATGCCCAATGTGGAGGCAGACCCTTTGCTATATCGAAGTGGCCTGCCTGTGTTCAGTCCCAGGAAGCTTCCAGTAGGCCCCGGTAGCCTGAGGCACAACACGAACGAGAACAGGCCTTGGGCCTGAGGTGCCTTTGGCCTGTGTTTGGCCCAGTACCTGTATCCAGCCCAGGGCCTGCTTTCCATCCATTCACAAAGGCGGCCCAGGACCTGGGTTCCCTCAACCAACTGACACCAGACTCATGCAACCTGCTAGAGGCCCAATTTTGTGTGTTTGTGTGTCTTTTTTTTCTTTTTTTCAATTTGCTTTTTATGGTTTTGATTTTTTTTTAAATACACGAAGTTCCAAAAAATAAAATAAAAAATAAATTGTTGTACATCTTTGAAAGATCTACAACCCTATATATATATATGAGTCGGTGAAACTCCGACGAAACAGTTTGTCATAGCCCCTCGTTTGTTGTCCTCTTCTCCCTCTCTGCCTACGGTTTACCGGGCAGTTCTATTTGACGATATATATATATATATATTTTTTTTTTTAGCCCTTAAAAAATCTGTGTGAAACCCAAAACAAAAACACTCATTTCATTTTCGTTTTTGTTTTTTCATTGTGTGTTTATGTTTTTGATTTTTAAAAAATATATTTAAGCATCAAAAAATAAAAATAAAAATATACGGTTGTAGTCCTTAAGAAAACCTACAACCCCATATATTTTATTTTATTTTTGGATAATTTTTAGCCCACGAAAAAAATAATCCCGGACCCCGTTAATTCCCGTTCAACTCACGTTTGAACGGGAGTTTAACGCGAATTCAACGCGCGTTGAATTTTTCAACGCGAAAGCCGCGTTAAATCCAATTTCGGACACACAGAGGATTCTTGAAGAAAGGTTGGTTCCGTGCATGTTACCTGGGGAAACGTGCGAAGTGCCGGGAGGGATGTCTACTAGGAACTTTAGGGATATTGAATTTGAGCGACAATGGTTAGAATTTCAGAGGATTCTTGAAGAAAGGTTGGTTCCGTCGTTTTTTGTTGCTCTACATTTTGGGGACTCTGATTCGAGGAAAGAGGCAATTAACCTCTTTGAAATAGTTTTAGGACGATTGCATAGTCTTGGGTGCTTAGTGAGAGATAGGAGGGCGAGGAGGAAGAGGCAGAATAGGAGAAGACGGGGTGATGGCAGGGCAACAACAACACATGGGGATTCACCAGATACCTTCGGGAGCATATAACGAAGGGAATCAGCTGACTATGGGTGGGGGAACTCAGCCCGGGACAGTAGTATGCTACCTATGTGGGAAAGCAGGACACTATGCGAGGAACTGCTGGGCAGCAGGGAATGGGAGGCCAACACAAGCACGTCCAACAGCAGGCGACGCAGCATGGGATGGATGACGAAACAAGCGAGATGAAGGCATATTCCAGGAAGAAGATGCAGAAACAGAGAATGGAAGAGGAAAAGAGGGAGAGGGAGGAAATGGAGAAACGGAGGAGAGAAGAAGAAGAACAGAAAGAAGCAGATAGACTTAGAGAAGCAGAAGCTAGGGAGGCGAGACTCGAAGCAAAACTTATGAGAATGATGAATCAGCACACGAAGCAAATGTATGTGACAACCTCTCAGGGTGTAAAGAAAAAATGGCCCCGTACGAAAGCACAAGTTCTGAGGGAAATGAGAAGCTCTGTCTCTTATACACATCTAGATGTGTATAAGAGACAGGAAGAAGAACAGAAAGAAGCAGATAGACTTAGAGAAGCAGAAGCTAGGGAGGCGAGACTCGAAGCAAAACTTATGAGAATGATGAATCAGCACACGAAGCAAATGTATGTGACAACCTCTCAGGGTGTAAAGAAAAAATGGCCCCGTACGAAAGCACAAGTTCTGAGGGAAATGAGAAGCTATTTCGATGAGTCCGAAGACGATAGTGATGAGGTAAGGGAAGATGTGGGGAGACTCGTTGACGCGATAGAGAAGCGGAAAGGGAAACAAAGGATTACGGATGCAGAAGGGAGGTTTGTGGCACTGAGAACGAGGATGAACAAATGTCGATGATCTGTCGGAAGAACACACACCACCAGCGTGAAACAGAGCAGGAGGGGTTGAGATCTTAGAGTATGCTTTGGAGATGCATCAGAAGTTGTCGGCAAAAAAGGCGCCAGAGCTGAAGAAGATATGCAGTGAGGAAGGGGTGGAGTGAACGAGAAAAGAAACGGTAGTTAATGAGCTGGTGATGCAAGACGAACCTGGCATATGAGGGCGTCGAGGGAGTCGCGACTTCGTTGTCCGGACGGTAAACAGGAAATATGGAGCACCTAAAGGAGCTTGAAAAACTGATGATGGAAGGGGGTAGGGTCAGTGGTCTGATGCAATGCCAGTTAGATTATAAGAAGGGGGAATGGATCGCTAGAACGTTTGTGCTAGCCGTGATTAACGGGTGCATACCATGGGCAAGGAGGTGGGGAGGGGTAATTGGGGAGGGGGAGGGAGATCTCTCAACGAGAGACTCAGGAGTGTACGCGCTGGTAAGCCCTTGGTGCAGGCATTACTACATCGGTTGCACAACTAGGAGCTTTATTCTGAGATGGTCTGAACATGTGAAGTTCGCCGGAAATTCTCCGAAATTGCACCTGTGGTTGAAGATGTTTGGATGGAGGAAGTATCTGATTCTACCCTTAGTGGCAGGAGTGGGGGAACCGTAGGTAGTAAAAAGAACTTTAATAAAGAGGTTCTTTCCGACACTTAATGTCCATGGGAGGGCAGAAGGACTGCGTAGGAGGAAGAAGAGGAAAGGGAGGAGGGAAATAGGAAAGCGTGTGGCATATGCAAGGCAAGGGAGGATAATCCTGTTTAATGACTCAACGTCAGTGATAGATCTGCTCAGGCGAATGCATCGGGAGGGACAGTATGGGTAGATAAGTGGAGAAACGTAAAGAGCAAGGTGGGGGAAACCATCATGGAGGTAGATGAGAGAAGATGTCTTCTTAAGAATTGTAAGCAGTTTTTCGAGAATGGAGGGAGGTGCACAGTCGTGAGAGTGAAAGTGACTGTGTCAGCCATGGAGCACCGGAGGAATGTGCTAAAGGAAATGCTGAGGCAACCATGGAAGGTAAGGGCGTGGTACATGAAGAATTCGTTTGAGCTATTAGCACTGTTCGACGAGATATTTGCTGAAGAATAAGGTGTCAAGGGTGGTGAGGGTGAGATTTGAGACGGAAATTAGGAGGAGACCATTGGTAAAGATACCATTTTCGACAGAGGTTGAGGCGAACAAGGTAAGGGAAGTGATGGAGGAGATCATTAAGCAACTCGTCAAGGATCCGCAGATAGAAGTCTACGTAGCACAGCGGACGAGAGTAGTATTAAAAAAAAGTCGGACGGTCGGGTAGATAATACATAACCACTGTCAGTGCGCTGGGGCAAGGAGAGTGTTCTGTAATTGCAGGCATGCAATATGGGCCAGATCGCAAGGGCATGTGAAAGTGAGATTAGATGACATACCGGAAGTCCCAGAATTCGTCAGGAATTCAAGGAATGTGACATGTGCAAACCGCGTATCAATGGATGTGCTGAGGAAATGCATTAAGGACGCTGTGGGAACATGGGGAAGGGGAAGAATATAATTGTACGAGACCAGGATCTTTTGGGGTGTTACCGACATCAACCAAGGGTGGGGGATAGGGCGATGAGCAGATGGGAAGTGAGGGAGTGGGCAAAACGTTGTTGGGAATGATCGTGGTACCCATAGATCGGAACCCGGGTGACAATCTGGTATTGTGCCCAGTGTTATACATGCACACGTGCAATAAGGCCTTCAACTGGAATGCGAGTTTCATACCTGTGCAGAGGACAGAAGAACAGGTAATGGGTGATATGAAAGCAAGCTATGAAAAGGAAGGATTGGGGAAGATCACATCATGGGGGAAAGGCGGGGAGATAGGGAAGGCATACGTAATGCCGAAGGACAAAGATGTTGAGAGATGGAGGCCGATATCACCCGCAAGCAGGGACCCGGCAAGGTTGGCGGGGGCAAGACTGGGTAGGGCATTAAGGTATATGATGTATGCAATCGACGATGAGAAACACTTTGATCTACGAGCAACGGATGTGCTGAGAGACAAGTGTGTAAGAATTCAGAATGAGATGGGGGGAGAGTATGAGTATGCACAGGTAAGGAGCTACGACGTAAAGGACATGTTTGCAAGGTTGTCGCATGAGAGTGTGATGGAAGCAGTAAGGTGGCTAGTAGAGTACCACAGGCGTAGGAATATGCAAGGAGTGAGGGTGAGTCAGAGAGGAAAGATGTGTATGATGGCGCGGAATGAAAGAAAAAGTGAAGGATATGTACTTCTGAAATTCGATGCGATTCTGAGGGCCGTGAAATTTGAGCTCGGAAATGCTTTTGTGACATGCGCAGGGGAGATATTGAGACAGGTGTTTGGGATACCGCTGGGGAGGAATTCCAGTCCGACGTTAGCATGCCTAGTATGCGCGAGATCGAAAGTAGCGTTTTGGATTCTCTGGAACAGGACAGAAGGATGGTGAGAGGGCTAAGGATGATAGATGACGTTGCGGTAGTTGTCGGAATGCAAGACCAGGGAAGAGAAGCACATCGGAAGGTCGTATCGATATTCAGAGCTTTCGAGTCCTGCTATGATGAAAGCCTAAGTTTAGTCAGAAAAGATGGCGGAGGGAATTCGATGGAGTTCCTAGGAACCAAGGTGATGGTGGATGGAGCACCGATTCAGATTCATATCTTCCCTAGAACAAGGAACCAGCGCAACATATTGGAGGAAGGGAAGCTAAGGATACACTCAATGCAGGATTACAGCTCGTTCTCCAAGAAATCAACAAAGAAGTCCACACTTGCCGCAGGAATGCTGAGAGCATACCGGATGTCGACTTCTGATGAGGCCACGATTGCAGCCATTTCAGCCATGACGATCGAAGCACGCCTCCGAGGGTATCCTCAGGAGGTCTCTCTCGGGGCTTTGCCAAAGTTTGCCAAATTGTCCAGTGGTCACTGGAGAGCTACGCTCTCCGGTTGGTACCCCGGAATGCTGAAGTTTGGGGGATGGGTATAGGAGGAAGGGAAAATGTGCTGACACACCGGGGGCAGGGAGAAAAAAAGGGGGTCTTGTTTATCGGAGGGATTGTACAATATGGGACACAAAAGCAAGGACGGGTAGTAGGAAGGGTTTTTATGTGATGTTGTGGGGTCGGGGGGTATGCGAAGGTGGTCTCAATTTGGGATTTGTATCTTTATTCTGTTTTTTGTAATTTGTGAGTCCAAAAGTACGCGCCAGCGGGGTACAGGCTTTAGGAGACAGAAGGTTAGATTGTTTTTGAATTCTAGAAAAATATGTAGGAACGGGAAGGGTGAACGGCGGAAAGTCTGAGGCAGTAGTGTGGATCCGAATATGGGCGGAAATGTGGGTCCGGGTGCAGACTGAAATTAGGAAATTTGGGATCGGGAAAGTATGGAATACGAGAAGAGAGAAAGCGGGAAACAGGAGGGAAGACGGTGGGGGGCAGATTTCTAACTTAGGGAAGAGTCGGGAATGGAGCATTAGCACAACGTTCGTCTTCCTGGAAGGGCCGGAGAGCAGAGATCGCCATCGCTGACAAGCAACGTAGTTACTCTATATGGTAGCGGGAAGGGGGGAGGAGATGGGGTAACGGGAATGGGGGGAGAAGGTGGGAGGAGCAGAGGCAGGAGAGGCTGAATGGGAAGAGGCACAGGCAGTCGGGAGGCAGGAGTTGGCAGTCTTCACCGTGAGCCCGGACAATACACGTAGGATGAGTAAGGTACGTACGATGCAAAAAGCGGGAAGAACTGGTAGGATAGAGCAGGGAGTAGGGTAGGGAAGTAGGGAGGTAGGAAGGGCTTCTCACGAATACTTGGAACACGAACATACACACCGGATCCCGGCCTAGAGGCGAGAGGTGAACAATATAAAAAGTAGACGAGGGCGAGATATCGTCATCAGTATGCTTGAGCCTTTAGGGAATAGCCCCCTGATGAGTCTGTCGGGTATGTCGACAGCGAAACGCGTCGGGGAAGTACGTACGAGGGATTGGAGATGGTTTTTTGAGTATGCAAGGATGATCTCAGAATGGTTGTAATCGGAAAATTTATCGGGAAGGAGTTTTTGTCCATGCTTTATTTGATGTCCCGTCCTACTTTCTTGAATCTTTCTTGAATCTCTCTCTCTCTCTCTCTCTCTCTCTCTCTCTCTCTCTCTCTCTCTCTCTCTCTCTCTCTCTCTCTCTCTCTTGTAATGGGAGATTCATTCGATTTTGCTCCTCGTTGCAGTGGAAGCACCCTGAGGCTTGAGCACAACCACGAGATTGGAAACTTACCTTCTCTCTCTCTCTCTCTCTCTCTCTCTCTCTCTCTCTCTCTCTCTCTCTATCTATCTATCTATCTATCTATCTATCTATCTATCTGTCTATCTATTTATCTATCTATCTATCTATCTATATATCTCTCTATCTCTTTCTCTCTATCTCTCTCATACACACACACATACACACACTCACACACACACACACACATACACACACACTCACAAATGGCAATCCGGTGGGACGGTGTATATTTCCATGCTGTGGCGGGAGATTCAACCGATTTTGCTTCTCCTCTCAAACATTCTCACAAATGGCAATCTCGCGGGCGACACTGGTGTGTGTGTGTGTGTGTGTCTGCGATACGACATCGCAATATACACCATGCGCGACAGAGAGAGACAAATTTTGTTAGAGAGAGAGAGAGAGAGAGAGAGAGAGAGAGAGAGAGAGAGAGAGAGAGAGAGAGAGAGAGAGAGAGAGAGAAGACACACCTCAATCTGTCATCACGAGTGCGTTGTTTGTTTTACTCCCCCAGACCTCGCCTCAACTCGGTTGATCCGCATCGTCGTTCTGCTGTCCACGGATGCAGCAAGCCGCTTTCCCCTCTGCGACCTCTCCGTCGACAACCCCCGTACTGATCGATCCACAGGGCAACTCACGTCCGGATCGATCTACGTTGTCATTATGCTGTGCAAAGGTGCAGCTGTTCGTGGTCGTTGTGCTGTCCACGAGCGCAGCAAGCCGGTCTCCCCTCCGTGACCTCTTGGTCGACAACCCCCGCACTGATCGATCCACAGATCAACTCACATCCTCACTCATTATCATCTCCCGCCGTGTCCTCCTCCCGCATTTCCCATGCTCGGTGCTCTCTCCTGCTCCCGTAAATGCGGACATGCACATCGCCCCTCTCCTCCTCCTCCGCCCCGCCTGCGGCCTCTTTGCCCCCCGCACCTTCGCTTTCGCCCTTTCCCATCCCCTCCACCGGCCGATCGACACGTGAACCCACGTTGTCTTTCCGCTGCACACCTCCGCAGCAAGGTCCTCTCGTCTCTACACCTGCTATCATTATCTCCCACTGCGCCATGCCCACCGCGCTCTCCCACTCCCTCTTACACGCACATGCACATGACCGGCCTCGTCTCCCTCCGCCCTGCTCCCTGCCTCTTTTCCCCGTGGACCTCCCGTTCGCCCCTTTCGCATCGCTGCTCATCGCCATGCATCGATACACGCACACGCTATGCAACGTCCCACTCACACACATCTTCTCGGGGGCGCTGCCGCTCCGCGCTGCCCTTGGCCCACCTCGATTTCCGCGCCGTGCGTTGGCCTCCCCTCCGCCCCCTGAGCCCGCGTCGCTTTTCGCCAACCCGTGTCGTGGGCGGGTTGGCCCGGTTCACTTTCGTCGCGCATCGGCATACATCGACACACGCACATGCCATGCAACGTCCCCGCGTCACTTTTCACAAACCTGCGTCGTGCGCGCGTCCCGATTCACTTTTCCCTGGCCGCAAGTTTCCCTGCCCGCCTCGACGCGAGCCTCGCCCTTACACCGGTTCAAGTTTCCCTGCCCGCCTCAGCGAGGGCCTCGCCCCTGCACCGGTTCCCCTGCCCGGTTCCACCCGTCCACAGGTTTCCCTTGGGCCCGCGACCAGCCATGTCGGCGGGAGTCACGGGACCTTTGTATCTTTTAATAGTATAGACTCTATAGAGATGATTCGTGAATCAACTGTCCCAGGCCCGTGTAAGGGTCCCCCTCCACTACTCTATACTCACGAAACTTCGAGAGTAACGCCTCGCTCCACTGACTCTAGATAGGTACTCTTGAAAACACCCTTCGAGAGCTGTTAGAAAGCACTCTCAAAAGGCACTCTTGAAGTGTCTGGAGTTCCCAGCCTGCAACGAGATGTTTTTTTGGAGTCCTCTCTCCGAGTCCCGCTGCGGTCATTTCTTTTCGAGAAGGGGCCTCACGTCGCCGCGGTCAGAACAGGTCAGCGCTGTCTTGTAGTGAGGTGGAAGAGCTCAAGAAAACCTAGAGGGCTTCTAGAGTACACCCCTCTAGAGTAAGTGGAGCGAAGCCTTCATTTCTGAGAGTTTTGCACTTCGGACGGCTCTAGACGCGCTCACGAAAGTTTTCATGAGTCTACAGTAGTGGAGCGAGACCCAAATTCACACTTATTGTAGGAGTCAAACTCTAGTTTGTTCATGGGTGTACCATGGGCCTCTCTCCACTACCCTCGAAATGTGTAACATGAGAGTGAATCTTCTGCTACAACATGAAAAGGTACAACGCCACAATTTTGTCTTTTCTGCATGTCAAGAGTAGTGTAGCTACAACCTATGTCATACTCAAACTCTAGTCTGTTAATCAACACCTCATGGGTGTACGATTCACCTCCTTGTTTTTTATATTCCTCGCTTAGTATATTCATATAGCTGAAAATCGGGGTCCAGCTTCCCTTACATCATTATGCCACATGGGCTGCTAGACGGATGGCAGTCACCCACAATACTCGATTTTCAGCTATATGGCCTGATTGCAAGCCTGATTGCAAGGGAACTCCGGGAGCTAGGTATGAACATGCTACTACAGGTCTTTATGAGGGTGCACAGTGACTCCCATCTAGCTTAGTTGTGTGGTGATGATAGAGAGTTGGGTATCCTCCGTTCCCTCGTATGTCCCTGGAGCCCGTTCCGGCCATGACACCCCCGACATCCTGTACTAAGGAACAACTATGCCAGCCTCAACCCTATGCTACGTACTAGGAGGATAACCAACCCTAGGTCATGAGTTATGGACTGAGTTTCTTTATCCTAATGTTGTCTTTTTATTACAGTGTACTATGATGTTGATGGTAGAGAGATGGGGATCCTCCGTTCCCTCGTATATCCCTAGAGCCCGTTCCGGCCCTGCGGTAAGGTGCAGTATCTCCTGACACCCCCGACATCAGTACTAAGGATTGCTATGCCAGGACCGCTGGAGCGCTAGTGCTAGCATCCTGCGCCAGCCAACCGACGAGGCTCGGTTGCACCTGGCTCAACCAGCATCTGGGGAGTTTTTTTCTCTCCCAGGTTGCTGGGCCTGTTGATGCGCCCGACACGTGGCAGTATGGTCGTGCGTGACGTGCTTCTTCCGAAGGAGGACGACACGTGAACAGGGGAAGTGCCAACCAGAGTATTGACTACTTTCATCAGAAGCGCGATGGATTCAGAGGGGATACTACAACTACACGGGGCGGTATGGCTTGACATCTTGGCGGTGGCCCATCAACAGCTGCGGAAGACAGTGGGTGAGCTGACTCAGCGATCTCAGGAGCGGCGGGCGGATGAAGGGGGTTGTGACGAACCACTTTCTGTAACGCGCGATTTTCTGCGCGGTTGCAACAAGGGGTCCTAAGCTGGGAAGATTGGGCCAATTACGGGAGATCGAGATCGGTGGAGAATTGCATTAGTGTCCTCGCTTTTTTTTCGTCCTTTTCGTCGCTTCTTTTTCGAATGGCTAGGCACGGAGCTGGGTGTGTCTTGGGACGGTCGGTTGATTGATTGGTCGGATGGACGTCTGGCGTGCAGCCGCGCGCGCACGCGATTAATAAATATTGACGTCGTTTCTTTCATTTCGGTTTCGATCTTTTGGGCGCAGGCGTCGCACGGGGAATTTGCTTCGTTCTTTTGAATTTCCTTTTGAATTTTGTCGAGTCCCCGATGGCTCTCCCCCGATGGCTCTCGGAATTTCAGACTTTCCTTCTGAACCTTGTGCTTTTTGCTTCTTCGCATTAGATAGGAATTAGGAATTCAGTAGTTAGGATTTTTCTTTTTCTTGCCGCGCGGCGCCTTCGTCCACGCACTTCTTTTTGCGGCTGGAACGGTATTCTGATTAGTAGGCGCCCTTAATCGTGTGTGTAACTGTAATTTTGGGGCGGACGCCATTCTAACTGTATTTTCCTTCTTGCATCTTGTCTTTCCCGCCCTCCTTCTCTTTCTGTTGCTGAAGTTTTCGTAAGCCACGGCTTGCATGCTCGGATCGATGCGTGGAGAAGGGCTACGTCCCCCACGCCGCGGCCCGACCATGCAGAACGCAGGCGCTCCCTCTCTAATCCCCACTCTAAGTCCTGGTAATTCCGTGTTCTTCGCGCATGCATGCACACTATAAATTTCGGCTGCGCGATTAGTCAGCTCTCTTAACCCGTTGATGGAAGCTCGGGGTTGCGCGATCAGGAAGGGTCGGCACACGAGCGAAGTAAGAGGTGAGTAGAGTATGAGTTGGGCAACCCGACGGGCTGGTGCCGAACGCACGGGATTAACGTGGGCCACGACGGACTGTGGGCACATGCGAATCCGATGGGTGCGGGAGGACTAAGCGGGGTGACAACTTCGTGGGTTGGTGCGTGACGACGGACTGTCCGCATCCGAGAAGAGAGAGAGAGAAGGAGAGAGTTGAGGTCGATAGACGCGGATTTGCTGTTTCTTTGTCTCTTCCCCCTCTTCATCTGTGTACATACATTTTGATTGCGGCTCCGGGTGGTTTTGCCCGTTCTTATTTTCGGCTTTCTGGAATCTGGGCTTGGGTTTTTGCTCACACTTGTCCTTGCGAAGTCCGTCCCGATTGCATTATGTGTATGATTGCCGAATGTATGAATGC
>BFEA01000240.1:322355-332689 GCA_003427395.1 Chara braunii
CTCAGACTCATCTTACGACCCGGATTATTTCATCCCTTGGATAAACGAACTCATAAGGCTGCGATACCCCTGTCACACGGAGAATCGACTATGTCAGCGGGAATTCCACTGCGTCACCTCTAGCGACCCTCGGTGCGCTGATTTCCCTTCTGCCGACCACACCTATTACTTCACCCACCCGGGATTTGTTGTCATCACCACCAGTTTCCCTCATTTCCGCCTTCTTTTCCCATATCATCAACTCAGCGTCGTTCCGTGGCCGGCCATAGCCCCCTATTGGCCCAGTACGTTTTGTGTGAATTGCCGACGTAGCGGCGACGGAGAACTCCGGAATTCCGAGGGCCCAATCGAAGTACGCGGCGGCCCCCGACGGCCTAACTTTTGGGGCCCGCCTCCAGTGCAGAGGGATTTCCCCGTAAACCGTCGCCCACAGTGCCCCGGCCCCATCGGACCCTGAGTCCCTCGCGCATGCGCTCCTTATTCGCCCAATTGCATTCATACCCTTAAGACTCCCCCACTTCCCCAAAAATCCTTGGCACACCCCTTTTCGCACTTCCAGGCCCATATCCCACTCCGATCAGTTAGTCGCACTCGGCGTGAGGTTGGTATCGGAGCCCGACACGTGGCTAGGGTCTTAGGATTGATAGCACGGTAATTAGGCGACCTGGCTAACCGAGGGCGACCTCGCCCTCGGAACGCGCATAGACGCGACCCTATCGTCAGCCGAAGCAGATCGGCTAACCGACGAGCAGCCAATATGGCTGCCAACGTGCCAAACCCGGTTCCACAACAAAATGCTAATCCACCAAATCAACCCGCCCCACGTGCACGAGCTCCCATGGCGCCACCTAATCTCTATCTATTTGATCCGGCGCACCATCTCGCAGGAGCATGGCTGGCCACACTTAGAGCCCAACAGTATACTGACAATGAAGCACACATCAAGATTCCCGCCCGATTGGGGGGAGACGCTCATCATTGGTTTAGCACCTACGTGTGGGTCGATCTCACGACCTTCGAAAGGGATTTCATGAACCGATTTGATTATGTTCACCTCGGGCAAGCGCTGTACATGATCAAGGACCGAGTGCAAAAACCTCTCGAATCCGTTGCGGAATATCGAAACCGGTTCTACAGAATGTTCGTAAAAACTGAGCGAGGCGAGCAAGTAGGAAGAGATCTATTCATTGATGGACTTCGCAACCGAACTACAAGGGCTAAGTTGCAGAAGGAATTTCCCCCCATCACTCACACGCTACAACAAATCATGGCTGCTGCAAAAGAAATGGAACGAAAGTTTGCGGCGAACTTCCTGGAAGGAAAAGACTATCCTAGAGAAGGGGATTCGACCGAACTTGCACGAGCGAGAGCTGAATTAGCCGCCTTACAGAACAAGTTCGAAAACATGGGGTTTGTGTCAGGACCTGTCACCTATATGGAACAGATAGGCCCCAAACGAGTGATCCTAAGTGAGGTTCTGAGTACGTCCGCTCCTGCGATGCCCCCACCCGTAAGGGCGTTACCCCCACCACCTGTTGAGGCTCCCGCACGAACGAACGAATCAGCGGCCATTTTCAAACTAACCAAAACCTTGATTAGTTTGATCCAGGAAAGCAAAAAGGAGCAGCGAGAGCACAATGCTCGGCTGGAAGCCATGATGAGGAACATGCGGCCCATTGCGGTACGCGCCCCTCCGATGCAGCAAGGATTAGCCCCAGCACCTGCGCTCGGAGGAGTCGCAAATAATCTGAATGTCTGTTATGCCTGTTATCAGCCAAAACATCTAGCCCGTGATTGCCCCCACCGACCCCCACAACAGCGAATCGGTGTCGCGCCTATAGCGGCGGCTCCCATCGCTAACGGTCTTGGACGATTCGGAGCTTTGATGGAAGAAATACAGGGTATGGGAAGTGCCCTGGCCACCACGGCTGAGGCCGCCGAGCTAATCCCGCTAGATCAATACGTATCGCTGGGATATCATGGGCTTGGAATGATCGGAACAATCAGACCAGCGCCAGAACCGAAAGAGGTGGCGGAGTGGCGACCGTCTCTAGGAGAAATGGAGTCGGGAGGACCCACCTTCGTCACAGAAGAGATCGATGTATTAAACATCATCCGAGCCTTGGACTATCGGATTCCCCTTCCGATCGGTCATCTACTCTCGATCTCCGAGCAAGCCAACGAGCGAATGCTACAGCATTGCAAAGCAAACCGAAAGCGATTCGCCCTCGCTCGAACACCGAATGCAAAAGCCAAAGGCCCCACGCCAGAAGAAAACCAAACAGGCACTCCGGATCCGATACGGGTGGGTTTAATTCAGAAAGACGATCATTTCTTACGGATTAAACCGATTCCGTGGAAATCCGCAGAATGTGATATTGAAATTTGGGGAATTACCTACAACACAATTATAGATTCGGGAGCAGCCGTGTTGGCGATTTCACTGAGAGTGGTCGAAAGGGCAGGTAGGAAAAACGATTTGATCATGCTCAATGTGAAAGATCAGCTCGTTTTGGCAGATGAGGAAAAGATCAAAACTGTGGGGAAAATGACCAATGTCGCCTTCCGATTAGGAAAAGTACACGCGCTTCGGGATGTCGTAGTACTAGATGTCAATACGTACGACGTTCTTTTCGGACTTCCCGCTCTTATGGCGTTACAAGCGAACCTGGATTTCGAGCGACGATTGATCGTCCTCCGAAATACAGGAGGAAAACCCTACGCTGTGCCCATGCGATTGACCCTTCGCACTACTATTAACGTGGTTCCGCGGGTTTCGCCGATGATGGCAGGGACTCTCCGCATGATCTCCTGGGATGAATCCGCAAAGGGAAAGTCATCAACAGATGATGCGGAAAGAAGTGACGAAGATGATCCGGAGATCTTGAAATTGGTATGACAACGCGTTTGCTACCCGCCGCCCAAAATGATAGCGAGAACGATGCAACTGACCAGCCGAAAAATTCAAAGGACCAAGGCAATGACCTTGGGTGAGCCCCTCGTGCAGATTTCGAGGATGGTCGACTCTTTGGAACCCCCCAAACTCTGTACGAAGGAATTACCCCTCTCCTCGCCAGGTATAGCGACAAAAAGCATTATTGCGACATTACGAAATTACCTAAGTCTTTATTGACATCTGCTAAAGAAGTAAGATTGTTACGCTTGGGGGCGGAAGCAAGCTCTCTGGAACCCCCTGGGCGTTTCGAGGCAGAAACAGATGGACTGGGGATAAAGATCACAACTAAGAACGTGCCATGGCAGGATGTTGTGACGGGATTTCCCCGGAAGGACACGTGGCAATCCGGGAAGAAGACGCCCAGATGATGGCCACGGTGTTCTCCTGGCGATCGGACCATTTGTTCATCTCGGCGCCTCCGCCCGACGTGGCAAAACAGACATGTACGAAACAGCTTGACGTTCGGATCGGGGATCAACTTTTTGAACTACACGTTCCACAGTACGTACCGGATGAAATCCACCGGGTGATTGCGGACATTCTAACGGAATATCCAGGAGCGATTAGCGTGACAGATACAGACATTGGTTTGTCGTTAGTAATCCAACATGAAATTCAGACAGGAAATCACTCCCCGATTCATTGCAAACCTTACCTCTATTCGTTGATTGAACTCAAAAAGACTCTCGAACGAATTCGGGAATTCGAAGCCAGCAGCTGGATTGAACCCGTCATCGGACCTTGGTCCTTTCCCGTAGTGTTAGTACTAAAGAAAAACGGAGCGATTCGCATTTGCATTGATTATCGCAAGCTGAATGAAATCACGATCATGTGTATCCCCTCCCCCGGATTGATGATTTGTTGGATGGGATTGGATGCGCCAATTATTTCAGCAAGTTTGATATTCGGCATGGCTTCCATAATATTCAGGTTAAAGAGGAAGATCGGTCGAAGACGGCCTTTGTGTTGTTCGAGGGCACGTGGCAGTGGGTTCGGTTTCCAATGGGGATTTGCAATGCGCCTGCCACATTTCAGCGAGCGATGAACATGATGTTCCAGAACTTCGTCAACAAGACACGGCTGACGCAAGGGATGATTAACTTCTGCGTGATCGTGTACATGGACGACATCCTGGTCTATTCGAAAACCTATCACGGGCACACGCAACACATCGAATGGACATTGGGCGCGTTGAGAGACGCTGGGTTCAAGATTGCGCTCGAGAAGAGCAATTTTTTCCTCCCGGAAATTTCGTTCTTGGGCTACGTCGTGACACGTGGAGGATTGTGGCCGAATTCGAGAAAAGTTGCGGCGGTGAAAGAAGCCCCGGTTCCCACGTCACTGACGCAGGTTCAAGCCTTCTTGGGATTGACGTCGTACTACCGGCGCTTCATCAAGGGTTTTGCCGCGATTGCGCAGCCACTAACGAATCTGTTAAGGAAGGACCAGCCTCTCAGTTGGGACGCGGAGTGTCAACAGGCTTTTCGACGGCCCCTATTTGATTCGGTCGGACCCCTCGAAGCAGTTCATTCTCATCACGGACTGGCAACCGGAAGCTATTTCCGCTATTCTAGCGTTGAAGGGGAACGATGGTCGTGAACACGTCATCGAATACGCGTCACGCACCGCATCGGACGAACGAAGGAATGACTCGGCGCCTCAAGGCGAATGCTACGCACTAGTCTGGGGAATCCAACACTTCCATCCGTATCTCTACGGACAGAAGTTTCGCCTCGTGACAGATCACGAACCCTTGCTGGCGCTGAAGAAACTCACCAACTACACGGGCATGATTGGCCGTTGGGCGGTGCGACTGCAAGAATACAACTTCGATATCGTCCATCGAAAGATAGAGCGACACGGCAACGCGGACGGGCTGACACGTCTGCATCGACCTGCCAAGGTACCAAAGGGCGAGGAAATTACACTGTGGAAAGAGTCGGACTTGACCAACGAGCTGAAATACGGACAAGTGGTGGTTCTTCCACGTGGCAAGAAGTAAAACGGTGGCGATGGGTGATGGAGGTAACCCCACTACCCCTCTCTCTCCCCCTTCCTCTTCGTCTCTCCTCTCCCTGCCTGACAAATTTTGCTATTTTTGCGAAGCCATCTCCCGCGTATACGCGGTCTCCATGCGTCCTAACGGGGAAGGGTATGCGGATTGGATAGATTGCCGACAGTGTGTCGCACGAGCCCATGGCTCGTGCATCCAATACAGAAACGATAGTAAACCATGGTTGTGCCCCTTGTGCCGGACCGACAAGATTCCGACTGAGGCTCGCTTTTTGGATGCCACGTCAGAAGAGTTGGAAAAGACCCGGAAGTATAGAAGGGCCGAGGTATGGACGAATATTGCCTTAATTGCCACCCTAGTAGGTAACCCCCTCCATGATTTCACCAAGGAAGATCGGAGGAGGGCCAACGAAAGGGCTCGGGATTATCGATGGATAGAAGGTAGATTAGAAAAACGGAAAACGGACGGCAGTGGGATTTGGATGGTGGTACCGCATCCATTCATGCGGTATGACTGGGTTAAGACAGCCCACGAGGAAACTGCGGCCCATTTTGCCGTACGAATCATGGAATCCGCTATCGACAAAAATGAGTGGTACTAGTCCAATATACGCGACGATGTGAAATACATTGTCGCCAACTGTCAAGTCTGCGTCGCTGATAAAGCGCCGATTCAGCCACCAAGATCGATAGTGCCCACGGTTGTTGAACGGTCATTTCAAAGAGTGAGCATGTACACTACCGACATTGTGGTGCCCCCTGGCCCTAATAGTTGCGAATATTCAGTCCTATTGGTATTTGTCGACCATTTCTCGAAATGGATCGAAGCGTATCCTTGTCGCACACGACAAGCCACAAAAATCGCGCGATATGTCAACCGTTTCCTCGGGATGCATCAGGATATGGAAGAGATCCTGATCGACAACGGGGCCGAATTCAGAGGGGAAGTGTTAAGGAATCTGGTCATACATGGCGTCGCCATACGGAACATTGCACCCCACATGTCACAATCCAATGGGCTGGTCGAAAACGCTAACCGGGTGATAAAGACAACATTGAGACGAAACATTGTGGCACGGGATCCGAGGCCCTGGCCCGATATCGTCGATCACATCCTGGCGGTCCATCACGAAACGCCCCACGAATCGACGGGGCTAAGCCCCTTCCAATTAAGAACCAATAGCGTCGCTTGCGTTTCGATACCAAGCCTTCCGGATGAGTCTACATTGAACCGACGGCCCACCAGGGCCACGGCTCGAGACAAGGCCAAACGACACCTAGAGTTAATGGAACGGTTGCTGCCCAGGCTAGCCCGAAAACGACAGAAAATGACTGAACTAGCCCAAGGCCGACAGGTCCGGAGCTACGAGGCCCGAAATGGGAATGCGGGTCCGCGGCCCCAGTACAAATTGGGGGACGTGGTGCAGGTAAGGAAATGTGTTTGCCAGGGTAAGCTAGCGCCACGATTCTTCGGGCGATATCGTGTGATCGAACTCGGCCCTAACGGCGTGGACACCGTGCGTCTCGCCCGCGAGGTCTCTGGCAGTCGATCGGCTCGTCCGATTACCCGCCACGTGTCCTATCTTCGCCTCCTCCCCTCTGCTCCGTCTCCTTCTCCCTTGGTCTCTCTTTCTGAGGAAGACGACGACGACGGCTCTGACTCTCCGCCATCTCCCTCTCCTTCTTGCTCCCTCTCTGCCACCCCGTCACCCCCGCCATCGCCATGAGCTTCGTCATCGAGCGAGCTTTCAGTAATGAGTTGCTGATGTTACGGGGAGAGATCTCAACCATCCGCCAAGTGCATCATCCGCGGATCAGCCCCGACTTCATGCGCCTTGCGCAGTTTTTCTGCACTGCAAGTGTGTACGGCGCGGCAGAGTTCCGGTTCACGAGCAATCCCTAGGTGGTGGTGCTGGCCGAGGCAATGACGTTCCAACGGCGAGCGGCCCGAGGAATTAGCCACGTGTCTACCGTGGTAGTCTTCAGCGGCGACATCACCGCCTTCGATCCGGCGCGGCAAGCCGCCATCAAAAGCACCTTGTACCAGTGGGGTCGTGATCTGGCCACTGATTGGGATCGACGGCTCACAAGGCACGGTGACGAGTGCTATCCTGTCGACGACATCGAGGTGAACACGCTGCGCACAACGCTGCGCGAGCCACCTGTCGTCCTCCCTGAACTTGCTCCCTTCCAGCCGCGCAGATGAGCCGCGCGCCAATCTCGACGTTTTCTCCTCCCTCTCTCTTCCCCATCTTCTGGCAGTCCTCTCACTACCCTCGTCTCTCCTTCCGCCAGGAGCCGCTGACAGTACCCATCGTTGATCCGGATCGTTGGAGGCTGTGGCGTGCAGAGTTCGTTGAGCTCTCGTTCTGTCTGTTACGAGTGGATCTGAACTGGACGTGGGAAGGCGATCGGAGGCCCGCGTCAGAGACCGTGGAGCTGCTCATCATCCAGGGGTGGAGGACCAACGTGGCGGGAGACCTTCTGGGATTCGTCTTTGGAGCAGTGGATCGGGGAAACCGATCACAGATCGTGTGCGAACTTACGATCGTGATCGCGCGACTGGCCGACGAACTCCCCCTTGACATCGTCTCTCAAAGCAACGAAGAGTCAGTGCCACATACGCCCCGAGCCTCCAGTGGTCGGCTTGTATCAAGGAGCGTTGGGCGGACGACCGGTTTCCCTCTCGCAGCGAGTACCTGGACGTCCACAGCCTTACTAATCCCCGCTTCTTTCGGCAACCAACGACGTTCGAGTGGGCGGCGCTGAGAGCAGAAGAGGAAGCAGAAGAGGATTCAGAAGGAGAATTAAGGAGAGAGGCCAGGGAAGCAGCGGCCCGGTTGGCCGAGGACGAGGAAGAAGAACGCGAAGCAGAAGAAGAGTCGGCGGAAGCTGAAGAAGAAGAAGATGAAGACGCAAAGGGGGAGACTTCAGAAGAAGAGGAGGAAGCCTATAGTGAGCACAGCGAGGGCGAGCCAAGTGAGGAGGAAGAAGACGACGACGACGAAGAAGTGGAAAGCGGAGACGACCAGGAGCCAACGCACAACGACGAGCTCGAGTGGGTGCCAGAACCGGATCGACGAGAGGAGAACCCTAAGGCTGCCGCGCAGCGCAAGAAAGAGGTCGCGAAGGGAAAGCGGCTGGTGATCGACCCCACATCGAACGATCCTTCCAAGGATCCCGAGCCGCCCAAGCTGGAACATGGGGACCTTGCTGCCACGACCTCGAGCGCCGCGAAGGCGCCGATCCCGATCCCCGTCCCCCTCCGCCTCCGCCCGTCCCCCAATTCGTCAACGTATCGATGAGGGGCTTCGCCCTTCGTCCCCGATCCATATACCACCGTCCCCTTAGCCATCTCTCTTTCAATCAGTATTTCCATCGCGTCGTCTTCCCCCGTAATCCCTTCCCCATCGCCACCTTCCGACATTTCTACTCTGCCCGCTTAGAGTTGACTGTCCACCCCCACCCTTCCGCTCGGTGCGTCGTCCCCGATTACCACCTCCACGTTCTACTCCTTAGCGCCGCGTGGTGAGGCCGTAACCACATAGAGGTTTACTGCATCGTTACGGGGACCTTTCCCGCGTGCGAAGACCATGACCGGTTCCGCACCGACGTCCTCCGAACCCTCGTTTCCCTTTACCCAGACTACCTCGCTTCCCTTCCCCGCAGCGGCCAACGATTCCCCCGCTTCCATCGCATCGTCCGCTTCCAAGAGCTTCCCTACGACCGCACTGCGATCGGGCGCTTCATACCTGAGCTTACGATGGAGCCGCCTCGCCCTCCCTCATATGCGTACCGCCTTCCTTTCCCCCTTCGGGTTAATGACTGATGCAGCGGTAATGGACGCGTGTCGCTGCGACGGCACGAGAAGGATCCCGTCCTTGGATCGTCGAGAACCCAATCTGAGGAACTAGTAGAAGAGCAATGTTGCCACGAGGATGACGTCCACATGCATTTGAACGGTAAGTGGCATAGACAGAAGTGCTCCGCGTGTCAATCGATTAGAGAAATCGACACGTGTCAACAAGCAAGCAGGAGCTTGCTAATATTAGAACCCCCTGGACGTCACATATGTGACGAACCACTTTCTGTAACGCGCGATTTTCTGCACGGTTGCAATAAGGGGTCCTAAGCTGGGAAGATTGGGCCAATTACGGGAGACTGGGATAGGTGGAGAATTGCATTAGTGTCCTCGTTTTTTTTTCGTCCTTTTCGTCGCTTCTTTTTTGAATGGCTAGGCACGGAGCTGGGTGTGTCTTGGGACGGCCGGTTGATTGATTGGTCGGATGGATGTCTGGCGCGCCGCCGCCCGCGCGCGCGATTAATCAATATTGACGTCATTTCTTTCGTTTCGGTTTCGATCTTTTGGGCACGGGCATCGCGCGGGAAATTTGCTTCATTCTTTTGAATTTCCTTTTGAATTTTGTCGAGTCCCCAATGGCTCTCGGAATTTCGGACTTTCCTTCTGAACCTTGTGCTTTTTGCTTCTTCGCATTAGATAGGAATTAGGAATTCAGTAGTTATGATTTTTCTTCTTCTTGCCGCGCGGCGCCTTCTTCCACGCGCTTCTTTTTGCGGCTGGAACGGTATTCTGATTAGTAGGCGCCCTTAATCGTGTGTGTAACTGTAATTTTGGGGCGGACGCCATTGTAACTGTATTTTCCTTCTTGCATCTTGTCTTTCCCGCCCTCCTCCTCTTTCTGTTGCTGAATTTTTTGTAAGCCACGACTTGCATGCTCGGATCGATGCGTGGAGAAGGGCTACGTCCCCCACGCCGCGGCCCGACCATGCAGAACGTAGGTGCTCCCTCTCTAATCCCCATTCTAAGTCCTGGTAATTCCGTGTTCTTCGCGCATGCATGCACACTATAAATTTCGGCTGCGCGATTAGTCAGCTCTCTTAACTCGTTGTTGGAAGCTCGGGGTTGCGCGATCAGGAAGGGTCGGCACACGAGCGAAGTAAGAGGTGAGTAGAGTAGGAGTTGGGCAACCCGACGGGCTGGTGCCGAACGCGCGGGATTGACGTGGGCCACGACGGACTGTGGGCACATGCGAATCCGACGGGTGCAGGAGGACTAAGCGGGGTGACAACTTCGTGGGTTGGTGCGTGACGACGGACTGTCCGCATCGGAGAAGAGAGAGAGAGAAGGAGAGAGTTGAGGTCGATGGACGCGGATTTGCTGTTTCTTTGTCTCTTCCCCCTCTTCATCTATGTACATACATTTTTATTGCGGCTCCGGGCGGTTTTGCCCGTTCTTATTTTCGTTTTGACTTTCTGGAATCTGGGCTTGGGTTTTTGCTCACACTTGTCCTTGCGAAGTCCGTCCCGATTGCATTATGTGTATGATTGCCGAATGTATGAATGC
>BFEA01000240.1:333214-344933 GCA_003427395.1 Chara braunii
CTCAGACTCATCTTACGACCCGGATTATTTCATCCCTTGGATAAACGAACTCATAAGGCTGCGATACCCCTGTCACACGGAGAATCGACTATGTCCGCGGGAATTCCACTGCGCCACCTCTAACGACCCTCGGTGCGCTGATTTCCTTTCCATCGACCACACCTATTACTTCACCCACCCGGGATTTGTTGTCATCACCACCAGTTTCCCTCCTTTCCGCTTTCTTTTCTTGTATCATCAACTCAGCGTTGTTCCGTGGCCGGCCATAGCCCCCTATTGGCCCAGTACGTTTTGTGTGAATTGCCGACGTAGCGGCGAACGGAGAACTCCGGAGTTTCCGAGGGCCCAATCCAAGTACGAGGCAGCCCGCGCCATGTGGCGGCCCCCGACGGCCTAACTTTTTGTGACCGCCTCCTCCTCGGAGGGATTTCCCCGTAAACCGTCGCCCACAGTGCCCCGGCCCCATCGGACCCTGAGTCCCTCGCGCATGCGCCCCTTATTCGCCCAATTGCATTCCTACCCTTAAGACTCCCCCACTTCCCCAAAAATCCTTGGCACACCCCTTTTCGCACTTCCAGGCCCATATCCCACTCCGATCAGGAAGTCGCGCTGGGCGTGAGGTTTGGGCATCAACAGGGGAAGTGCCAACCAGAGTATTGACTATTTTCATCAGAAGCGCGATGGATTCAGAGGGGATACTACAACTACACGCGGTGGTATGGCTTGACATCTTGGCGGTGGCCCATCAGCAGTTGCAGGAGACAGTGGGTGAGCTGACTCAGCGATCTCAGGAGCGGCAGGCGGATGAAGGGGGTGCGTTCTCTTTGGCCGAATGGGTGGATCACCGCTCAAAACTCATGTTAGATATAATCAGGGAGCTGGAGGAGCTGGAGGAGGAGCTAGATCCCGGGCTTGAACCTTTCACTTATTGGCGGAGGGCGGAGGCTGAGTTGGCGGCCTGCAAAGCCCTTTTTCGCAAGGGTCGAGATGCGTGTGAAATAATGGAGGCTTGGTCCTCCGGGTTGGATGAGCGCGATGGGGGGTGGCTCAGTGGAGGGTTTGTAGGGAGGATGCTTATGACGCCCGGTGGTTTGCACAGAGCGATTGAGGAGGCAGATCGGACAGCGCTGGAGAACACAACTTCCGTTATAATCAACAACAACAACTACAACAACAACAACAACGACAACAACAACAACAACGACAACAACAACGACAACAACAACAACAACAACAACAACAACAACAACAACAACAACAACAAGGGTGAGGAGGCAGACATGCTGGCGATGGTGATTGCAGACACCTGTACCAAGGAATGGGTTGTCTGCTACGGCGGCAACTTTCGATCTTCGTCAGCATGGAGGCAGCTCGGTTGGAAACTGCGGAAGTTTGGGCGAATTTCATTTTTTCACCCCACGAGGTTAGCATGGCTTTACTTTCGTCCATGCTCTGAAGTTTGGCCTCGTGAGGGGATTGGGTGGTTGATTGCCCCCTATTGATTACAGCTGACGGGGCATGGGCTGTCTCAGTGGGTGGGGTGCGTAATGGCCGAGGGATCGGTAGGATTGCTGTCTTCTGGAGGAATTGTGCCACGTCACCCTACAAGGCAATTAGGGTACATTAGAGTTGGAGGTCAATCCTTCCCTTACGCAGGGAAGTAATCAATGCCTTGGCTCTTTTTCTGAGATGTACGGCTCTTTTTTTTTTTAGATGTAGTTGCGAACATATAATAGGAAGGCTGGTCTCAAATTCCAGCTCATACACATCACAATGAGATTTCCGCATATCACTGATTAGGGACGCTGGACCCGATTTCCAGCTGCACGTAGTATCAAAGCTAGGGTTTCGTCTCCTGGCCTGATAGATAGGAGTGGGACTGATCCCGTACTTTGTTTTGAGAATCTATAGACTGGATGGATAGGGTTCTACCATCGTCTGACATATACTGATTAACGAATATACGTAGGAAGTGGAGGTATCAACACATCTCTGCATAGGGGCGCTGGCCCCGATTTCCAGCTGATACATCACATCATATCATATCACGTCATATTAAAACTAGGGTCTCGTCTCCTGGTCTGGTGGTTGGGATGGGGATAATGTCTTAGTTCTTTTTTTTTTTAGAATTGTAGATCTGATTGACAGGGTGTTACCATCATCTGACATATATGGATTCACGAACACACATAGGAAGTAGGAGACATTAATACATCTTGGACAAATATGGCGACGGGAATATCAGCCCTCGAGTATGCTTCCAGGCCAGCCATAGCGCCGGTGATGAAGGTAAGGCTGTGGGGAGGGCTATGGTTTTGCGCATACTCAGCATGGTTTGGGACTTTCGGTGCGCGCGGAATGTCACGGAAATCTCGCCATGGGATTSGGGKGGGGTCGGGGGGGAGGGTTGGGGGCAGTGCTGTTGGGAAGGTCTCGCATGCAACTATGGGAATGTGGAATCTGCATGAGTGGGGGTGGGATAGGAAGGATAAAGGGTGGTTAACTATAAGGGGGCCGCAGTGCAGGCCTGGCAGGGTATGGTGGGGGGTGGGATCAGGTGTGTTGGATCTGCGCTGTTTGGATGTTCCTTGCGGTCTTTTACAATAATAGATTGCGATATTAGATGGCCACGTGGCGTGAATGACACTGAGATGCGATGAGTTTGACTTTTGCCTCATGGANTCCCGTCGGGGCCTCTGCCTATCACCCCACTGCAACCCCCTCCGCTCTCTGGGGCTGGATCCGCCCCCAACACCTTCTCCCCCACGATCAAGTCCACCAGCTCCCCTCACCCACTCCGTCACCCGGCCAGCCAAGGAAACCAAGGAGCCTGCAAATGCTGACAATTCTCAAAGGAAGGATAATGGTGATAACATCCTCACAGCTTCATGACATCCTCATCTCTACGAATGTGGCTGCTCTATCGGTACAGGGGCCGGGAAGAGAACCATAGAACAACTGGTAGCGGCGACAACAGCGAACAACTATCAGCAACAAACGCCTTCTACTACTTCAAGTAGTCCATAATGTTGTATCTGATGTCATTCAGTCACAGTTAGAGTTGAGCCCGTTGTGGTGGCGGACATCCAAAGGCAACTGAAACCTTCTACAGTGGTGAACAGAATACTCTAGGAATATAGCACAGGCAAGATCAATATAATAGGATGGTAACTGCCGCCAAAACAAACCTAGAAGCAGTTCGCCCGCCGTCAATAACAGTTTCAAACTGGACAGGAAGAAGGTGACTGCGAGACTGGACTTTTCAGGAGGTACTGAATGATCAGTATCCATTGTCAAGCAGTACAGTGCAACAGTGCAAGTTTGGACCCTTGTGTATAAAGGGACGTCGGGCCCATTTCCGGGCAGGTGCTGCCCCCCACCAATAGATGGACCCACCCAGAGAGTGCTAGTGGTGCTTGCTTTCACCAGCACCCCTAACATTGCCTCAGGTTGTTTTTTTGTATTAAAAATAATAATTAAAAAAAAAAAAAAAAAAGAGAAGAGGGATAACGCACCCTGGTAATGACTGTATCCAGACAATATTTATGTCCTGGTACAGTCAAAATGAGGGTGCGTCCTGGTAACGAAACGAGTTTCTCAGTTATCACTCTTCTCAAGTATCAAAAAAAAAAAAAAAAAGCTAACGCAAGCGCTGCGTTACCGACCGCCTGCGCCTTGGTCCCCCGCTGGGGACCAGTCGGCATGGCTCGACCTGCTTCCTGCGCGACATGTCAGGGTGGTTTGCTGACATGGCCTCCGACCTGATCGGTGCTGCGCCGCGTGGCGTGTCATCTGTGTACCTTTTGTGAAGGGCGAGGTCAGTGAGGAGGGGTACGACTAGGGTGTGTAGGGGTGGGTGACGTGGGGTAAAACAAGTGTGGGCGCGAACTGCGTGGCGATGTCGATGGCGACGTCGGGCGATTTTCAGATAGGAGCGGCCGAGTGGCTTACAACTGTCCAAGAGACTAGCATGTGGTCCAGCCTGGCAGTGGCGATGCTACAATCGGCTGTTGCTGCAGGGGTGGTCCCATCGATCTCGTGGCTCCGGCGCGTGATGCAGGTCCTAGTGGAGATATCATGGGGGTTGGAGGAGGGGCCTCCCTCTCACCTGGATGCGTTTTCGGACGGGCCACGACTGGATCGTTTACTATGCGACGCTTGAGGAGGGGCAAGCTCTAAACGCTGTGCTGGAGGCCCGATATTACGACTACCAGGACGATAGCAAGGACGATGCTGACAACGATGAAGGCACGACTGGCAGCTGTGTCAACAATAATCTCATCGACGATAACAACAACAACACCAGTGATGATGACAACAACAGCAATATCAAAGACGGCGTTCATCTCGCCTACACCACTGGCACTTGCAACAACGAAAACAACAACAACAACGGTGACAACGACAACAACAACAACAACAATGACGACAATAATGACAATCATGACAACAACGACAACAACAGGCCTGCTGTCGTGATGCTCACATATGCACGGGCCATCAATATATATAACAAGGACTGCATCTGCAACGACAACACTGTGCACGATAGTGGCAGGGGAAGAGGGATTTCGTGTTTGTGCGCGGTGGGGAGAAATATCGATTACATCAGCAACAACAATCATATTGACGCGGCCGGTGACAACAATAATAACAACAGGAATGATAACGGCGATATGTACGGTATGGCATATGCGATTGGGGTTTCTCTTCCCCCCCTTCGTCCGATTGGGGTTTCTCTTCCTCCCCTCCCCCCCTATCTTTCCTTTCTGGTTCCTTTCTGCTCGTTGGATCTTCATTGGGGAGATGGGCAAGTGGGATGGTTGAATCGCATGTTTGGTAATCAGGAAGGTTGTGTGGGGGTGCGATGAAGGGGTGGGTTAGCGGATAGGATGTGGTTACATAGTTTCGCCACATGGGAATAGAATGACCCTCCCTTCGATATGAGACTACTCGCCACATGTAATTGGCGTTTTGAATTTAACACGCATAATTGGCGATTCCGACATGCATGATGTCTGTTGAAATGGTTGTCACGCGGTGACTGATATTTTAGTTTTCGCAACTTGTTGTGTTATAAACTCACCACGTGGCACCATGGGAGGAACAGTAGTGCCATTTGGGGCAGCTCAACTGCCTCACTGCTGATTCTGTGATGTGGGATTTGCCATAATTGATTGTCTATCCCCCTATTCTGATTACCTCCTCCCCTCTTTTTTTTTTTTTTTTTTGAACACCCCCGCCGATGGTAGTGATGCTGATAAGAGCAGACACCACTACCAGTCGGGGAGAGGCTCCATCTATTGGTGGGGAGCGTCACCTGCTGGAAAACGGGTCCAGCGTACCTTATACAGACTGAAATCAGAACAAATTCATGGGTCCCTGCCAGCATTGATAACCCTGGACTCCAGGGGATTGACTGAGCAGGTCATTAGCAGAAATAAAAGGCCAGAACAAGGCCTGCCACTGAGCAGGCTGTGGTAAAAATTGGCTGAGATGTATGCTGTTCATAAAAGGGTGAATGCTATCTTCAGGCGATGAGAGCTTCCGCCAGGAGTTCGTCTGCACGGAGTGCTGAATTGCAGGGCGTAACCATGTGCCGCTGAAGGACCGGTTTTCCTTGAATGCCTGAGGGTCCGCTTCGCCCGATATCAGCCTGATTCACCTGAAGGCCTGGAAGACCTCATTCTCCATCCGCCTTCCTATGTCCAGGCAGGGGTCCGGGAGGAACACCGGGGGGCACCGGTGTTTCCTTCCGTACCCTTGCCCATCCTCTCTCCGCAAGAATCCGACCCCCATTTTTGACACCTAGTGATGTCTAGACACGAAAGAAAGTTGTATGATGTTTGTCATTCCTGTCCTAGAATCGTCCCCCCAGGCTGTGACACAGAACGACGCCAGATCAGAGTTGATGGGGCAGAAACCGCACAAAAAGACTTGCTTTCCTATCAACTCATATCTGTGCTCGGATGAAAGAGCCCGGTTCAGAGCCAGCGGGGAGGGCAGCGCCACCACTTGGACCAGGATTGGGGGAAAGATCGTGAAGGATAGAGGGAGGCAGGAATGACTACATCAGGAAAACAGGAGTTGATTGCATCTTATATGTGTTGTATATGTTAGTCAGCTACAGGAATACACTTCCAAGGCATATGGGTGGGGGGGAAACGGGTCTGGGAATTCCTCTGCCGGACGCATAGGGATATTGAGATCCACAGTCAGCCATTCCTTAAATTTAAGGTGGTAGTCCCTAGGCACTTGTTCTTGGAGGTCACCCTCCCCCCCCCCCTCTCCCTCCCACGATCCTGACCAATGTACTTCCNCCCCCCTCTCCCTCCCACGATCCTGACCAATGTACTTCCGCTACCCAGCCCCCCCGGTCCCCACCCAACCATTCCCTTGAGAACTGTAGTAGCCGCTCCCTGACGTCAGAGACTCTGTGGAGGTTATCTAGCGTTTGTTTCAGAGTTTTCCATCTGTGGGAGAGCTCAAATTGGAAGTGCATTTTGAGTTGTTCCATCCTTTCTTCGCCCTCTACCCTAACATGGTCTAGAGTTAGGACACATCGTTGCCACCGCAGGATCCACAGAATCGTTAGTCTGGCTAGATGGAACATATTCCTTAGGAAGATATCGTCCTGGAAGGGTGGGTAATGTCCCAATAAGATAGCCCTCCAATCCCACGGCCATAGTGGCGAAAGTTGTTTAGTTGTGATGAGGGTTTCAAAACTAGGTGATGACGTGGCGACTGTGGGGGAAAAGGTGGTGGTTCGGGGTCGCCCGGTAATTGAATTCTGCTACCCTGATTTCATCAAAAAAAGAAAAAAAAAAAAAAAAAATCTCTGTATAAGGGACGCTGGACCCGATTTCCAGCTGACACATGCATACCGTTGTACAGGGACTCTGGACCCAATTTCCAGCAGGTGCAGCTCCCCACCAATAGATGGAGCCTTCGACGCCGGAACCTACTTAACGGGGATGCTCTTATCACCTCGTTAAGTAGGTTTCCTGTATACGGAGTTTTCTCAAAAAAAAAAAGGACTGCTATGCCAGCCTCAACCCTAAGGTACGTACTAGGAGGATAGCCCACCCTGCGAAGGATTCTTAACCAGTCAATAGGGATCATTTCCGTCATCCGTTCCAGGGCTTCTTGGGGGTGGTGACAGTATCGCAGCTTCTCCCGCAACAGGTCGGGGTCTAACCATTCCTTCTGTTCCGGGTCCCATATGTCATGTATCCGTGTGACTCCCCTCTTCACCCATCCATGCCACGGTGAGTCCATACAATGGAGGGTTTGGTCGTTCGTGTCTACTATCCACCTGTTGCCGAAGAGGGGTTGCCGAGCCACTTCCTCCCATCGTACTGGTGATGTTTTGTCCGGGAGGGGGAGGCTTCTCCAGGTTGCAAGGAGGTTGGCCCAGAAGGGGTCTTTGGCCAGGTCATCCTTAAGTGCTTGTTTGGGTGTGACGGGACGGGGGTCCCGCTGCTGTGACGCTCTGGGTATGGGCCAGCTTCTATTTTCAAGCCACATTAGCGGGTCCGTGCCTTTTTTTGTTTGAGGGGTCATTCTGGAAATTTGTTCCAGGGCCAGCCCATGCCATGGGGAATCGCTGTTGAAAATGAGTCGTTTAATCCATTGTAACGCCAGTGTCTTGGTCTGTGTGAGCGGGTCTAAAATCCCCAGGCCTCCCTTTTCTTTAGGGAGGGTTATGGAGCGCCATGCTACCCGGTTGATGACGTTTTGTCTATCATGATCCCCTCTCCACAAAAAGGCAGCTATTTGGCGTTGCAGGGGACGAAGATTTTTTTTGTCTAACGCCCAGATCGCTGATTTGTACCACATTGAAGCCAGAACCACGTTGTTGATTATGAGTGCTCGGCCCCATAGGGAGGTGTGCTTGTCTTTCCGAGCTGCCATTTTTGCTAAAGGGGGAGCCGTGATCCATTCCTGATTGGTGGATGGTCTGCCTTCAGCTGTCATGGAGATGCCGAGCAACGTGATAGGGGCCTCTTCGGGAAGCCATCTGAGCCTCGGTTGTTCTGGGGTCTCACGCCTTGATGGTGAATCCACCAGCCTTGAGTTTTGTTTCCCCAGTTCACTTTCATATCTGACAGTAGGCAGAAACGGTCCATCATCCATTGCACTCCTTCCATTGATTCCTTAGTTGCGTCTACCATCAGGGTCAGATCGTCTGCAAATAACGAGCATACCGGGATTGCCTCTTTGGGTATGGCCGATACTTGGATCCTTTTTATGTCTCTGTGAATCCTCAGATTGGCTGCTAGTGCTTCCATGACTATCACAAACAGGTAGGGGGCAATTGGATTCCCCTGTCAGACGGACCTCTGCAGTTCGATGGGCGAGGCCAGGTTGTTATTTACCATGACCCTGGTTGTCGCGTTAGTGTGTAGAATTTGTACCCAGCGTCGGAAGTGAGGCCCAAAATTGAGTTTTTCCAGGCATTTGTCTAGAAAATATCAATCCACTTGATCATAAGCCTTTCAAAGTCAATGACGATTATTGCTGCGTTGTTTCAGGTCTGCCTGGTTAGCTTAATTATTTCGTTGACCAACAAGATATTATCTTGTATATTTTTGCCCAGGATGAAACCCGTCTGATCCGGGTGAATGATATCTGACATCAGTTCCAGGCGGTTTGTCAGGGCTTTGGCAATCAGCTTGTAGGCTACCGTGAGCAGCGTGATGGGTCTATAATTCCTAATGTTAGTCTTGTCCCCTTTTTTGTAGAGGAGTGTCAGGACGCCTTGTCCTACAAATTCCCCCATCCTGCCGGTCTCCCAGATCTCATGGTAAAAGTCCATGAGGTCTTGTGAAATGATTGGCCACATAGTCTCCCAGAATTCCTAAGGCAGGCCGTCAATTCCGGAGGTTTTGTCCTCCTCCATTTGTTTCAGCGCGTCCCTTATTTCCTCTTTAGAGAGGGGTTTATCTAGCATTTTCTTTTGCTGGATTGTGAGTGATTTATTTAGTGGGGCTAAGAAGTTTTCTATTTCCGGTTTCCGCTGATCCTCGGGCCGGGTCCCGGAAGTGGATGTGAAGAGTTCTTGATAAAAGTCTATGGCTATTTTTGTGCATGCCGCTGTGGATGTGACTAGGGGGCCCCGGTTGATTTTGGGGTCTTCCAGCGCTTCAATCACCGATCTCCCTTCGAGAACCGAAAAACCACAAAAACGATAAACCCCGGCTTTGTGGAATGATATGATACCCACTATCTCCCAGTTTCTTGTTGCTTTGTTTATCATCCCCTTTCCAGATCCTCCACATCCTCCGCTCCCCTTTCGTACCGCCCTTCGTTGACTGTTCTCGCTCTGAAGGATGCAGGTCGTCGTGCCAGTCCCATTCTAACGCCCTGTCGATGTCCATGCGCAAGGCTGCGGAGTATTGAACCCGCAACCTTTTTTATTTTATTTTTTTTTATTTTATAAAGGAACAGCCCGATCGGCTGCTAGGGACGCTGGTACGAACAGGCGCCCCTAGCAGTGTCGAGATGGCTTCATCTATTAGTGGGGAGCAACACCTGCTGGAAATCGGGTTCAGCATCCCTGCAATGTACAACGTAAATCATGCTGTGGACTTCCATGTGATCCAAGTAATCTATGTTGTGAGTGCGAAGTTTGCAGGATACCACAATGCGCATCTCCAACCAGTGCTTTCGATTTCCTTTTTTTTTTTTTTTTTTTTTTAATGGGAACAAGGCTCCAATCTATTCGTGGGGAGCGGCACGTGCTAGGAACCGGTCCCAGCGTCCCATATGGAAATTTACATATAATTTTGAAGATTGAGATACCGGGGCCATTACCCGGCTTTGGCTCAGAAAAAATCGAGGCTACTTAGAAAATGACTATGACAAACTTCAGAGTATGAACAAAATTCAGAAAACTACTCAGAAAACCCCCCCATCCATCCGCCTTACCTCACTCCGGTAAGACTTACTGCAGCAGAGCCACCATCTCCGCTGCTGCTGTGCCCTATTCCCATCCTACCAGCTAGCCCCCTCACTAGTAGGACGCGTGATATCCTACCATCGCCTTCCCCACTCCCCCTCGTTCTTTTTTGGCTCAAAAAGTTGGAGCTACTTAGGAAATGACTACAACAGGCTTCAAGAATCAGCAGGATTCAATATCCGACTCGAAAAAAAAAAAAAAACATCAATCCTTTGTTCCTCACTCCGGCAAGACTTACTGCAGCAGAGCCACCATCTCTACTGCTGCTATACCCTGTTCCAATCCCTCCAGCTAGCCCCCTTACAAGTAGGACGCATGATATCCCACCGTCTCCTTCTCCCACTCACCTTGTTTCTTCTTTAGAATAGACCGCCGGGGTCCTAAAGGAAAATCCAAAAATCTCGACCTCACTAACAAACCTTTCTAGAGTTCCTCATGTCTTAGTCCATGCCGAGCTCTCACAGGCCTCACACCCCCACTTCCTGCTGGGTTACAGGGCAACACAACTCGCCCCAGCTCCGGCCAGCGTCATCCCAGCAGCAATCCTTGGTTGTCCCGTGAGATGCCCACCCCAAAGCATCCCAAGATCTCTCTACTAGGCCTCACGCTCCTGCGTGAACAGGTTACAGGGCATCACCCCAGCACCGACCGGCGTCGTTCTGGCATCGAACAACCGCAGATCGCTGAGTATAACAACTTCAAAGCATCCTGGGAAAAGTTGATAGACGCTTTCATTTACCAGAGTACACGGAGCATCCAGGGATCGAAGTGGGGCAATGGATGTCAGGGGCTTGCCTCAATTACTGTCTGTACCAAGGCTGAAGCCCTCCTCCCTACACCAGCCACCTCCATGGTGTTGTAGAGGCTAGTCACTGAGTACACAGTGATCACCTGGAGCAGTAGGCCGTGGGTGTCCTGGAATATGAGACCACCACCCATCCCATCCTCACGTCAACACTCCTAGCGCACCCCCTATCCCACTATCCTAACTCAGTGTGACCAGCACTCAGGACCATTACCCTACCGATGGGCAGGTAACTTGGACCGAACAGCAGTGATAGGCACCAGGGCTGATAGGTTGCCCAGCCCTGGTGGAAGTGGAATCGGACGAGCCTTGTCAAACGGGAACATCGGACGCCAGGCCCAGACAATCTACTACAGGCCCCAAGAGACTCTGGGCCCTAGGTTTCAGACAGGGTAGAACCCATTGAAGCAGTCTTACCGTCCTTCCCCTAGCTTACCCAAGGCCAGGCGGAACTCGGACTGGCCTGAGCGACTTATACTCTAAGCCTTATATATAGCCACTAGACTCTGGGCCCTAGGTTTCAGACAGGGTAACACCCATTGAAGCAGTCTTACCGTCCTTCCCCTAGCTTACCCAAGGTCAGGCGGAACTCGGACTGGCCTGAGCGGGTTATACCCTACCCTTACCCCAGAACTACGATTTCGTCAAAACGGACAATTTTTATTTTTTGAACGAAATTGGAACTTCATTTTTTTCGCTTTTTTTTTCATTTTCTCGTAGTTTTAGTATCACAGTATATAGGACCCCATGGGTTTAAAAGTGGATGTGCATCGCCTAAAATGGTCAGTTTTTGCTTGAGAATAACGTTTTTTTCGTTTGTGTGATATTCATTGTGTGCACGTAGTTTAATTTTTCAGTTTTTTCAAGGTTTTCTCACCATTTTTTGAACTTTCGAAGATTGTTTTATTAACATTTTCTCCTTTTTTTTGCTAAATCGATCGAAAATGGCATAA
>BFEA01000240.1:388854-405717 GCA_003427395.1 Chara braunii
AAAAAAAAAAAAAAAAAGTGACGGTTTTTTTGCCGATTTGAACTTGGACGACGACGATGTTGCCATTAAGCGTTTTTTTTGCCGTTTTGAACTTGGAGGACGAGGATGTTACCATTTAGTGTTTTTTTTGCCGTTTTGAACTTAAAGTGTGACCCAGGAGCAGTTATCCCTAAAAATAAAAATAACAAAATAAAAAAAGTTCCTCAGAAAAATCGCAAAACAATATATGTTATATAAATTCAGTTAATTAACAATACAAGCAACTTTTGCCTTGGAGTCATGTTCAAATTCGTAGCCACTCGTGTGTTAAAAATCAAAAAACAAAAAATATTTTTTTTTTACGAAAAAAAAAAAATGTTTGCCCGAACATGTTCGCGAGCTGTTCGCACGAACGCACGAACGTGAAGGGGTACGAACACGTTCACCGTGCTACGCAGGTCATAAGTTTTTTCAAAGTCAAACTTAAGATGAACGAGACGTTACTTTTGGACTATTGCGCCAGGCTAATCATCTCGTTGACAAGCAATATGTTTTCCTGGATGTTTCTGTTGCAGATGAAACCAGTTTGGGCCAAATGGATAAGATCCTCGATCGCCTCGATCATTCAGTTGGCCAATGATTTCGACAGCATCTTCTAGACCACCATCGGGAGTGTGATGGTCCGGTAATTCCGGATGTTCATCTTGTCCCTTTTTTTTATATAATAACGACAACACCCCCTGTCCCGCCAATTCCCCCAGATCTCCTGAATCCCAAACCGCCTTATAGAATTGCATAAAGTCACCACTGAGAAGGGGCCACATGGTTTTCCAAAATTCTTTCGGAAAACCATCTAGGCCTGAAGTTTTTTCTTCCTCCATTTGCATGAAAGCCGTCCAGATTTCCTCCTTGGTGATGTGGCGTCGTGACGGTCTAATCAGTTTTTCTATGTAAAGGAGAAACGGTTTTCCATCGGGCGCAAGAAGTCATCCATCTCTCTAAGTCGGTCGTCCTCCGGTTGCGGGGGGTGTGGGAGAGAAAAGGACCTTGTAGAAATATCTAGCGATCCTCACGCAGTGAGCTATGGTCGTGGCCAATTCGTCAGTCACTAGGTTCGGAAAGACCTCGATGGTGGTTTTGTGGGCTCTTATTGATGCCATACTAAAAAATTGAGAGTCCATAATGCCTTTGGTAGTCCACTTCTTTAGTTTGCCTCAAATTATGATTCCTTGCCATCTATGACGTGCGAGCTGTAAAAGTTGGTTTTTCAATCCTTGAATAGTCGGAATGTGATCACTCAGATTGTCCTGGTTGACCAAGTTATGAAGTCGTCTATGAATGTCTATTTCTTGACAATGTGCGTGTCGTCTACCAACTTAGTACTAATTTCGAGTAATCCTTACATTTCTTGGCTAGGAAAAACAATCCGTTGGTAAAACATCGAATCTCGGAGTCAAAATAATGTTTTTGGTCCTGCCAATAAACCCATACGTCACGGATGTATGTGTGAAATGTTTCATCTTTAAGTAGAGACGTGTCAAACTTATAATACACAGACCCTTGGTCCGGACAACTAAAAAAAGGAGAACTTCAAGATGGCTCCACGTGAACAGTGGTCCAAGTCGGGGTGAGGGCTCTCCGGAAAGATGGCGGTACATTGTAAAGCGTTTTGAATCTCTTTGGAGATTAGGATCAGGTCTATACGCGATTTTGACAGTCTTGCCTGATCATTAGTGCGAAGACATGTGTAAGACTTCTCTATTGGATGCAAATATCGGTATGCATCCACCAGGCCCAGTGTACCACAGAGGTCCTCTATTAGTTTTTCGTCCTCCTCTACATAATTTGGACAGGGGTTCTGGGGTCTCCACCTGTCCATCCATCTATCAGGCACAACATTAAAATCAACTGCAATGACTAGTGGAACACCCTGTGGTGAGAGGGTCTTGAGGTGTGTGAAAAAATTAACTCCGGTTCCAACATCCCGAGGACCGATACCCACCTCCCCTGTTCTTCGCCCACGACCCAATTCACCACTTCCAGGCGAGACCCCGGCGGTACCCAAATTGCCACTCCAGATGACCTTGGTGTTACCGCATGTGCCTTGGAGGCCTTGTGTGGCTAAACAGTTTTATGGGCCCGGTGGTGCTCAGCCTTGTCCATTAGATGGTTTCCTGGATGCAAATAACATTTGGCCATGTCCTTCCTCCTACTCCCTTTAGCTGGTCCCAAATTGTCTGCCGTTTTGGGGGGTTGAAGGAGGTCAACCCATTCACATTTAGGGTCCTCAGGTATAGGTCAGCTATTTCGGAGACAGTTTTTCCATTGGGAGTTCCTGCAATGCAAAGTGTTGATGTCGTCTATCAACTTTAACCTTTTCTAATCACCCCCCGATTTAGACTCACACCCATTGCCGGTCGGACCAGTTAATCGTACATAACAACCCATTCTTGGGAATCTTTGACAAGCAGGTGTGTAGGTCCTCCTCCGACTAGACGGAGGTGGCTTTTATCCGGTGGAGGGGGAGCTCCATCAGGGCTCCATGGTTGAACCATTTTAAATTGGAATCCTTGTCCTCCTCGAAGAGGACATACAGATCAGTGGTGACCACCCTCATTAATGCCTCGAATTGAGGGAGGGTTGCTAGGATACCGACTGGGTAGTGGCGATTAAGGAAAGGCTCTGCCTTTTGCCTGAAATCCTTGTCTCGCAAACCGGGGAGGGACCAAATATTATAGAAACCCCATCTTGGTAGCGTAACCCCCCCTTGTACTGGGGAGAGCCCGACCTCCATCCTGTCTCTGACCTACGTTAATGGAATAGTCGCCACCCCTTCTTTTTTGCAACAGGGGTTTTTCATATTGACCCCCACCACCAAATGTATGAGTTTCCTATACCGCGGTGGGTCGGGGTTGTGGTTGGCCAGAATCACAACGCGGTTTTCCTCGGACAGGTCCGAGGATGGCTGGTGGTGCATCGGGGGATGGAAATGCAGGGTTGAGAGATGACGGACTCGTTGGGGCACTAGAGGACGCCATATCGCAGGCTGATGTGGCATGAGAATCTGACACGTGGCATCTTGTTGTGTGTTCCGCGCACAGTTTCCTTAGCCGCCGTCTTACTTATCTGGTGGTGTGGCTATGGAGTGAGGATCTTCTATCCGCTATAACCAGTGGAAACTAGCAGAGAAAACCCTGAGTGATCCGAAGTGCGGAAAGGTTATTCAACATGATGATAGTGGAGCGCTTCACGCATGGAGGAGTGCTTCAAATAAGAAGGAGAGCAAGTCACATACGGAGGAAAACGATTCACGCACGGAGGAAAGCGCTTCATGAGCGCTTCATGTACGAAGAAGCGCTTCACACACGGAGGAGTGCTTCGCGCACGGAGGAGTGCTTCACGCACTAAGGACAGAACGCTCAACACACGAAGGAGAACGCAATCCTTCCACATTGACTTGGACCCATACACATTGATTTACCTTACCTTTGGAAACCAGTTCTTTACGCACAGAGGAAGAGCGACTCATCCATGGAAGAGAGGTTCAAGCGTTGATCCGAAGTATGGGAATGAGAGGCAACTTTATTGAGCAAGAAGGGCAATCGTAAGTTTGAGAATACTTAATCGAAGAGAGTGTTTCATGCACGAAGGGGAGCGCTACCTAGACAGACGAAAGCTTCACACGTAGAGTGCTTCAGGCACAAACGTGAGTTGTACGCACGAAGGGGAGAGTGTCTAATGCACGAAGGAGAGAGTGATTCATCTACATTGACTTGGATTCGTCTGCTTTCACTTGCTATACCTTTGGTGGACAGTGCTTTACACACAGAAAATAGTGCTTCACACACGCAGTTCATGTACGAAGGGGAGCACTTCACGCATGGACAAGAACACTTCATACACGCACTGATCCGAATGTGCGATCTGTCCACATTGAGTTGGATCCGTCCGCAGTAAATCTCAAACTGGATCGGCACGCAGTAAACAAGAAGGCGCAGAGGGAAGGGTGTGAAATCACTGCACGCACCTATGACATAAAAGAAATATTCTAAAAACCACACGAAGAAGTGAGAGCAGCAGTCAGATGAATGGATGTTTGGAGATTTCATAATTAAAGGAAAGCATTGGGTAGGAGTTAAGACTCACGGGAAAGGGGCAGTCTTCAGAAAGTCAGCTGAAGAAGGAGGAAAAAGGATGGAAGTCATTAAGATTGATTGACCTGGAGACATTAAATAATTTTTTTCTTGATAATGTGTACTTTAAGTCTTCTGGTAGCATTCTCAATCAGAACAAGGGAATTCCAATGGGAGGTCAAGCGAGCCCCCCACTAGCCTCCCTTGTTTGTATGTTTGCAGAAGAGAAATTCCTGATGTAATTGGGAAGCAGCTGGAGAAAACTATTTGGAAAGAGATATATAGATTCCCTACTATTGCTGGGATTCGACAGATCCTACGATAAGGCGGAGAAAGAAGAGGGCACAACGGGACCGGGAGCGCTGCGCCCCCACCGGAGCAGTTTCGGAGACGAAGCGGTGCGACGCGGGACCTACCGAAGAGCCAGGCGACGCGGTAGGCAAATACGCAAGGCGACGCGACGACCGACAATGCAAGGAAGCGAGGTGAGAGAAGGGTAAGTACGGGAGAGCTGGCGATGAGGTGGACGGTGGGATATGGTGGTGTGCGGTTATCTGATGGGGTGTGTGGTAAGGTAGGGGGGAGGAGGGTGGGGCAGATGGGCAGGGGGATGAGGAGGCGCCGTACTAGGTTATGACTTGTCGTCTTCGTTTTTTGAAAACCCTTCTCTCTTCCTCAACAATATGGTATGGGTATAATTATGGTGGTTTTGAACCCCCTTTGGCGACTCGCCCAATAGGTTTGGCGAGGGGGTGCCACACTGTTTTCGATTTCCTTCGGGGGATTGAAGATGGTCGTTCATGTCTTTGGTGCTAGCTTTGCTTTGAACCTAGATGCTTGAAGTGGGAGGAAGAGAGTTTCTCCTTCCCCAAAGACACAGGGGTAGGGTTTGAGGGGTGTGAGGTAAGTGGGCTTGGTTGAGGAAGAAGGGATGGGGGACTGTTTTTTATTGGATTAGGATTCAACCCACGTGTGGCTTGACTGTCTTATAATTCAGACTCTGCTAATAATCTTCGGATAACCAAGCTTTCCATCTTAAGGTTGACTTTTCGTTGATGATTCTAATTCATGATTCTTGATCTTCTTGACAAAAGGATTTCAATGATGTGATGTATCATAATTTTAATTGAGAGACTGAGAATTTCATGTCCTGCTGTCAATCGTGAATTTTCTGACTTGTCATACTTTTTCCCCCTGATTTTTCGTGAGTTGTGGTTGCTCTCCTGATTTTTTTTTCAGAGGATGTTTTTGAACGATTTCGTTTTTAGAATTGTGATTTGTTTAAACATCTTATTCATGAGATCTTAGGTGTTTTCTGGATAAAATTGATCCCTAATCCGGAATTCATATTTTCTATTATGAGCAAGATTCTTAATTTGAAATTCGTATTTTTTTAGCAGGATTTCTCATCTTAAATTCGTATTTTCTGAGCAAGATTCCTAATCTAGAATTCGTAAATCAGAGTTTCGCTCTGATTCCAATAAATGATTACTCAAGTTTGAATTACAAAGGGTTACAAATTGATTTTCTCAAAGTGGAATTGATGTCTCATGTTTACCCATCTTTGATCTAATTCTAGTTGGACTTAATTTGTATATAGCCGTTCATTTGATAGTAATCCATGTTGATTGTAGCGGGGAGATTGTTGGCAACCCTTTTTTGGTTCTCTGTTATCGATCGTGTACCTCGGGATCTGTAGTTATTTGATGCCAGAACGACGCTGGCCGGTGCTGGGGTTCTACCCTGTAACCTATGGACGTAGGAGTTTGAGGCCTGGTAGAGAGATCTGGGGATGCCTAGTCGGGGAGGACATCTTACGAAATAACTATGGGTTGTGGTTGGAGGATGTCGGCCGGAGTTGGGGGGAGTCGCGTCCTCCTGTTACTCAGCATGGTGGGGTTATGAGGCTTGGCAAACTTAGGCAGAGAGTAGGCGGGGTTTGGAAGGCCTGAAGGAGGGTTGTCAGGGTCTTCTGGTTTGGGATTTTATGAACGGCGGACATTAGCTCGGGTGTCGGTACCCATCTCCTTTTTGTTGTTAGCGGGCCAAGTGTTTTGAGGATGTGTGGTACTCGGGTTGGGGGGATGGTTTATGGTTGGTGGACTTGCGTCCAGCTGGTGAGGAGGGCTAGCTAGTGAGATTGGATTAGGGCATAGCCGCGGCTGAGATGGTGGCTTAGCTGTTATAAGTCTTGCCGGAGCGAGGTAAGAGGTAAGTGGGGTTGGTGCTGCGCTTATTAGGGTGAGGGCGTTCACCTGATTCCTGCCTTTCCTCCTCTTGCGAACTATGGGTGGAGGAGGTCGGCTCGTCGTGAGAGGAGGAATGTGTTGAGGACGGTCTTTGTTGTGTGGTTGTGGCTGTTGTTCTCATCCCGCAAACTATGTGGTGGAGGAGGTCGGCTCGTCTAGGGATAAAGAAGAGTAGGGGCTTGGAGGGAAAAGGGAGGATGATTGTTGCTGGCCCGTTAAACCCATTCGAAGGTTATTCAGGGACTACTTCTATTCTTTTTCTTCGAACCATGTGGTGGAGGAGGTCGGCTCGTCGAAGGAAGACGAATAGTTGAAGTCTGTTTCCAACCATTATGGGATTGGGTTAGGTTGTTTGTCTACTGTTTTTTTATCTTTCGAGATATGTGGTGGAGGAGGTCGGCTCATCGGAAAATGATGAAGAGTAGGGGGTTGAAGGGAAGAGGGAGGATGTTTTCTGATGGTTTTCTGATGAAGTGTAGTGTTGCGCTTATTGAGTAAGGGTAAGGATTGGTGAGTTCACCTGATTTCTGCTACTCCTCGTCTTGTGAACTATGGGTGGAGGAGGTCGGCTCGTTGTGAGATGAGGAATAGTTGAGGAAGGTGTCCATTGTGTGGGTGCGGCTGTTGTTCTCATCCCGCGAACTATGTGGGGGAGGAGGTTGGCTCGTCGGGGGATGAAGAAGAGTAGGGGGTTGGAGGAATGAGGGTGGATTGTTTGTTTTAAGTGGTCTTGAACATGCTTTAGGTTTCTGGGTACTTCTTACAACTCACTTTTGGCTTCTTTGCTACAGTCATATTCATTGATCTACGGTTTTCCGATGCTAGAACGACGCTGACCGGTGCTGGGGGGTTGCCCTGTAACCTGTTGATAGCAGGAGCGTGAGGCCTGGTAGAGAGATCTGGGGATGCCTTGGGGCAGGCATTCTAAGGGAAAACCAAGGGTTGTTGTCGGGACGACGCTGGCCGCTGGGGTGAGTCGTGATGCCCTGTAACCTAGCAGGGTAGGGGCATGAGGCCTGGGAGAGCTCGACAGGGAATAAGACAATGTTGGAGAATTTTAGAGGTTTTGTTAAGGAGTCCAGGGGTTCTGAGCATTCAGTTTAGCAATAGGCCAGCAATTACCCAAGTTTTTCTAAACGTTTAATTATCTTGAACTCTCTTGAATTTCTTCAATAGTTCTCAATAGTTCTCAGATTGATTCTCAGTCGAAGCCGGGTAACGGCCCCGGTATCTCAAATGACTTGTGTAACTCTATATGGGACGCTGGGCCCCGTTCCTAGCACATGCTGCTCCCCACGAATAGACTGGAGCATTTGTCCCAAAAAAAAAAAAAAAAAAAAAAAGGCGGAGAAAGAAGAAACCGAAGGAATTACGAATAGTGATCGAGGAATGCTATATTTTTTTTTTTTCTTTTTTTTTTTTGAACAAACAACCTGAGTGAATGCTAGGAGTGCTGATAGGAGCAGACACTACTAGCATGCTCGAGGAGGCTCCACCTATTAGTGGGGAGCGGCACCTGCTGGAAATCGGGTCCAGCATCCCTCAACAATTATAACCAGATGTTCCGTTCTCCACCCGTAATCATGTCAATATGCTACGTACCGATCCACAAAATGTGTGCGTAATCACCCAAAGTGACACAGTAGTCCGCTCAATCTAAAGAGAAGCATTGATTGCCCTCAAGCGAGGGGATTAACTGCTCATCACGGCTAAAACAAAATTCCTGTCCCGAAACCCCCACCGCCCGGTTATGAAAACATTCGCAGCGCAGTGAAAGGAAGAGGCAATCAGGGCAGTAGGTTATATGAGCTTGTTATAACCAATTCCGAATTCATATTGTCTCTCACAAGTTTATCCTGAAGCCTCCCTATCCCCCCACACTCCTCAGGATCAGTGCTTCACTTTACAAAAAAGGGGGGCCGTTCCATTCTATCGAGAAAACATCTCCCATCTTCGAAACCCTCATCAAGATCTAACACGCTCTCACACAGCAAAAGAGGGGAAGGGTATTCGAAGAAGGGATGTGCAGTTTTACCCTGTTGAAATTATCAATCACGTCAGTGCGAAAAAACAGATGCGCAACTTACTTCATCGAAATTGTTTATTACCTCTGTGCGGGAGAGCAGAGGATCGACAATGAAAATGGCACCTCAATTTCCGCACTGAACTTACCCGTCTCACGCGGCAGGAGAAAAATTCCACGGTCGTCCCTCACCTGCCACGTGGCACATACTCAACTACATGAGAAAGCCTATTATGAGAAAGCCTATTATTATAGAAAGCATCAAAGGGGTCCACATCTCAAATATTTTTTAGAAAGAAAAGCGATAGAAGCATGTTCCCGCTATCATGCATTCCCTGCGGCGCCGCTCCAGTCGTTCACCACCCAACCCCACCCGGATCCCATGAACGAAGTAGAATGATGTTCCGCACAGTCGATGAGCCCCGAACCATTGTAAACATGCCCAAAGACGACCCCCCCCCAAGAAGCTCACCTCTCCCGCATATATCAACGGGCATACCTCCCCCGAAATCAATAATATCACTTCCATTGCTTACAACCTGGCCGTCACAGAAACATGCACGAAGCTCACCTTCTTCGCCGGTATTATAGTGGTTGCCAATGTTGTTGTTGTTACTGCAATCATCACCGCTAATGTTGTTTTCGTTGGCTATTTTGTTGTCAACACCCTCCCCACACCAATCACCTTCAATACCAGTGCGATTGTCGTTGTTGTTATTGTTGTTGCTGTTATTATTGTTGTTTTCATCGCACCTGTCCACACAAAAGTGCAGCTCTCCGTTGATGTCGTTGTTGTTGTTGTTGTTGTTGTTGTTGTTGTTGTTGTTATCATCGCACAAAACCGCAATCCCCCCTCCGCCCCGAGAGCACTCTTCGACATCCACAAGCGAACGCGCCTCCAGTTCACCATAACAAACCTGCCTCTCCTCAGGCTCCTCGCGGCTAATTCCGAGCTCGTTGTTCGAAAGAGCAATTGGAACACCCATGTCATCGATTGCATGCAAGCGATCCCGCGTCGTAGCGCCAGGCACTTGCCCCTCCACAAGCCCCACACAACTACCCTGTTGCGAACCTCCACATGTCGTCTTCACATGCAGCCCCTCCCAAAGCTCTATGAAAACTCCTCTCAATTTCCTTATCATCTCAGCACAATCGCCCATCTCAGCTGTCACATGTGCTCTCTCGGTAATACCCAATCGTTGAAGAGAAAAATTTGCGCGGATCTGTTCGTCCCATCCGTTGAGCACTTCCTCCCCCTCGTCCAAAAGCTCCGCTGATAAATCATGTTGATGGTGAGTAAGCACTTCTTAGAGCTCCTCCATCTGTCGTTTATCCATCCTCACCACCTCCAGCGGCGCCTCCTCCTCTTCCAACAGAGCAGCAGCCACTTCATCCTGCATGATTTCCGCTTCATCCTGCATGATTGCCGCCTGCATCGCCATCATTAGTTTATGTGTGAAATATTATGTCGTGAAAGCCGCCCCCAGAACTCGCGCACTCTCAATACAATCTAAACTTTCAACTCCTTGCGCCGACGTGCCGTTGCGTCAAGATGCCACGTGGAGTAACCCCACTTACGCCCGTGCCTAAACACCAAGCGGGCTCCAATACAACCAAGTGCAGCTATGGCGCTCACAGAGAATCGCCACCTCTGCCCCAGTCTGCGGRGTGCGGCCGGGCCTCGCCGACCGGTCCGCAACGCAGGAGAACAGTCACCCAGGGCCCTGGGGCCAAGGCACTAGCAAGACTCTGACTGCCAGGTGTGGAGTCGACGGGGCTGGAAGTCTGGGCAGGGAACCTCTTCACCTCATGCTCGACGCCAAATAAGAACTGCTATGTAACTAGCTCCTCTGCCCCCCTCCTGTCAATTGTGAGTCGAATCACCCTCCATATCACTGCATTTCTACCAGGCTATGTGAGGGGGGGGGGGAAGAAGTCGGGGAAAGTTTCAGGGGGGTTTAAGGGGATGGATATATCCACTTTCGTCCATTCATTAAAGATCAATCAGTAATCCCTTACTATCTCTCTTCTCTCCTGGTTCTCCCCCGATTCCTGATGTTCCCCTCTCCATTCTACCTTCCCAATCCTCCCTCCCTCGGGTCCCCCGAGCCAGCTCGAGCAGAATTCCTTGATTCTTTCTTGGATTTATTTTCGCCTGTCAAGGGTTCTGATTCTTGTTTTGACCCCCTCCCATTTCCCAGTGATGTCTATTTGGATTTGTTGTTGTATAGTCTCCGTAAACTCAGGTCCTTCTAGTCTGGCACCTTCCATTTCGAATGTGCAACGCCGTCTCCAGAGGGCCCAGATTACCGCCCTGCGTCTCGTTGTGAACAGATTGTCGGTGAAGTCATCTAACTGACTTGTGAGGCCTTTGGGCCAGGTTTCGAGTAAGATCGCCTTCCAGTCCCACGGCCACGGGGCCTTCGTCTCTAGCTGATCCCAGATTCAATCCCACCACCTCCACAGCCAGAGAGCCCCTGGGCATTGCAAGAAGATGTGTTCGATAGTCTCCGACCGTTTCTTGGATGGGAACGAGTTGATGCACAGTTTGCACCAGGGGAGAGCACGACCTCGCTGCTCCAGGGAGGTTCTATCTATCAGCCAGTCATTAGTGGGGAGGCAGTGGTGTTCCAGTTGCCACTGAATAGACTCTATTTTGGTCGGCTTCACTTTGGCCAGCTTGAACCACTTGACTGGTTTTAGTTCTTCCTTTCCGACATTTAAGTGGTTCCTCCACCGCTCTTCTACCTGGTCGCGTAGGTCCATTGTCGGTCTGAGCAGCCTGTAGGTGGACTTAACTGTCAAGCCGTAAAGTGTGTTGGTGCATTTTCGTCCATTCCCCCAGCGTTTTGTCCATGACCATTCCGCCGGATCCAAGGGCAGAAGGGGGATCGGGGTACCGGGATGGAATGCTATGTATTGTTTATTTTCCTCAAGCACTCTGATTCTGAAAAAACTTTCTCTTGTGCACTCCATAGAGACCTCCGGGTCAATCTTTTGGATGATGTTGTCCCGGCCTACATGGAAGAGGTTTACTGTCACTGTTCCTTCGCTGGGGCCGCTAGTCACTCTACCTACTTCTCCTTGTCCCTCCCGTAGTGCCACCCAATCTGACTCCTGCAGGGTGGGGCCTTTGCGAAGGATTCTCCACCAGTCCAGGGGCTGTCTCTTATACACATCTAGATGTGTATAAGAGACAGCCATAGAGACCTCCGGGTCAATCTTTTGGATGATGTTGTCCCGGCCTACATGGAAGAGGTTTACTGTCACTGTTCCTTCGCTGGGGCCGCTAGTCACTCTACCTACTTCTCCTTGTCCCTCCCGTAGTGCCACCCAATCTGACTCCTGCAGGGTGGGGCCTTTGCGAAGGATTCTCCACCAGTCCAGGGGGATCCTTTCCACTATGGTCTCCAGGGCTATGTGTGTCTTGTGACAGTATCTCAATTTTCCTTTAAGCAGTTCGGGACTTATCTAGTCACTTCTCTCTATGTCCCATATGTCTTTAACCCTTGTTACCCCACACTTGATCCATCCGTGCCAGGGGGAGTCCATGCAGTGGAGTGTTTGTCCTCTTGAATCTACCACCCATCTGTTCCCAAAAAGGGGTTGCCTTGCGACTTCCTCCCATCTGTCCGGTGGAGGGTTCTCCGGTAGGGGGAGCTCTCTCCATGTTTTGAGGAGGGAAGACCAGAATGGGTCGTTGCACAGATCAGTCCTTGCTGCATGTCTGGGGGAACGAGGGTTGGGGTCAAGTCGTGCCGGTCTTGCCCGCGGGATGGGCCAGTCCCTGTTTTCCAACCACATCCGCCGGTCGCTCCCTTCCTTTGTTTGAGGAGCCAAGCGAGACATCTGTTCCAGGGCTAGTTCTTTCCATGGGGTATCTGGGTTAAAGACCAGTCGCTTGATCCATTGAACTGCTAGTGCTTTAGTTTGTATTAGCGGGTCAATGATTCCCAGACCTCCTTTTGTTTTCGGTTGGATTATGGAGTGTCATGCCACTCGATTGATCACGTTTACTTTCTCATTGTCACTCCTCCATAAGAAGGTTGTTAAATGCCGCTTCAACGGTCGTAAAGCGTGCTTGTCCAGTGCCCAAATTGCTGACTTGTACCATAGCGAGGCCAGCACCACGTTGTTTATTATGAGGGCGCGTCCCAGGAGTGAAGTATGTTTGTGTTTCCAGAGCGCCATTTTGACAGTAGGTGGGTCTGTGAGCCATTCATTATTTGTGGGTGGCCTGCCATTGGCCGTCATAGATATACCTAGCACTCTGATAGGTGCCTCCTCCGGGAGCCACTTAAGGCTGGGTTGCTCTGGGGGCCTCACCCCCTGGTGGTGGATCCACCAACCCTGGGTCTTATTCCCCCAGTTTACTCTCATGTCTGAGAGTTTGCATAATCGATCCATCATGTGTTGTACCTCTTCCATTGACTCCTTGGAAGCATCCACCATCAAGGTCAGGTCGTCAGTGAATAGTGAGCAGACCGAGATCGCTTCCTGGGGTATTGCAGATACTTTGATTCTTCTGATGCCTTTGTGGGTTCTTAAATTAGCGGCTAGTGCCTCCATCACGATTACGAATAGGTATGGGGCTATGGGGTCCCCTTGTCTTACTGATCATTGAAGGTCAATGGGAGGGGCTAAGTTCCCATTGACCATGACCCTGGTGGTTGCACTCACGTGCAGAATCCTTATCCATCGCCTGAAATCTGGACCAAAGTTGAGTTTTTCCAAACACCAATCTAAGAAGGTCCAGTCCACATGATCGTATGCTTTTTCGAAGTCAATAAAGATGATGGCTGCATTATTTTTAGACTGTCTGGATAGTTTAATCACCTCGTTTACCAGCAGAATATTGTCCCGGATATTCCTGCCTTGATTATGATGCGTATATTCAAGAATTTTGAGAGTGTCTGGGCTCAACCAGACAAACCGAGTTTCATGATTACCAAATGCTACAAATCCTTTGGTCCAATGGAGCAACAATTTGCCGAGATAATTGGAACATTACGGAGAATCTCCAACAACATGAATTCGGATCCATTACTGCCCTTTATTCTAATGACTCTTCATAGGGAACTGAAGGGAGCAGGCTTTCCCACCGGGTCTGAGATTGAGGGGGAGGGAGGATTTTCTCAGACCTGGTCACAAAATTAAGAGAGTTTTACCAGGACTGGGACAAGAACCGAGTTCTACAAGGGCCTGGTGAAATCTCCGAAATAAAGGGACCTCCTGGGGGCGTACGGATGTGTCGGGGATGCTACCAATGGAAGAAACAGGGGGAAGAAACAGGGATATCGACTACAAGACAAACTGAAGACACGGGGGTCAACAACGGAAGGACAGCGAGAGCCAACTGGGTGTAGCTCAGTTGGTAAGACGTTCAAGTGGCACTCAGGAGGTCGTGGGTTACTTGGCGCCTTACCTTCGAGACGGCCAGTTGGTAAGCAAGTACGTGGTAGCTCAGTGGGCAGAGCTCCGGTGTTGCAACAGGGAGGTTGCGGGTTCGACCTTGTCGGCCTTCAGCTTCCCCGAGGACAACTGGTTGGTGTAGGTTGCACCCCACGTACTTGTCTCGAGCCTGGCATAGCGCCTTTACAGACTAATGACCTCAATAGCTCAGTGGGTAGAGCTCTGATATTGTATGGTGGAGGTCCCGGGTTCAACTCCAGACTATGCTCATTCATCATGTCTATGTATACTGTTCGTCATATCAGCTGGGGATGGTCCTCTGGATGGATTTGGGGGAGACATGAGTCCTTTCCCACAGGGAAAGTTGATGTGGGATGGATGCCACTCTCTCTCTCGGGCCGGGGAGTGGCAAGGGGTTGGTTGGGTGCATGGTGATACCGTGGCAGTCCTATGGTAGGGAGGGGTGCCTTGTAGGGAAGCCAATGTCGAAACAAGAGGTCTGTCCTACTCTCAAGGGCTAGGACCCATTCTGGGGGGGTGGGTTTCAGCGGTTGGTTGGGGGTAGTTGACGAGGGTGGAGGTCTCCTCCACTACCACTGGTCGATTCTCCCTAGAAAACAGACACAGAAAAGGCTCATTAGCAACCACATACATCCATATAGACTACGATATCGTACTAAGCTCACATATCAACCACCGCCATATTCAACAACTGACAGTAGCCACATATATGAACTACGCTGTGCCGGGTTGGTTGTAGAAATAAGGGGGCTCATGGGTTAGACCTTGGTTGGGCGACCATTAGACACTGCCTATGGGTACCCTCACTGCTCACGGGACTGGTTGGAAAAAAACTTCGCGCCTAGCTCCTGAGGTACCCGTATATCGAGGCTTGTACACTAGTGCCTCAACTGAGGCTGAATGGGGAAGCCCATTCAGCCTCAGTGCCCGCGTCCGCTGTCTGGTCAGGTTGCTCCAGTAGAGAGTGATGTTCCTCGCGTAGAGGTAAGATAGTGAAAGATGTGGGGGTGCGCCAGGAGATATGTCAAGAGCGGTGGTAGGATGGAAGGGAGTCTCGTGAGTGGAAAAAAAAAAAAAAAAAAAAAAAAAAGGAGAATGATCTGCGGTAAAGCGGTACAAGCGGTACAAGCACACGTGAACATTTTGAGAGAAGATCATGATGATCTATAAGTCACACTGAGATCCACAGCGACAGTGTATCGAAACAGTGCGAACAGGACATGGGGTGCTGCGTGAAGTCCTTCGATACGACAAAGATTATGGTTTATTATTATTATCATTATTTTTTATTATTTTTTTTCTTTGCAACACGTGTTTTGAGTATGGGACATGGAAAGGCGAGTGAGTTTTGAGGGGATATAAGTGAAAGAGCGGATGCTCTCTAGGAAGACTGAATTGCGTAGAGGAGGAGGTCTGTGGTATGATTCTTTTCATGCCTATCGGCAATTTGGTGCGCTTCGATATTAAACCTCTACTACATTGTTGAAATTTCAGTTCTATCTCTCTTGATCCCCTGTCCGTATCGGTAGCGTCCTCAGCCAACATGGGTGTGAGTGTGAGTGTCAGTGGGTTGCATCTGTTGTGTGGGAGAGTGTTGGCCTCAGACACTGCTGTTACGTGATGGGGGTGGGGGAGGAGGCACAGCCACTGACAAATGCTCGGTTCTTGTGTTGGCCGGGCCCCACCAGAGGCGCCAACTCGGCACCCTAAACGAATACGGAAAGGCGCTAACATGCAATACCTCCCTGCTCAGAGAGAGGTAACCTCCCTTCAAAAGAGAGGTGGATAGATCATAGCTGTGCTTGGAGGGGTCCCCTGTCTAGCCCTGGGAGTAGTGGTAGGTAGGTAGTGAAAGGTGAAAGAATTTGAGAGAAGAACACAGTGTAGTTTTAAAAAGGGGAAAGGAAGAAAGCCCTAAATTGAGGGCGTACTCACATTAGGACTATTTTGCTTATTTATGGACTCGATTGTGGACAGATACATCCAGGTTCCCGGCCAGCCAGACTGACCATCATGACGCTTTGAGATCTGCATCATCCAAACGCATTTCACACAAGCCTGTGGCTGACATTGGTCAGCCTGGGCTTGTCTCAGAGATCAGCCTACTGGTCAGCAGGATAGCAGAGGCGAGTGACAGTGTATCTCCCCTCAGTAGAGGGGCCGACCGGATGCAGAGCTTGACCAACCCCACCAGAACAAATGCTTGTATGACAGGACTTTCACAAACCTCAACAGTAGCTGTAATGCTGTAATGGCCATAATTTATGTGGGACGCTGGGGCCGGTTTCCAGCAGGTGAAGCTCCCCACCAATAGATGGAGCCTTCAACCTGGGGGTCACTTTAGGGGGATGCTCTTATCACCTCCTGAAGTGTTGCTCCCTCTTAAAGTTCTTTCAAAAAAAAAAAAAAAAAAGTATCTGTGCCCGCTTGAAAAACAAATATGGAGCTTGTATTAGGCCGCAACTTTCAGGGGTCGGGGCACTGGATGAAAATGGCTGGCGGCGCAGAGGCAAAATGAGGCCCGCGCCGGTTCATTCTTTTTTGGCACACAGGGGATTCTCAGGCTTGGCTTCAATAGCTGGGTGAGGTACTGGTGGTTTAAACCAGGGGCCAGGTCCCACTAGGAAAGAGGATTGGATAAATATCCTGAATCTGGACGTGTTTTAAGCAGAGATGCAGAAAAGCAGTTCAATCCTGACTTTCTGCACCTTTCCACAAACAAGTCCAGATTCAGGTGTTTAATCCAATCCTCTTTGCTAGTTGGACCTCTGCCCCAGTAGTACGTGGAGACCTGGAGGCCCTGCACTGCGTGCCAAACTTTTCCGAACCMCCAGCGGCACAGTGTCAATTTTTTTTTTTTGGGGGGGGGGCTGGTGCTGCCAGCCATTGTGATCCAGTAGCCCGGACCGCTGAAAAGTTCCTTTTTTCTTTTTTTTTTCTTTTTTTTTCTTTTTTTTTCTTTTTTTTTAAGGGCCCTTGTGCAACCACCAGGACCGCTGAAAAGTTCCGAGTGGGCAACTCCTGATTTTCTGCAATTCTCGGGCTG
>BFEA01000240.1:428154-441360 GCA_003427395.1 Chara braunii
TTTTTTTTTTTAGGTTGCTATTACGGATTATCTAGGAGGAAAAATAACAGAGAAAGCAATATTACAAGTGGGACAAACGCAGTAATGTGAGCCAGGTGTAGGGAGCAGGAAGAGGACTTCGAGAAAAATTGGAGAAAAACCAAAGCAGAGTGAAGAAACCAAAACATAGTGAGGAGCGTGTGGCCGTGTGGAGGGAGGTGGGGTGGGGTGGGGAAGCAGAAGTGTGGGGGGGAAGTTTCTGAGTTAAAAGACTCCGTTCTGAGCGTGAGGGAATGTGATGGTGCGTAGAGACCAGGGGAATCTGAGGCGTGTGGGGTGGTGGGGGGGGGGGGGGTGGGGGGGGGGGAGGGGGAAGGGGGGAGGGAGAGCTGAATCGTGAGAGGATGAGATAGAAGGTGGAGAGTAGGAGGGGTACACAATGTTGCTCGTACACAATGCTGATCGTGAGGGAATGTGATGGAGAGTGGAGAAACGGGAGGGAGGAGAAAGGGGAGACGGGGAGTGAGAGTGTAATAGACTTTGATGGTAGGTAGGGACAAGGGGAGGATAGAGTGGAGGAGAGGGGAGAGGGAGCTGAGGCGGGGAGGGGGGCGGATTGTACACCGTATCGTGGAGGGCACTAATGGCCATAAAAATGACTCTTCACTAGACTATCAGTTCCGTTTCCGCGATTGCTTATTACCAATTGCCCTGACTTCTCTTCTGAAAAATGTCGTGCAATTCTGAAATGTTCTTTTGTGACAGATTCAATTCGTCTATGAGAACTTACTGCATCATGAATTGTGATTGTGTACTTTTTAGGCGCTGACTCTCCCAGGGGACCCAGGTCAAGAAAGGAAGGGGGGTGAAAGATGGGAGCTGGGATGAGGGCAAGGGGGTGGCACACCTGATGTTAGTTTCTCCTTCTTGTTACTGCCTCGTTATTGTGACTCCCAATGCCTCCTGTTGCTTCGCTCATCTTATTTCCTTATTCTATACTCTTCACCCCTTCTTTGTTCTTCTGCCACTCCCCCTCCTCCTTCTCGACGTGGATTGCCCTCAAATTTCTCTCTCCACTCTCCATATGAATTCGGTTGACGTCAATCTTTACTGAGACAAAATAAGTGTTTGCGTCGGCTCGACCACGAAAGTAGCTGACGTCCCCCCCTCTCTTTCTCTTTTTTACTTCGACGTGGATTGCCCACAATTTTCTCTTTCCTTCCTTCTTACGAATTCGGCTGACGTCACTCCCTACTGAGTCAACTATAGCTCTTACGACGAGTCGACCCTGAATGAGCTTAAACGCTTGAGAAGGCTCAACCCTGGAGGTTCCCGGTCAACTGCTCTCCGATTCCCGCTTAAAAAGGAAGGTCTACATGCGCCGAGAACTTGATGCTTGAGATGCCTATCCCGCTACTAAAAGTTGATGTCAACTTTTTTTTTTTTTTTTTAACCAAAACTCCATCTATTGGTGGGGAGCAACACCTGCTGGAAACCGGGTCCAGCGTCCCATAGATACAACCATATCCTCACAAGTTGGCACGAACTGGGAACCGGGCCCAGCGTCCCATAACGAGTACATTCAGAAAACTCGTCAGAAAATTTCATGAGAATGAGGCTAGGAACCTACTAGAAAAATCCAATTGGCCTAAAAATGGAAATTGAAAATTGAGATACCGGGGCCCTCACCCGGCTTTGGCTCAGGGATTTAACGCTACTTCAGCCATGTCTATGACAACTTCATGATTCAAAGACAACTCAGGAGAACCCCCATCAATCCACTTTACCTCCCTCCGGCAAGACTGACTGCAGCGGAGCCACCATCTCTGTTGCTGTTGTACCGTACTCCCGTCCTACCAGCTAGCCCCCTCACTGGTAGGATGCGTGATAACCCACCATCTTCTCCCACTCTCCTTATTCCCTTCTTTTTTGAAATTTTAATTGGCCTACTGATGAAATTTGGAAAATTGAGGCACCGGGGCCATTACCCGGCTTGAACTCGGAACAATTGGAACTACTTCGGACATGTCTATGACAGCTTAATGATTAAGCAGAAATTCAGAATGACACGAAAAAAACCCCATCGATCCGCTTTACCACACTCCAGCAAGACTGAGTGCAGCGGAGCCACCATCTCTACTGCTGATATGCCATACTCCATCCTACCAGCTAGCCCCCTCACTGGTAGGACGCGTGATAACCCACCATCTTTTCCCACGCACCTTATTAACTTGAGAATAGGCCGCATAGGTCCTACGATGATCCCAAAAAACTTGAAAACCCACACAAACCCTTCCAACGTTATCCAAAATTGTCGTACACTCTGCCGCTCTCTTCCAGGTCTCACACCCCCTCGTTCAGCTGGGTTACAGGGCAACGCAACTCACCCCAGCTCCGACCAGCGTCGTCCCGGCAGCAACCCTCGGTTGTCCCGTGGAAAGCCCCCCCAAGACCTCCCCAGATCTATGACCCAGACCTCACGCTCCTGCATCGCAGGTTACAAGGCAACACCCCAACTCCGGTCAGCGTCGTTCTGGCATCGAACAACCACAGATCTCTGAGTATAACAGCGATGACGCCACGTAAGAAAAGTTGGTAGGGATCCCTAAGTCCTAAAAAAAACATCCTAGGACCACTAAGCACCCAATTCTCTTTAGGACATTCAAAAGGTATTTTTAAAGAATATATGAACGGGGGGGGGAAACTAAAACTGTCTACTATCCTAGATTCCCTCTTCCAAGAGATGGAGCGTCGATCCAGGCTTTCAGACCTCGTACCAGAACTCACTTAATCTCCTACCCCCTTCTGCTAAGGTAACAGGGCACCACAACCCTCCCCAGTACCGATCAACCTAGTTCTGACGGACAGGAAGTGCCTTCCTCCCTCGACAATTCCCGTAGCGGCAAGCCCCTTTGCAGGTTATAGGGTCAATACCCCATCGCCAGCTATGTCAGACAATCTGGTTATGCCTTCCACCCTCGGCATAACTTCGCAGGCCTCAAGCTCCCCCTTCTGTTGGAGGTCCCCTTGCTACCTTCCCTTCTTCAACCCTAGCTTCCCCCCCCTTTCAATCAAAATTTAACCGCACGGTGTTATGGATCTAACAACATCACAGGTTGAGACTTCAAATTGCTAAAACTAATTACTAGATGAAAATTTTTGAGCATCGACATCAGAAAAACCCATTGGGATAACAAATAAGATCGAGAATAAAAGAAATCGCACGGTTTGAATCTTGAATTTTAAGCATCAAAACCGAAATTTAAAAGGAGAATACGATTTGATATACAATTTGATAAGTCTGAAAAATCCAGGTAGGAGAAACACAATAGGGAATCAATTATGTTGTCCAAGCGGACTTTCGACTCAGACTTCCAGAACCCAAAGTCCAAGAAATCGATCAGATCGTAATCAGGAAATGTCAATCAGAACTTCAGAAGAACCTCTTCATGAGAATATCTAGGCTTATGGCTTAGAAAAACAAACCGATAACAGCGTTTTGATAACCATCAAAATTAGTGACGTAGGAAAAACAAAAGGGTAATACAACCACCGTGACACAACCAAATCCGAAATCAGGACCTAGACTTCAAGATTAGAAGAGTAATAGGTTTTAAACCAAACAAGATAGCTGAGAATCATCTCGTCAAGACAGTAATCAAAGTTATGACAGTTATGACAGAACCACCACAACGAAATGAAGAGGAAGAACACCACATACCTTCGACGTCCCTAAAAGCACCGCCCCTCTCTTCAAACCTCACCTCCTCCATCGGCTTTCCAGCAACTCGGCCACCTATGGTTGTCGCATATTCAACCATCCAAAAAACCGAACCATGAAGATAATCAAGACCGCAGACCGGAGTATTCCAAAACGGCGTCACGAGCCAGAAACCGCTGAGCCTGCCAGCCACCCCTCGCAGGTAGCCTGAAGAGATGAGGGGGTGTCTTTATCGCCGACGTCGCCCACCCCCCACTCCCTCTTGTGAACCTTTTCCCCTGATCTACTTCTCCTCTCCAATAAGACCGTGTTGAACTTCATCCATGTATACTACCGAGCCTCAAACAAGAAAAGCAAGCAGTAGAGTCTGCAGCAACACCCGGATACCATCAGCCTACACCCATCGCTGCTCCTCGCATACCCTACCCCCATCCTCTTCTCTTACCCCTCTCCACCTCGCTGCTACTCCCCGTCACTTGTTGTTGCCTTGCACCACGCCTCTCCCCTCGCCGCTGAACCCTATCACCGATCGTCACCATGCGTTGGTATCCTCTACCTCCGCACCTCTCCACCCTCTTCCCTTACCCCTCTCCACTCGCAGCTATTCCCCATCTCTCATCGATGCCATGCATCGCGCCTCCCCACTCACAGCTGTTCCTTATCACCCGCCATTACCATTCGTATCCTCTACCTTCGCACTTCTCAGTGCGCTGCTGCATCTTTGTCACTCCGCGCCTGCCCACTTCTCCGTGGCCCGACGACGAGACCGGCGGGGCGCAGCGCTCCCGGTAGCGCTGCGCCCCCCATATTTTTTAACTACACTATGTTCTTCTCTCAAATTCGTTTTGTCTCTCACTCTCGTGTCTCTTAAGTTGATGTTGTCAACTTCAGAACTGGCTATGGAGCTTGCGACCAAAAACACAGCGTTGACTAGTTGATGCTAACTTTAGGGCTATCTATGGAGTACTCCTGTAGAATCATTTCCCTTGCGACCTAAAGTTTCACTTCCACCTTGGTTATGGAAGTTCTGCAGCAATGACCAGGGTTGGCTCGACCCAGTCACCGTTGATTCAAAACATTGACCCGGCCATGTAGCCTTCTTTCTCCTCCAAATGGTGGTGGCTGCGGCTGACGAGTGCGTAACCCAGCAACCAACCCCTCGTGCCCAGATGCTTGCCGAGACCAAATCCTGATTGAGCACACACTTCAGCAATGCCTAGGGCTTACTCCGCCATATCTCCATTGGCAATGACCGCAGTCAAAGTCTAGCAGCCATCCTGCCGCTCAGAATAGCGGTGGCTATGGAGCGCGACCGCGGAACCCGAAGTCCAGTTGCCCCGCAACAAAAAAATGCCGAACAAAACAATCTCCAGGTCAGACGCGACTGCCACGTCAGCCCGTGATGCGGCGCACTCTAGTGCCTTGGTTTGCTAGCGTGTGCGTTAAGCGCCCTGCATATTCACACTTCGAGTTCCTACTAGTGGCATTTCCTGTAGCACCGTAGCATCCCTGTGTGTGTGTGTGCCCGTGGGCTATATGTATGGTTGTATGCTGCTCACCACCATGGAGCATCAGCGAAGTGAGTACTGAGTACTGGTGAGAGGTGCTCTTATCACCTCCACTAGTACATGTATGTCTGTGTGTACCTTGAGCTGTATATATGTATGTATGGTATATGTGTATAGATTGTGCTATCTGGGGTACTATCTCATGTGTGTGTGTATGTGGTAGAGACAGGTCTATCTGGACAGGACTTCCCCGAACTCCGGAGCCGGACTCGAACCTGTGACCTACAGTACGAAATTGGAGGGTTCTAACACGTGTACTACCGTGGGAAGTGGATATAATGTGTGTAGTGTCTGGACTGGGGGAGATCATCAGAGCGACCAAAGCCAACAAACAACCAGCAACCAACGTGAAGACTAGACCAGCATACAATACCCATGGACTGACCCCCTGGGTGGTGCGCAGGCAGTGTCTGTAATAGTACCATGCGTCAGCCCAGGGGAGTGTGTGTCCAGCCGTGCGTCATTCTAACGCCCTGCCGGTGTCCATGCGCAACCCACAACCTCATACCACAATGCGCATTTCCAATCGGTGCTCTTACCACTGAGCTACATACATATGGACTATACAAACACAATGTCATATGGTTTAGGGTACCAGGCTCAGGTGGATCCAGCCCAATTGGACCTTTTCCTCTCTTCCAGATACATTTGGACAGATTCAACATTCTGAATGTACTGGAATCAGGACCAGATCCGATACATTTAGAAGATTTTTTTTTTTGGTCTGAGAGATGATTTCAAGGGACAATGTATGGTATGTAAAAGGTTAAGCTAGACGTAGGCTGTCAGGTAGGCTAGCAGCTCAGAATGCTGCGCAGTGCTGCCTACGAAATTTCGCTTTCGCAGATAAGGCCTTCTCCTGGCTACCATCGCAACTGCATTTTTGTTTAAACAAGCAATCTAAATGTTCAGCAATGCTGGACCCGCTTTCCAGCAGGTGCTACTCCCCACCAATAGACGGAGCCTCCCGGGAGATGCCAGTGACGCCTGCTCTTACCAGCACCCCTAGTAACATCCTCCCGGGTTGTTTGTCCAACAAAAAAAAAAAAAAAAAAAAACCTCTTGGTGGAGACGCTCCAATCTATGGGTGGGGAGCAGCAGCTTCTAGAAATTTGGTCCAGCGTCCCATGTACAGAGTGGCAACACCTACTTCGAACGAGGTCCAGCGTCCCATCTACAGAGTTGCAATGATGAATGATGATGAATGCTTTTTTTTTTGTTTTTTTTTTCAGGACAACTGCTCCAATCTATTCGTGGGGAGCTGCACTTGCTGGGAACCAGGCCCAGCATCCCATATGGGGTTACACAGATCATTGGAATACCAGGGCCATACCTGAGCCTGGCAGACGTCAAGATGATCGAGGTTTTGGAAGATGGGACAGGCACGACGACTTTCATCCCTGTGTGTGAGAACTGATAATGAAGGGCGGGACGAGAGGTGAGCGGAGGATACGGAGAATCTGAAAAGGGGACGACAGACAAAGCAACAAAAAAATGGGGGATAGCGGGTACCATATCATTGCACAGCGCCAGACTTTACGGTTCTGTGGGTTTTTGGTTCTCCAATGACACAGAGAGGGTTTAGGGGCTTAAAGGGTTTCGAAGGGGCACCTCACAGCAACATTGAACAGAGGGGCTGCAGAACAGGACTGTTTCATTTTGACAGCGGTACTCCAAGAGGGGACGACGGACTGTATGGTTTGGCGCATAGCCTCAGAGAGGATTTTAGGGGCTTAAAGGGTTTAAAGGGACAGCACACAGTAACAATGAATAAGTACCCCGTCTTAAATATATCTGTGGTGGGAGAGAGTAGAGGGCGTGAGTTACTAGTTGGTCAATTTAGGGGCCAATAGGTAATTGCTTGAGCCTGGCGTCCAGCCGCTAGCCCTGGTGCCTGTCACTACTGTTTGGTCCAAGTTCCCCTCGATACTGGTAGGGTAATAGTCCTGAGTGCTGGTCACACTTAGGTAGGATAGTAGGGATAGGGGATGCGCTAGGAGTATTGACGCGAGGATGGGAGGGGTGGTGGACTCGCCTCCTCAGAGTGTCCACGGCTGACCACTTCCGGTGATCAATGTGTGCCTAGTAACTGGCCTCTACAACACCCTGGACTTTAAAAAAAAAAAACAAGAGGGGCTGCAGAACAGGGCTGTTTTCCTTTGTCAGGGGTGCTCCAAGAGGGGATGGGTAAAATCAGCAGCTCTAAGGGAAAATGGAGCCCCAGGTTGAGAAAAGAATTATTCACAGCCCTATGAAAACAAACAAGTTGAAACAACCAAACTCTGTGCCACAAGATGTTCAATGGGACGCTGGGCCCGATTCCCAGCAGGTGCAGCTCCCCACCAATAGATGGAGCAGCCCGACAGATAAGCCCTCAATTCTGGCGGTTCTCTCAACACCACTGGCATAGAGGGCTTACACAGGGGCTTTAAGAAAAAAAAAAAAAAAAAAAAGAAAAGAAAAAAAAAAGAATATCAGGGCCATTACCCGGCTTCGGCTAAGAAGAATTGAAAAATTCAGGAGAAATAAACTAATGATACCTGACCGGCTTTGAGATACATGACCTACAATCTATACCTCTGTTGCTCCCCAACGAGGGGGCTTTGGATGCTGTCTGCCTCTTCAGTTGCCCCAAGGGGCCACCATCAGCTTGTCCTATAACCTAGCAGTCTGCAGGTGGTTATGACAAATCTTTTATTCCAATTAGTACCAGGGCTAAGCTGAGAAATCTGGCGCCACTCAGATGAGGGTGGAGAGGTACAAAGGACGCTGGGCCCGTTTCCCAGCACTATCTGTTTCTTTTCTTTTCTTTTTTTTTTTTTGCTTGCAAAACACTGCCCGGGCGGATGCTAGGGGTGCTGGTAAGAGCAGACATCCCTAGCACCTCCCGGGAGGCTCCATCTATTGGTGGGGAGCAGCACCTGCTGGAAAACGGGTCCAGCGTCCCAGAAATACAACTTTGCAGTACAGTGAGTGATCGGGCATCTGGCCTAGAAGATGTCACTCTGGAGCTTCTCTCTATYCCTCYGGGCTGCATGTCGCYCACTCCCTTTGAAWAGCTCAYGCTTACAAGTGGCCAAGTGCCCCCCAGGAACCCGCCCGCCCCTTCTTYGTAATCTACATCTGCTCTCCCGCYGTTGCCGACRAYGGGCCACTATCCCAGGTATCTGCAGCCCCCCAAGTGCACCASTTATGAGAATAGTTGTAATGATTATTCAATTGGATTGGAGAGGTATCAGTGGACCACAGCTTCAACCTCCCCCATTGTCACAGTTATCCTGTCATCGTCCAGATTGTTGTCCACTTCGGCAGAGAGTCGACCCCTGACAGCTCTTTAAAAGGAAGATCCTCTTCAGACTGTCTTCGGGTATATTCCCAGGGTGGGGCAGGCCGTGGCTACGCATTGTGGAATGCGGCCCTCCCCTCCCCCGGGTGTCCTCGAGGCAGAACTCCCTACGCAACCGTTAGGAGGTGGCAATATCTCTCTCTCACGGCTCTGCTTCTTGTGTGTCCGCCGGTGCCACTTTTGTCGTTGACAATCGCTCCACTTGTTGGCCCCACCGCGCTTGAGCCTGTTGGAGAAGAAGGGACGGGACGGGGGAGAGGGTGGGGGGTATAGGGTATCGGGGCAAAGGTAGGGCGGTGAGGGGAGAGGGGGGGGGGAATTAGGTGTTTGAGCGTGTAGCGTGTATCTCTTGCATGCAGGAACCCCTGTGGCGCATTATTGTGACACGAGAACGAAGTTAGGTTGTAAGAATGGGACTTGGAAGCAGTGGAAAGGTCTCCTTCGCCATAATGGCTCTGTGGCCCTCCAATGCTTCCAGTGAATGTCGAGCTCACTGTCCAGTTCGGAGAATGATTGGTGCGGATCCTGCCACAGCAGGCAGAAAGCGGACTTCAGTATTTCCCGAACAGCGGGGTCCTTCTCCTCCCTATAGTCCCGAATGAATGTTTTCCACGCATCCTGCGTGTGGGACCTGATAGTGTCTTCCAAAACTTGTTGGGCTTGCTGCAGACCGAATTGGTTGTCCCGTCTTTCAAACGAGCACCTGGCTCTCCAGGCCAACATAAGCACTTGCAGTCTCGTGTAAGAGAAGAGATTAGTTGCATAGGGGGACCAATGATTCATTAGGCGCTGTTTTTTGCCCAGCAGCAGCAGCCCCAGATCCCATGGGATATGCTCTCCTGTGAGGGAGCGAAAGGCTGCGTCCCACCATTGCCATAATTGAGTGACCATGGGGCAGGCTAGCAAACAATGCTCCAAAGTGGCCCTGGCTGGTGGCGTCGCCCTGCCACAGTAGGCACATAGAGGCGAGAGCAACCCTTTTTGTTCCAGGTCTGTATGAGAGACCAGCCAATCTGGGGTGGATAGGCAGCGGTGGATAATTTGCCATTGCAGGGCTCGCAGATTCGTGGGCATAATTTTGGCATACTTGGCCCACGGCAGGTCATCTGTCAGCTTTGGGTCTAAGGGTGAATCATGCGCCCATCTGTCAGATAATGTTTGGCCAATCTCCGGGGCGGTCCTTGAGGCCCTATACCCACCTTTGACTGTGTAGTCCCATATGCGCACGGGTTTCGGGCCAGGCCATTCCCATTCAGCCGGGTCAAAAGGGAGCTTAGCCACGGGGGTTGTGGGTTCGAACACAAAGAGTCCGTCTTGCGCGCCCCCCACGACTCGTACATGCATCAGCCCTCCCCAATTTTCGGTCTCGTCAAGGTTATCATTTCTTGCGAGTTTCGAGAATCTGGCCCCAGGGCTTAGAAGGTCGTACGCTTGCAGCGTACATTGACCATTGTTATTGCTGCAGACTCTAAAAACTGTAAGTGGATGAGGCAGGTCAGCAAATTTGACAGTCCAATCGTCGTCCCTGACATCCGGGCCGTTTTGGATAGCGAGGCGCCACGCGAGGGGGAGGGCCTCTTTCAGCAAGGTCTTTCTGTCCCCCACATTCTTGGCATGCTTAAGCTTGCGTTGGAGTTGCTCGGTTGTTGCCCAGTCGTTTGCCTGCGGGTCCCACAAGTCCCCTACTGTATATATTCCCCTTCTCGCCCAAGTGAGCCACGGGGAGTTATTTTTAAGACTGAAGGGGTTGCCAGGACGCGGGGATTCCCAAACAGGGGTTGCCTCCAGATGTCTTGCCATCTATTCGGGGGCTGTTTTTGCTCCGGCCCTCGCCCCAGCACTATCTGTTTCACTTGTCAAGGGACGCTGGACCCGCTCTGGACCCGCTTTCCAGCAGGTGCTGCTCCCCACCAATAGATTGGAGCCCCCAGTGAAGCTGGTAGGAGTGCATGCTCTTATCATCACCCCTATCAGCTATCATGAGGCTGTGTTKTTTTAAMAAAAAAAAAAAAAAAAAAAAAAAAAAAAAGAAGCATGCTGTCGTGGATCACTCACCCCCGTACCATTGCAGTCCCACGAGGCTTAGCGCCGACGGGGAGAAGAGCTCCGGAAATTCCAAGGCTGGTTTAAGAGGGATCGCTGGGTCGATCTGTGTCCATTCATGATGGGAGAGGTGATAGCCTCTGCAGTGGCCACATCCCCCTGGCTGTCCCCTTGTTGCCCATCCCAGATCGCCCTCCCCAACCACCGCCAATGGTCCCTGCCAAGCCAGTTCTTGTTAAATTGTTGAAGTACGAGATGAGATCTCTACTTTAGTGTGCAGGCTGTCCAGTGTGACCTGAAGTTCTTCCCATTTCGTGGTAATCTCAAGCTAGTGGACAGGGCCCTCGTAAAGTGAAAGAGTGTCCCAAGGACATGCTGATTGGCCCGCCTAGGATGATGATCGTTGTTGTTTTAATTGAATGTGTGACAGCAGACTGCCAAGTTGTTTTAATTGAATGTGCGAGAGCAGAGTGGACTCCAATTTCTGAACTGATGCGAATAACTGCAGTTTACCAGAATCTGGTTCTGATGTCAGAACTAAGTATGCTATCAGCTGATTCAGACCTAAAGTAGGCTATCATGTAGGCAAGTAAATCAGGATCACTGCATAGTGCACCCTGCGAAATTTCATGTTTTTAGGCGAGCTCTTCAGTTACCTGTCATCAGAACTGTATACATGATCAAACAAACTTTTTTTTTTTTTTTTTAACAAAAACATCTGCGGGAGCCTACCGTTGGAGGTGATACAAGCATCCCCCAATGGTAGGCATCTTATATGTTCAGGGACGCTGGACCCAGTTTCCAGCAGGTGCTGCTCCCCACCAATAGATGCCCCCCCACGGGAAGTGCTAGTGGTGCCTGGTCTTACCAACACCCCTAGCACCCACTCGGGTTGTTCTCAAAAAAAAAAAAAAAAAAAGGCTCAATCAAATGGATGTGTGCTTTGGTGATGGGTGACTTGCACTGCGTATAACGAGGGTGGGGTAATGTGTTTTCCATGAATTGAAGTTGCTCGTAGTTTTTTTTTTTTTTTTAAGGCCAGAATAGATCTATTACTACTATTAGGGACTATGATAGGAGCAGCCTCCCCTAGTAAACCCAGGATTGGCCGCTCCATCTATTAGTGGGGGTCCAGCATCCCATGAATACGAAAAGGTCCTCTTTTTTTTTGTTTTGTTTGGTGGGGAGCTGCACCTGCTGGAAACTGGGTCCATCGTCCCTTTATTTATTTATTTATTTATTTTTTAAGAAAACAACCCGAACAGATGCTAGGGATGCTGGTACAACCAGGCACCACTAGCTCTATCGGGGAGGCTCCATCTATTGGTGGGCAGCAGCACCTGCTGGAAAGGGGGTCCACCGTCCCTGAACATTGTGGTTGTTTGTATGAATGGACATGTGATTGTAGCAGTATCAGTTAAATCACCAGTACTTGGCCCATACATCGGCCACGGGCCGTTGCCGTTAACGCTACGCAAAGTTCGGGCTTCAGGGTACCGGACCTCAATGGCTGGAAGCGCCAGCCAAAAAAAATTGAAACGGTACCCTGGCCCTTCGGCAAAAATTGGCGCTTAGGGGGATTCCAGGCTCGGAAACGATAGCTGGGCCAAGTACTGGTGGTGGTTTAAGATAAACCCTTAAACTCTAGTGACTGTCCTTCTTCCTATTGCCCGGGGTGCAGTCTTGTGGACTGCTGTGACAGTTTGATGTGTATTGTGTAACCGTGGAGCTGATGTGGGGTGGCTCCACCACCCCTGTCCCCTCCCTCCCAAAACCCATGATGTCTTGTGCAGTGCTGTGACAGTGTGAGGTGTATTGTGTAAATAGGCAGTGTCATGGGAATCGGCACCGGAGCTGTTTGTGGGATTGCTTTCAGCCCTGCCACGAGGGTATTGTGATTTGACACTTTTTTTATTTTCCCATTCGACTGTGTTTTTGATTCGTCAGGCCTCTGGTGGGCATATACCCGCTGACTATAAACATTGGTGTCCACCATGTGGCAGGGCAGGAGGTGCAGTGACGTTAGGCACCGGGGCTGTGTATGTGATTTTTTCACTCCTGCCACGCGGGTATTTCGTTTTGATTTTTTTTTTTTTTTACAAAGGCCTTCGAAAACCCACTATCCCGGCGGTGGTGAGAGAACCGCCAGGATTGAGGGTTTCCCCGTTGGGCCGCTCCATCTATTGGTGGGGAGCAGCACCTGCTAGGAACCGGGCCCAGCGTCCCTTGAGAACAACATGCGGCACCGAATGAATCCTTTGTTCTACAGGGCTGTAAAATTTGTACTCTGTACCCGGGGCAGCCCCATCTTACCCTAGGGCTGCAACAGTCTTCCCACCCATGTCGGAACACCCAAATCATGGTAATAATATCAGCCCTGATAAGCAGCCCCCTAATATTCGATGTATTATTTGTTATTCAGCAGCGAGGCCGTCTCTGATATCACTCAATTGCCTCTTCCAGTCTGTTTTTTGTTTGAGGTTGCCTAAAACCCTTTTTGTACTCATACCCATTTGCAATCCCTATACCCCCCATGATCGTTTTTGAGT
>BFEA01000240.1:458692-480423 GCA_003427395.1 Chara braunii
TTTTAAACAGGCCCAGTGCCCAAGGCTGATATTACCAAAAAGATGATTGAGGCCGGGGTCCTCACAGTCTACCCAGAGTAACCGAAACCAGCTTGCTGAGAACCGGGCTCAGCGTCCCACCTCTAAATGATGATGCTGAATACTGATGAAATGTCATTGTAGATTGGGCCTCTTCACCAAGCTGCTTGGCGCCAGGTCATACAATCTGAACTAGCCCTTCTTTGGTTGGGGAAAACATTACAGTTCTCTGCGTGAGTGACAATTCGACTCTATGCAGAGCCATACCATGAGATGGGAAAAACTATATCCCTCAGAAGGGAAACAATGGACGGCGCCCTATACTAAATTGCAACGACCTTGACAAGATAACCTGCGCTACGACCGGTCTTAGGGACGACTGCGACCGGACCCTATTTTCTGCTGTCGGAGACCCCAAAAGAACCCGTCCTAGCGAAGTTGTACCGCACAACCTTACTGAACTTTGAAGACCAGGTTGTTTTCTTGATCTCAAAAAAGCTGAAAATGGGGTCTTGTGGACATCCACATTTGGGGTGCACAGATCGTTTGTTACATTATCTTTTGTAACCCCAAGGTTTTTGCTAAGACTATAAACATACAGTGCCAATGGATATGTCTCCTGTAAAGGGACGCTGGGGGTGATTCCCAGCACATGTTGTGACTGGAGTGGAGGGATCAAAAGTTAAAAAAGCAAAAGACCATAGTCAGGCTAGGTCTTAACTGTTCAAACTTCTCCCCCCCTCCCCACCTCCCCCCCTCAAAATTCAAAACTGTTTGAACTTTGAAGACCAGGTCCTTTTCTTTATCTAAAAAATAACTGAAATGGGGTCTTGTGGACATCCACATCTTGGGGTGTGCAGATTGTTTGTTACATTATCTGCTTGTACTCCGATGGTTTTCACTAAAACTATAAACATACAGTCCTTGCCAATGGATATGTTTCTTGTAAAGGGACGCTGGGGGTGATTCCCAGCACATGTTAGTCTTCATGACTGGAGCGGAGTGATCAAAGTTAAAAAACCAGCAGACTGTAGTCAGGCTTGGGACACCATTAGGAGCTCCACTTAGAATTTTAGGGGTGTCCATGACAGCAGCGGGGTGCCCTCCAGCTAACGACGAGTGGATAAGCACCCCTGCCCTTGCAGAAACTCCTCAACTGGAACAATAAGCACACCTCCCTGTATGGCCGAACGCTGATAATCAACAATGTGGTTTTTGCAGCCCTGTGGTATAAGTCGATACTATGGCCGTTGACCAGAGGAGCATTAAAGAGACTTAAAAGAAAGGCAGCAGCTTTCCTTTGGAGGGGGGATAGCGAAAACGGCAAAACCATTAGCAGGGTGGCGTGGGATTCGATTATCCAGCTCAAAGCGCGGGGGAGTCTAGGGATTATAGACCTGCTAGCCAAATCTAGGCATTGCGTTTGCAATGGGTGAAAAAGTTGATTTTTTCACCCCACAACCCGTGGTGTGTAGTGGCTGACACACCTGGCCTGTTTGCCTCCAGCTGCCCCCCGAAGGGTGCATCCGTTGATCTGGTTAAAGGACCGTTCCTTGTCGGTTCTGTGGAAACTTCCGCACAGGGGAGACACACAGGTAGGTGAGGACCAGCCAAGAGATGGGTTTTGGCCATCTCTGCTGGCTGTGTGGCGACGACTCTCACTCCCTGATAGACCCGCCCCTGACCGATGGGAAGAAGTCTTTCGCCAACCGTTGTTTGGAAACCGTTGGTTGACGGACCAGAGGGGCTGTATCAGGTCGAGCTCCACCCTGCCGTGGAAGAGCTGGGTTAAACATGGAGTGCTCAGAGTAGGGGACCTTTGGGATCAGGAGACACGGGATTGGAAAACGGTGGACCAAATGCGGGGCACTCTGCGTTATTGCCATCATGTGGAGAAGAACTTGGAAGATCTCATCGCTACCATTCCGCTGGCATGGTATCGTATCCTCAAAAGAGGACCCTCCCTCAAGGAGGGGGACTGGGTGGCGACCAAGGAGATTCCACTACAACTTGGTCAGATACATATGGTAGACCCACCAATGATCCTGGTGGAATACTATGCCATTACAAGAAAGGGGACCCTCGAAGGAAGCAGAGCTCCTTTTGAGTGGGTAGCAAAGACGCTGGTATATCGGGTCGGGGTTATGGAAGAGAGAAAGGAAAAGGTACCCTATCAACCACAATGGGCCATTCAGGATTTGGCCCTGGACCCAGCAAAATGGCTTTGGGTACACCCCCAAAAAAGGAGGGAGGATACAATAGGTCCCTTAACCCTCCACCGATTGACAGTCAAGTCTGCCTATAGGTTGATTAGGCCTAAATGTCACCTGAGGGATGTAATTATGGATCGCTGGGCCAAACAACTAAATTGGATCGCTCCCTGCTGACACCAATTCACTGGTTCAAAGATCAGAAGTCTAAACCAGAAAAAAAATCCTCTTTGCAGTGGCAAAGCCTACAAATGACTGGTTAATCGATCGTACCAACCTAGAGCAGCAGGGTCTGGCACTGCCATGGTGTCAGCGATGTCAGAATATGTTCCCCTCCTAGAAGAGGACAGAGACCATTGAGCACATCTTTATGCAATGTCCAATAGCCCAATTTACGTGGTGATGGTGAGACCGTATTTAGCGGAAGATGGGGATAGAGGTCCCCTGGCCATGGTCGTGGCGAGCTATTCTGGTTGGTCAATGGCCGTTGGTAGGGGAGGGGTTGAAATTTGTTGAGAATATGTAGGGGAGGGGCAGAAAGGCGGTGATGTGGGCTCTTTGGTGGCAGAGGTGCGTTCTGGCCTGGGACAAGGTAAGGGTAGAAGAGGAGGAAATTACAGAATAGATCAAACAACAGGTACAGTTGTCTTTGACGCAAAGATGGTCTGACATCAAGACTCAGCTGGACTTTTTCACGCAAATCACGGACGTTCGGAGGGTAATTACAACATTCTGCACAAAATGGTTGGGTGCAGAAAGGGAAGGATGGATAGCAAAGGTTTCATGGAGCGGGGATAGGATAAGTGGGCAGCAGGGGGTAGAAGAAATGAGGGATTATAGACTAGAGTTCAATGACTGGACCCAGATGGAACCCTTTTTCCCTTTGCGCCCCCCCCACTGATTTCCCAGATCCCTTCCCTCCCCATGCCCTCTCTCTAACGGAAGTTCTGGTCTACGAAGACAACCTCGAAACAAAACCCGGGGTGCGTGCGACAAACCACTTCCCGACCCCGTGCCATCTCCCGTACCCTTTCTTTTGTTTATATCATACCAACCCCAGGAAAACCCCGTTTTGATTTCTTGCTTTCGGGTGCCGCATTTTCCTTTTTGAAAGCTTTTTCGACTGCTGAGTTCTGTTTTTTTTTTTTACAAAGTCGGGAAATACATGGGAATTTACGTGCGCCTTAGCGAGCGCACTGAGAATTGGGCTTGGTAGTTGGGAATTCCGGGATAAGCGGGTGAATGTTCTTGGGCGCATCGGGGAAAACTCTCGGGATTTTGCGTGAATACGAATAGGCGTAGGATTTTCTTTTCCCGCGTCGCTTTTTTGCGCGCGGATATGGTGATTTCAATTTTGAATTTTGATAGAATCAAGCTGTAACTGTTTCGGTGCCTTTTTTTCTTTTTTTGTTGACGGCGCCGTGCATGCAAAAGCTTCCTCCTCTCTGTCCCCCGCATCGCTCCCTCTCGCGCCTCCCTTCCCTTCTCCCTCCTTTTTCTCTCTCCCCGTAACTGTTTTTCCGTCTCCCTCTCTCTCTCTCCCGCCTTGCTTTCGCGCGCCCATTTCCCTTTCTTGATCATCTGAATCTTGGACCCGTCTTGCGCCACCTCTCGCGCCTTTTCTCTTCTCACCCTCTACGTCTGGCATACGACGCCCGATCGATCCCCCGATAACTCCCGCTCGCCAGTCAGGTGCGTGGATCGATAGGACCTTCCTATCGCGCGACGAATCTCATTGGTTGAACCTTGAGTTCCGAGGGATCAGCATGGCGTTCGTAGAGCACTCTTCTCAAAGTCTTCTCCTCCTGCTTCTCCTTTTACACCTCAGCTTTTCTGTCGCCTTCTCCCCCTTCTATCTCCCTTGTCACAACTATAAACCCGCAAGCGCGTCCGCAAATCTCTCTTACGTTCTCGACTCTCAAGCCAGTTTCCGGGAAGCATTGGCTAGGCAGAGTGTTTGAAGCGAGTCAGAAAGTCCTGTCGGGCTGACGATAGACTGGCCGGTTGCGCGCTGGATCGCCACGACGGACTGTGGGCTCTGGGTGAACCGTGTCGAGTTTACGACAGCGGGGTGACGATCGTAGTGGTGGGAGTTAGCACGCGACAGCCGGGATCGTAGGTGCGGGTATGAGGATCGATGTGGAGTTGATTGGCCCGGGGCCATATTGGAATTAACGGCAAATGCGCCCTTGTTGCGGATTGTTATCTTTGGCGTAAGTGTACAGCGGTAACGCCGGACTTTTCTTTTCCTGGACCTTGTCATCTTCTATTTTGGACTTTTTTTCCCTCGACTCTCTCTCTCTCTCTCTTTCTTCTCGAAAGACGATGCATCTGAATAATTGTCCCTCTATTGAATTGGAATGAGTCGGCATCCTGTTTCTGTGTGAAAGAACTTCTTCCGGAACTCTTTCATTAGTTTCCTAGGTAATCCTCTTACGCAAGGATCCTGTCTTCTTGTCTTGTGAATGGTGGATGCGTGTGTACTGTGCAATGCGATCCATCTTTTCCTGTGCATGTCTCATTTTCGCACCTTCCACAGTGAAGGCACGTATGGAAATGTGTGACTTTTTTCGTGTTGATTAGACGATTGTCGCCGGGAGTTTGTTCGAGAATGCAAAGAGTGTTTAGATTTGTTGCTCCGAATGCACTAAGCATGCCATCTGCCTTATGCTGCACGACATCAGCAGCCAAGCCACCGGGCAGCCTTGAGAAACAAGGCGCCAGGGACCAACGTTGTGTTGAACTAAGTCGCGGATCAGTCCCTTAGTCATATGCATGATCAAGTGGATGTGTGTTTGCTCTCGCTCTTGTGTCAAAAGGGTTGATTGAGGGTCGCGCGAATCGCTTCTGCTTTTAATGACCTCTCGGGATATTTGTGATTGATTGTCATGTGGACTAACAAGTACCCTTCAATTGGGCGCCAGCCTCCCGTATCTCCCATTCCAACGCGACCCTTTCCCTATAGCGAGGAAAGGACACGTGTATGTGGGTGGGACGTACGAGAAGCCGTCGCACAAATCGGCGGGCACTATTACTTCCCTCCGGYCGATCGTTRTTCAGRGTTCGTAGACGCYRGATTTGTCATTATCGATACGCACTTTCCACCCTACTCGATATTGTTGTCGTTTAACGAGTTGATTGTCATTCCGTGGACGGCAGTGGTGCCCCATTGGCCCTGCACTCTGTGCACGGAGTGCCAACGTTTCGATCGCTACGAAGCGAAGGGCTTCCACTACCGAATACGGAGTGAGGACGAGCATAAGGAAAGAGCCACTCGGCTGAGACCATCCACGTCGGACTCGGAACTGACCAGCGAACGACGACGAGATCTGATACGAAAACGAGACACACAAAGCGTGTCAAAGCCTTTCCGTTCTAAACGATGGGCCGTAGCTCGGTGGGAAGCCCGACAGTACTTTTTGGATTGAATTTGGATCTTTCTGTTTTTGCGCCATGTCCGCGCGCGCATTGCACGACGCGCGAAATTAATCGACTTGCTACATCGTACCTACACGGGGGATTTCAGTTCCATCTGTGTCCCCACACTCAATTTCCAAAAATCCTTGGCACACCCCATCTTGCTGTTTTTCTGGGCCTCTTTCTGCCTGCCTAACACTCCGAACGGAAGACAACACAGGGCGTGAGGTTGGTATCGGAGCCGACATGTGTCGGTTCTGATGATAGTAAGGCGAACTGGCGAGAGGTAGAAGAGACCCTCAACTAGCTCGTCGAGATCGCCCCGTAATCAGGTCTCAGTCTAGTGTGGCTGCACCAGCAATACCAATGGTGGACGGTACTAGGGTGATTGTTAGCATCCCTGCCCCCTTTCCCTTCTTCCCTAACCATACCCATCCCGAGGCTTGGCTGGAAGCTGTCGAAGCTCAAAACTACAGCGCAGTCGATCTTCCCTGCGTTCTGACATTGCTACTCCGCAACACGTCACATGCCTAGTTTAGGAAACATACATGGGTAGATTGGGCTACTTTCAAGACATCCTTTTTGGCTCGATTCGATACAGTCAGTGAAGATGCCGCCTGGTACGTGCTCAAAAATCGACCCCAAGGACCAGGGGAGTTGTTGCCCGATTTCGTCGATCGGTTTCAAACCACGTTGGACAAATCCGGGCGGGATGAGAAATCCACTCGAGATTTGTTCATCGATCACCTACGAAGTCCGACACTGAAAGGGAAATTGCAGAAAAAAGTTCCACCGAAAACACACCAGTTATCGGCTATCATCACTAAATCGTTGGAGCTAGACTTGACTGATACAAAAAAATATATCAGCCAGGGACACGAGGACATTACAGATACCATACGGGATGTAACGGCCAAAAGGCGATCATGGCTACAAGCAGTCGAACGGTTTTATCCCCGCCCCGACCATGATCTTCCCGGCGGGATCGTTTCCGATATCCCAACTGCTTGTCCTGCCTCTCCCGTGGTGAATCAATCGATCGCAGCCGTTAGAAGCGGAACTTCATCTGAACCCTCCTCGCCGGCGGTAACCAATCTACACATTGCCTAGATGATTCACACGGCTACTACTAAGCAGTCCGAATGGATGGACAACCTGATCCAAATACAGGCCGCTCATATGGAACGAATGGAACAAATAATGAGCAGGCTCATTAAGCCTAATTCATCTCCTGCTCGGCCTGCCCCTGCATCGTTTCCGCTCGTACCTGCTCCGCCTGCTCCAGGATTCGCCCCTCAGTATCCCCATCTAGCTAATCCGGCAGGAAAGATCGAGTGTTTCAACTACAAACAGCCCGAGCATTTTGCCCGAGACTGTCCGCAGCCGAAACGTAATCAGCCTCCCCCTGCTGCGGCCCCTGTCGCCCTTAATCAAGGACGAGTGACCGCTCTGATGGACACGGACCAGGGAGGAGAGCTCGTAGCGTATGCTCCAGAACAACCTTCCTCTTCCGCGATAATAGCGTCGACCTCAGGAACTTCTTCCTCTGACGCTGCTGACATGGTCGATCCCCTCAAGTATCTCCATCTTGTCGGAATGATCGGAGCGATGCGATCGGCCCAAGATGATCTCGCGTGGGTCGATCGCGAGTCCAATCTTGGACCACAGTTTCCGACAGGAGATATTGATGTATTGAAAACGCTCAAGCAATTAGATATTCGTGTACCTATCCAAGTAGGACATCTGCTCACCATATCTGAAGCAGCGAACGATAAACTTCTACAACATTGCGAGAAAAATCAAAAGCGCTTCACCTATCAGCGCATACAACGGATGTTGAAGAAGAAGGAAGGAAACGAGGAGGTTGCACCTCCCGAGACTGACACGAAAGAACCCGAAGCCGCACGAATAGCAACGATCTCTTTAGCAGAAAAAAATCACTTTGTACGAGCTCGGCCGGTATTATGAAAAAGTGCGGAATGTGACTGTGAAGTTTGGGGCAAGCCGTTTAATGCCCTTATTGACACAGGGTCTTCTGCCGTTGCCATATCATTGGATACTGTGAAAAAAAATGGAACAATTGGGATCCATTCTTCCTCAATCTGGCGAAGACAATTATGTCTCTGCCGACGAGGAGGCAACGAACATCGTAGGCATTATCGAGAACGTGGCTGTAAAATTCAGGCGAGTACACGTCCTTGTTAACGCGCTCGTAATAGATATACGTTCCTATTCTGTGTTATTGGGATTACCTTGGGCGATGGCAGTAGGCGCACATCTGCATTTCGATTCGAGACAACTGGTACTCACACAAACCGGGGGAAAACCTCAAACTGTTCCTTTGCGAGTTTCCACCCGAACGATAAAGCGGATCCCTAACCCGGCCCAAATAGGAATGATCCGATACATTGATCCTGAGGAATGCTCTCCCTCGCGCCTCGGGGATGGAATCAGGGAACGAGAATATGAAGAAGAGATGCCCAGTAAAGAGGAACGGAAGCATCTGGTTGAACTTTTCGAACATGAAACCCCCAAAGAATTTTGAGTGTGCCCCGACACCGCTCGAAGCTTCCACGTGGATTCTGAAGACAGTGCATTCACGCCTCTAACAACCTAGGTCAGTCCTTCAGTCCTCCTCGGGGAACCCATATTACAAGTTTTCGATCTGGCTGATGATTTGGAACCCCCTCGCACCTTGTACGAGGAAGTTCTTTCCTTACGAACGCGTTATCAGCAAACGAAACAGTACTTAGACGTTTCTGTTTTTCCACCCCGATCGTTATTAACGACAGGAGCCACCATCGCCTTGATTAAACAAGAAGCGGAAGCACCAGTAAATGATGTACCTAATTTGATGCAAGAAATGACGGATCTAACAGGGCTAACTGTGGAACCGACTTCGGTTGGTTCAGAGAGTGATGCTGAAACTAAAGAAACGGAGATGATCAGCCCCGCTAAGTCCCAGATGATAGCAACTGTCTTTTCTGTTCGCACCAGTAGTTCCGTTTTCTCTAATGTCCATGAGCGGCGGGAATGGCCAGTTGATTGGATCGATATGCTCCTTAATATGTCCGGGGAATCGACGATCCCCATCCCGAGTCACGTTCTCGCGGAACTTCGGAAGTCGTTAATCTGTGTATTGAATGGTTACGCAGAAGTGCTGAGCGTGCATGACAAAGATATTGGGTTAACTAATGTAATTAAACATGCCATTCTCACGGGACATCATCCGCCCATTAGCTGCGCTCCCTACCGATACTCGCCAGCTCAACGAGCGGCCGCCTTTCAGCGGATTAAGTAGTTCGAAGCTAATGGATGGATTGAACCCGCTATAGGACCATGGTCTTTTCCTGTAGTAATAGTACCCAAGAAAGCTGGGGGGATTCGTATTTGTATTGATTATCGAAAGCTGAATGATATCACGACTAAAGATGTGTATCCCCTCGCCGAATTGGTGAGTTATTGGATGCGATTGGGAGTGCTCGATTTTTCAGCAATTTTGATGTTCGTCATTAGTTCCATCATCTTCTTGTCCGAGAGAAAAATCGTTCGAAAACCGCGTTTGTGTTTTTCGAAGGTACGTGGCAATGGATTCGATGTCCGATGAGTATCTGCAATGCCCATGCAACTTTTCAGCGGGCCATGAACATGGCTTTTCAGAATTTCGTACGGAAGACTCGTTTGGCACAGAGCATCATCAACTACTGCGTGATTGTGTACATGGATGACATCCTAGTGTATTAGAGTTCCTACGAGGGACACGTGCAGCACATCGAATGGGCACTGCATGCGTTACGAGATGCACGTTTCAAGGTGGTGCTTGAGAAGTGTCAGTTTTTCCTCACCACCATTTCTTTCCTGGGGCACGTGGTGACAGACAAGGGACTCCAACCGGAGTCGCAGAAGGTGGCAGCTATCAGGGACGCGCCGGTGCCTACGACTATTACGCAAGTTCGCGCCTTTCTGGGCCTAGCCTCGTACTACCGAAGATTTATCAAGGGCTTCGCGGCGATTGCGGGACCCCTCACAAATCTGCTGCGCAAGGATCAGCCGTTGATCTGGACACCGGAGTGCGATCAAGCGTTTTCCAAACTCAAGGCTGCTCTCATTTCGGCTCCGGTCCTTATAAGACCGGATCCCGAAAAACCTTNGCTCTCATTTCGGCTCCGGTCCTTATAAGACCGGATCCCGAAAAACCTTTTGTTCTCATCACCGACTGGCAGCCAGAGGCGATCTCGGCGATCCTTGCCCAGGTGGGACCGAGCGGACTCGAGAGTGTAGTGGAGTATGCGTCCAAATCAGTGCCCGCCTGCAAGCGCAATTACGTCGCTCCAACGGGTGAATGCTATGCGGCTCTCTGGGGAATCAATCACTCCCGTGCTTACCTATACGGGCAAAAATTCACCCTGTTGACTGATCATGAGCCCCTGTTGGCTCTGAAGAAGTCGAAGGATTACTCGGGCATGATCGGGCGATGGGCAACGGTGCTGTAGAGTATGGACTTTGACATTCGTCATCGAAAGCACGAGAAACACGGGAATGCGGACGGACTGACATGACTGCACCGGCCTGAGAAAGTTCCGAGGAATGAGGAGGTGATTCCGTGGAACGAACCCGAGCAGAAGATTGGACCTCGGTACGGCCAAGTGGAGATTTTGTCGAAGCAGTAAGTGACACGAGGACTAATTTGCCTACTCTACTCTCTCCACAATTCAGTCCCGTCTCTCCCCTTCTGTCATCATGACTACCCCGCCTGCCTCCACCACCCCTTCTTCTCTTACTAATTCTGCCCCTCTTACTTCCTCAGCTTTCTTCGACACCCTCCTCGATAAATTCTTTATTTTTGCACCTGTATTGCACAGGTTTACGGGGTCGACTGTCATCCCTACAAGACTAGATTTGTCGATTGGGTGGAATGCGCCACGTGTGTCAATCGTGCGCACGGAGCCTTCGTTCGATATCGAACGAGTAGCAAGGAATGGAGGTGCCCCCTGTGTAGAACGAACAAACTCCCTACGGAGGTTTGATTCGAGGCCGCCCGTACGGACGGTCCTGAATACGACGAAAAATACCGACGGGTGAAGGTCTGGACGGATAAAACTTTATTGGCGAAATTAGCGGGATTATCATTGGGTCATCTCACCAAACACGACAGACGTAGGGTACCGAGAGATCTCGGGACTATCGATGGATCAACGGTCATTTGGAAAAGCGTAAAACTAACGGGTTGGGTTCGTGGATGACAGTTCCTCATCCCTTCCAGAGATACGATTGGATCCGATCTGCTCACGAGGAACAGGCCGCTCATTTCGCAATGCGTGTCACGGAGGCAACTGTAGACCAGAACCGATGGTTCTGGTCCAATAAACGAGATGATGTCAAATACATTGTCGCTAACTGTTTGGTCTGTGCCGCTGATCGCGCCCCTATACGGGGACCAAACACGATCGTGCCAACGGAAGTAGAGCGTCCTTTCCAGCGAGTCAGTATGGACACGACAGATATTGACGTGCCACCTGGCCCAAACCGCTATGAATATTCCATCCTGTTAGTTTTAATTGACCATTTTTTCAAATACATCGAAGTCTATCCTTGTAAGACCCGAAAGGCCGCCGAAATAGCCACATACATCGAACGATTCCTCTATACCCATCTAGATACGGAAGAAATTCTAACTGACAATGGGTCGGAATTCAAAGGTGAGGTAGAGGAACTGCTTGCGCGAAGGGGCGTCACGCTCCGACATACGGCACTCCACGTGTCCCTGTCAAACGGGTTGGCCGAGAATGCCAACCGTATGATAAAAACCGCCCTTCGCAGGAACTTAGCGGCACACGACACGCATCCGTGGCCCGAAATCGTATATCAGATCGCCGGCATCCACCAGTCCACCCCTCACGAGTCTACGGGGTTCACTCCCTTTCAGCTTCGAACTAATAGTCTCCCCTGTGTCGATTACTGGGGTAACTCGGAAATTGCCGAAGTAGGGGGTAGAGACATGCGTGCGGCCCTCAAGGCCAAGGCCAAAAGGTACACCGATTTGATGGAACGGGCCGTTCCAAAGCTAGCCCGAAAAAGACAAAGGATGACCGAGCTGGCCTACGGTAGACAGGTCCGTAGCTACGAGGCCCGGAATGGAAATGTTGGGCCCCAGTACCAGTATAAATTGGGGGACCTAGTGCAGGTACGTAAATGTGCACGCGATCGGAAACTCGCTCCCAAGTTCTCTGGCTGTTTTCGCGTTGTCGAACTCGGACCCAACGACGCTAACACGGTGCGCATCGCGCCTGAGGCTAGCACTAGCCATAGCTCTGTCCCCACCGTTAGACATACCTCCTACCTCCATCTCCTTCCTCCTTCCGGTTTTCCTCCCTCTTCTTCCTCGGAAAGCGAGGAAAACGACGACGATCTAACCCTCTCTCCTCTTTCTCCCTCTTTTCCCTCGTCCTCCTCTCCGACCTCGCCATGAGTTTCATCACGGAGCGGGTTCTCGACGCACAGCTGCGGCAGCCACGTGGCCACATCTCAGAGATCCGGCAAGTTTGTCACCCTCGGCTCAATACGGATCTCCGCCGTTTGATGCGATTCTTCTGCGACGAAGGTATCTGTATCGCTGCCACGTTTCGGATAGAAGGAAGCCCTCACGCGATAGTGTTCACGGAGGCTACTGCAGTTCACCGGCGAGCGGGTCCCAGAACGAGCCACGTCACCACAATGGCGGCATTCACCGGTGACATCAGCTCGGTCAATCCGCTGCGGCATACCGCGATCTTGGCCTCGCTGCGCGAGTGGACGGAGCAAGTGTCCAACGTGTGGCAGCACGTCCTCGCCCGGGAGGGGTATAACATCATCTCGATCTTTGCATCGGACCTTGATGGCATTCGCCGATCACCGCGCGAGCGGCCAGTTGCGATCCCAACCCTCGTCCCCTTCCCCCATCCCCAATGAACCACGCCAATTTTCTCGCCCCTCTCTCTATCTTTGCTCTCCCGTCTCTCTTCCCCACCTTCTGGTAATCCGATCTTCACCCTTCTCTTTCCTTCTCGTTCGAGCCTCTTTCAGTCCCTCTTATCAATCCTGGACATTGGCGATTGTGGCGCGAAACTTTTGAGGAGCTGTCCTTTTGCTTGGCCAGAGTACAAGTGAAGTGGACGGGCACTATCGAGCACCCCACGTGGATCGAGAATCCTGAGCTGCTGATCATACAGGGTTGGAGGACTAACGCGGAAGGAGATCTTATTGGATTCCTCTTTGGATCGGTACGAACGGGGCGTCGTCAGTTGATTGCACAGGAGCTCATCGCACCGATCGTGCAATTGGCGGACGATCTCTCGCCCGACATCTACTTTCAGAGCGACAACAGTCCTGCTCCGTACATTTTCGAGCGATCCTTGGATCCGTACGTTCAGTGGACTTCGTGCTTGGAGGAACCTAGGGACGAGGATACCCTACCATGGCGGCAGGAGTATCTGAAGCCGTACGGGATCATCCCTCACGCCTTCTATCCGAGGGCAGAGGAAGTGGTGATCGACGACGACGACGAAGAAGAAGACAACGACGAGAAAACATCGGAGGAGGGAAGCTATAGTGAACATAGCGAGGGCGAGCTGAGCGAAGGAGTAGAAGAGGAAGAAGAAACTGGATCCGGGTGGGAAGCCCCGCCGAAGGAAGCGACGTGTACGGGAACGGGGGCGGAAGATCCGGAAGCGGCACGAAAGCGCGAAGAGATTGCCTCCGGAAAGCGCCAGCTGGAGTTCGCTAGCGAGGCTAGCCTGCGCATCGGTAGCGATCTGACCAGGGATCCAGAGCCGCCGAGGCCCGAAGATGGCGACCCTGCAGCCGCCACCTCAAGTACCGCGCAACGGAGACGGCGCCGATCCCCCTCCTCCTCCAGCCCCACCCGTCCCCCAGTTCGCCCACGTACCAATGCGGGCGATAGGCCTTCGACCTCGGACACTGCCCCGCCGACCCCTTGATTTTCTCACCCTCGAGCAGATCCGTACCCTCGTCACCTTCCCTTCCCATCCTTTCCATCCCCATCTCTTCCGCGACTTCTACTCTACCCGTCTACTCGCCACCGTCCACCCCCACGTCTCCCTTCAGTCCGCTGCTCCCACATTCTGCTGGCATCTCCTGCTGTTCAGCGCTTTTCCGCACTCTCTCCTCCTTCTGTCGCGATTACCTCGCTTCCCTCCCCTGCAGTGGCGATCATTTCCCCCGCTTCCACCGAATTATCTGATATGAGGAGCTCCCGGTGAGGATGGAAGGGATGAATCACTTCCTACCCCCACTCCCCCCCCGTCATCCCCACGAGATCCCTGGCATGTACCGCCTCTACTGGCCTATTCCAACTAGGCGGTAGATCCCATTCACTTGAACCCCCCCCCCCTTTTTTCTCTCCTCCCTTCATCGGCACCCCATCAACGATGACGTCAACCTACGCTCTGATTCGACAGACGGCAACGAGCAAGGGTGCAGAGCACACGGAGATCAGGTGGACCATGATGGCGTCACCTGAACGATCTCCACGAGGCAGAGGGTTGCATATGACAAGGCTACAGAGATCTTACCACGGATGTTGTCGCCATCTCATCCACGGCCCAGTTATTGTTCCTTGTACTTCTTTCTGCTCTGTTGATACGCTTGGTTCCTCATGCACCACTCTGTTCTCCCCTCTTCTTTTTCGCCATGACATGCAATCAGGAGATCGCATAATTTTGGAACCCCCTGCGCGTCACATATGTGACGAACCACTTCCCGACCCCGTGCCATCTGCCTTATGCTGCACGACATCAGCAGCCAAGCCACCAGGCGGCCTTGAGAAAAAAGGCGCCAGGGACCAACGTTGTGTTGAACTGAGTCGCGGATCGGTCCCTTAGTCATATGCATGATCAAGTGGATGGGTGTTTGCTCTCGCTCTTGTGTCAAAAGGGTTGATTGAGGGTCGCGCGTATTGCTTTTGCTTTTAATGACGTCTCAAGATATTTGTGATTGATTGTCATGTGGACTAACAAGTACCCTTCAATTGGGCGCCAACCTCCCGTATCTCCCATTCCAACGCGACCCTTTCCCTACAGCGAGGAAAGGACACGTGTATGTGAGTGGGACGTACGAGAAGCCGTCGCACAAATCCGCGGGCACTATTACTTCCCTCCGGCCGATCGTTATTCAGAGTTCGTAGACGCTGGATTTGTCATTATCGATACGCACTTTCCACCCTACTCGATATTGTTGTCGTTTAACGAGTTGATTGTCATTCCGTGGACGGCAGTGGTGCCCCATTGGCCCTGCACTCTGTGCACGGAGTGCCAACGTTTCGATCGCTACGAAGCGAAGGGCTTCCACTACCGAATACGGAGTGAGGACGAGCATAAGGAAAGAGCCACTCGGCTGAGACCATCCACGTGGGACTCGGAACTGACCAGCGAACGACGATGAGATCTGATACGAAAACCAGACACGCAAAGCGTGCCAAAGCCTTTCCGTTCTAAACGATGGGCCGTAGCTCGGTGGGAAGCCCGACAGTACTTTTTGGATTGAATTTGGATCTTTCTGTTTTCGCGCCATGTCCGCGCGCGCATTCCACGACGCGCGAAATTAATCGACTTGCTACATTGTACCTACACGGGGGATTTCAGTTCCATCTGTGTCCCCACACTCAATTTCCAAAAATCCTTGGCACACCCCATCTTGCTGTTTTTCTGAGCCTCTTTCTGCCTGCCTAACACTCCGAACGGAAGACATCACAAGGCGTGAGGTTTGCGCGTCACATGCGTGAGGAAACGGAAGGAGGAATGCTGGTGCCCCCCAGTACCTCCCTCCGACCTCGAGGTGGGTTAAAAGGTGATCAGTATCAGCCGCGTGAGACATGGGTATTTCAAGAATAGGGAGGAAGGAGCTAGCTCTTCAACCACCTTCTTGGATATGATCTGCAGACATTCAGGTATATTCCGAAAAAAGGAGGGGGGAACTTTTTTTTTTTTTTTTTTCAACAACTTGCACAGTTAATCCTGTGGAATCTAAAGTAATCAATGCTGGCAGGTCGCAGAAAGTTTCTCAGTTATATTCTGTTTTCATTTTGCATATGGGATGCTGGACCCGTTTTCCAGCAGGTGACGCTCCCCACCAATAGATGGAGCCTCTCCCTGGGTGTTAGTGGTGTCTGGTTTATCAACACTGCTAACACTGCAGAGGGTGTGTGTTTGCAAAAAAAAAAAAAAAAAAAAAGGTTTGGGAACTAATCCCTTGACAAATAGACAATGTCCTCTATTGATGTTTATTTCGCGGGGGTCACAAAAACGAGTTATAATTGCACTATGGACCAAGAGACAGTTTGCAATTGCACTTTTTTTTTTTTTTTTTTGGGGGGGGGGGGTGTTGGGGAGAACAAATGTTCCAGTCTATTCGTGGGGAGCAACACGTGCTGGGAAGCAGGCCCGGCGTCCCATATAGAATTATACAAATGATTTGAAATACCTGGGCCATTACCTGGTTTGGGCTAAGAAAAATCTGAGAACTATGAAAAAGATTCTAGAAAATTTAGGAAAAACATGGATAACTGCTAACCTATTGCTAGGCTACTCAAGCAGCACTTGCTAAGTCAAAACGGAAAGCCACAGAAGCCCTTTGAATGCTTTGAACCCTTGGAATCCCCAACAAAACATTCTAAAATTCTCTAACACTGTCTTATTCCCTGCCGAGCTTTCCCAGGCCTCATGCCCCCATCCTGCTCGGTTACAGGGCAACACAACTCACCCCAGCTCCGGCCAACGTTGTACCGACATCAACCCTTGGTTTTCCCTTGGAATGCCTGGCCCAAGGCATCCCCAGATCTCTCGACAAGGCCTCACGCTCCTGCTATCAACTGGTTACAGGGCAACCCCCCAGCTCTGGCCAACTTCGTTCTGGCATCGAAAAACCGCAGATCCATGAATATAACAACATTAAAAAATATGCCAGAATCGGAATAGCAACGCCAACTTTCTTTCATTTTTTTATTGGGATCAAGCAAGTGCTAGGTGGCCAAGTATATATGGCGCCCGTACAGGGTGAAGAGGCACAAAATATCAATCTCTGTCTATCTTCCTTAAAAAAAAAAAAAAAAAAAAAAAAAAGCATAAAAAAAAAATTAAAATGAGTTGCAAGAGGTGCTCAGAATCCTAAGGCATTCTCAAGATTTTCCTCATGAGATAGGCTAAAATTCAGAAAAAATATGAAAAGGCTTGGAAAAATATGAGAGCGGGAGGTCAAAACTGAAACTGCCTACTATAAAAAACTGACCCCCTCAACGGACGGAATGTTGGTCCAGGCTTTGAGTCCTCGTACCAGAACTCACTTGATCTCATACCCCCTTCAGCTAGGGTAACAGGGCACCACAACCTTCCCCAGTACTGACCAACCTAGTTCTGACGGACAGGAAGTGCCTTCCTCCCTCGACATTTCCCTTAGTGACAAACCCCTGACACAGGTTACAGGGTTAATACCTCAACGCTGGCTACATCGAACGGTCTGGTTATGCCTTCCACCCTCGGCATGACTCCGCAGGCCTCAAGCTCACCCTAGGTCACAGAGCAAAAGCTCCAGCACCGGCCTGTGTCATCCCAACATCGTCCTTCTAACCTACTTACCTTAACAAACAACCTTCCTATGTTGAGAACCCCCTTTCTACCTTCCATCTTCCAGTTCTAGCCCCCCCCCTTCCCTCCTTTTTTGAGATACCAGGGTCATTACCTAGTTTCGGCTAAGAACAAACAACTCAGACCCCCCCCAACAATCCTCTTTACCTCACTCTGGCAAGACTTACTGCAGCAGAGCCACCATTTCCGCTCTTGTTTTACCCTATTTCCATCCTACTAGTTAGCCCCCTCGCTACTAGGACACGTGATATCCCTCCATCAACTTCTCCCACTCATTTGCAATTGCACTCCAGGCACCCTACCTGGCCAGAAAGTTGGGTTGTATACATTGCCCAAAGTGCAATTGCAAACTGTATCTTGGCCCATAGTGCAATTATAACTCACTTTTGTGACTCCCGTGTAATTCCCCCAAAAAAGAAACAGGAAAATTTAGGGGTTGCGCCGCCCCTCCTTGATAGTGCAATTTAGGGGTTGCGCCACCCCTCCTTGGTTAGTCACTGCACCGACTTCTGATGGCTTCACCATCAAGAGCTCCCCACCCCTCGTCTCTCTTCCCTCGTACCCCTCTCGGTTGTTGTACATATGTGAATGCTTACATGTTGTGTTGGTATGACATCTGTCAGTATGATACACGGGCAACACGAAGTGGATGATCTGCAGGTGAGTGGAGCTCTGAAGAGATTCCCGTATATTCGGGTTGCCATGGTTTATTTTATGATTTTACACACACGCACACACACACACACACACAATAAGAAAATAAAAATAAAATATAAAACATTAAAAAATAATAAATAATAAATAAAAATTTTAAAAAAATAAGAAAACAATAATAAGAAAAATAAAAAGGTAATAATACTAAAATAATAATAAATAATTATAAATTATAATTAATATAATATAATAAAATAAAAAATTAATAAAGCAGTAATAACTAGGCTACCAGAGTGGCCCGGGGTCACTTGCCAGGCCAGGCCAAAATAATTAAAATAAAAATAAATAAATAAATTATTTTTGAAATTTATTTTTTATTTTAAATTTGGTGAAGAATTTCGATGTGACCCTGAGGCAAAAGTTGTTCAGTTTATAATTCTGCATAACATAGTTTGTTTTCAGAATTTTTGGATTTTTTTTTATTTTTTTTTCGCTGGGACCTTACCTGATCCTTGCTCGGGCTGGCCACCCGGGGCCCGGGCGGCCCGGCTGGTAGCCTAGAGTAATAATTAAAATAATAAATTTAAAAAATAATAAAATAATTTAATTTAATAACTAGGCTACCAGCCGGGCCGCCCGAGTCCCCGGTGGCCAGCCTGTGCAAGGTTCGGAGAAGGTCCCAGCCAAAAAAAAAAAAAAAAAAAACTCGAAAAAATCCGAAAAAACACTATGTTATGCAGAAAACTAAACTAAATAACCTTTGCCTCAGGGTCACATCGAAATTCTTTACCAAATTAAATATATATATATATATATATAGAGGGTAACCGGCGTTCGGGACGGGCCGAACGCCCGAACCCGAACGCCCGAACGTATGGGACCCCTTGGGGATGCTTTCAGCCGTTCGGGCCGAACACGGACCCCAAAAAAAAAAAAAAAAAAAAAAAAAGAAAGTCATCAAAACAATCTGAAAACAAGATATGTTATGGAGAAAAATACATTAAACAAGATTTGCCTGAGCATTACATCCGACTTCCTTACCAAATTTGAAATAAAAATAAAATACGCAGAACAAATACTAATAATAAAAATAAATATAAATAAATAGAGAATTAAATTTAGTGAGTGCGCGAGCATGTTTTCGACACCGCCATCTTTGGCGATTTTTCATTTTGTTTTGGCATAGCTAAATGCCCTGAAAATTTACAGATGTGTACTTCACATAATACAAAACCCACTAAAAAAGTTTCAAAAAATAATAAAATTGTCTAGACCCTGAACAAAAGTGAAAACAAAAAGTCAAAAGTGAAAAAAAACGTGGGCGTGCACGTTTTGACACCGCCATCTTTGGCGATTTGTAATTCTTATTTGGCTAAGCCAAATGACTTGAAAATTTATAGGCATGTACCTCACGTCATAGAGAACTCATAAAAAAAAAATTCAGAAAAAAAAAAACATTTTTAGGCCCCGAAATAATTTTTGGCGGGGGCCGAACGCCGTCGGGTTCGGGCCCCGAACGCCCGAACGTACGGAGGTCCGCCCGGGGGCCTCCGTACGTACGGGCTGGTAACCCTGTATATATCTATCTATCTATCTATCTATCTATCTATATATATATATATATATATATATATATATATATATATATATTGGCCCGGACGGGCAAGTGACCCCGGGCCACTCTGGTAGCCTAGTTTAATAAAAAATAATAATAAAAATAAAAATAAAAATAAAGATAATAAAATATTAAAAAAGAAGAATTATAGATGTAATATCTACGCTACTACCGTCTTCATCCAAAAACAAGGTATGTACCTTGTATTCAAGTTACCTCTGAAAAGAAACATGGCCCTACCTTGAAGGAAGGGGATTGGGTGGCAGGAACAGAGACCCCGCTATGGGTGGGTCAGATCCACATGGTCGCCCCCCATTCTGTTCTGGTCGAGCACCTTACCATCACCAAATCGGGCACCCTCCATGGGAATGGACTCCCCTTTGAATGAAAGGAAATTTCATCAGTACACCGGGTGAGGATGATAGAAGAAAAGGGGCAGAAATAGGTGTTCCAACCCTCCATACAGATCCAGGATCTAGCCCTAGATCCGACTGAGTGGGTATGGAAGCTCCCCAAAAAACAGGGTCCTCCAGGTCACATCAGCCTAAACCAAATATCGGTAAAATTAGCCTACAAAACGCTGAGACCTAAAAAGTTTTTAAGGGACACAGTCAATGATCGATGGGCCAAACACCTAAACGTGGACCGGTCGCTTCTGACCCCCATCCGCTGGTTCAAGGAACAAAAATCCAAACCAATGAAGATAACCTCCCTGAAGTGGCAAATCGCTCATCGCTGCCTACCAACTCACGATTGGTTAGTGGATCGTACTAACCCGGAACAACGAGGCCTGTTGCTCCCATGGTGTCAAAGGTGTTTGAGTATTTTCCCCTTCCACAAAAAAGCAGAGACGATAGAACATATCTTCATGCAATGCCCAATTGCCCAATTCACATGGCGATGGTGGGACTGTGTATGGAGGAAAATGGAAGAAGAGACTCCCTGGCCATGGTCCTGGCAGGCCATTGGCCACAATTAGTGACAGTCACGCCCTTCGTAGAGAACATGTACAGACTTGGAAGGAGAGCGGTGTTATGGGCACTATGATGGCAGAGATGCACCCTGTCCATAGAAAAGGTGAGATCAGATGGGCCAGAAATCACAGAACAAATACAGCAACAGGTGCAAGCGGAACTCACACAAAGGTGGTTGGACACTAAAGCACAAGTTGATCTGTTTCGGCAAATCGAAGACGTAAGGAGACGAATTGCAACATTTTGCTCAGAATGGGTGGGAGGGGACAGGGAGGGATGGATAGCAAGAGTAGAATGGAGCGGAGACAAAGGAGGAGCAGAACAAAAGGAATTGGAAGATATGAGGGACTACCATCTCATGTTTAAGGACTGGACTAACATAGAACCTACCTTTCCACTATGCCCTCCCTCAGACTTCCCGGACCCATTCCCACCCCATGCCCTTTCCCTGGCAGAGACTCTCTCCTGATCAACACACCACCACATCTCCCTCAACACATCTCTAATGCATCGCTTATGGCCCGACCATCCATACATGAATACGAGCTTGGGAGGATCTACCGGTGCGCCCCGATGATACCACCCTCCGGCGCACAAGGGGAGGAGGGTTACATGGGTCAGCAGTCCAGAAGTAGAAGGGAGCTAGGAAGAAGTGAGAGTATCTGGCCCCCAAATAGGGTGAAGAGTTTCCCCCCCTTTCTGTTCTGCATCTGATACAACCTGCTCAGTGGCAGGTTTATTCCCAGCTTTTTCTAGTCTTTTCAGTTTTCCAGATACCCTGCTCAGTCAATCCCCTGGACTTCAGGGTAATCAATGCTGGCAAGGGTGATCAAGCCTTATATAGGGGACGTTGGACCCACTTAAGGGGGGCTGCGGACACCTGGAACAAGTCTGAGGTAAACGGGGTTACTAGAGTGCAGGGAGACCTAGGAACAGGAAAGAACAGCAGACAACTTCTAGGTGAATGGTTGGGCCTGATGATTAGGAGACCCAGAAAGGAAGGGTTCATCAGCAGCTCCACGGGATAGAGGGTGCTCTACAATAGAAGCATAGATGGCCACAGCCCTGTCAATGTATCCAATTGTTGTTTCCAAGGGACACTGGACCCGGTTTCCAGCAGGTGCTGCTCCTCACCAATAGATGGAGCAACCCAACGCCCAAAGCCTCAATCCTGGCAGTTCTCTTACCACCGCTGGGATAGAGGCCT
>BFEA01000240.1:516921-530015 GCA_003427395.1 Chara braunii
TACACTGGGTCCTTCCCCATCCTGCCATCACAACCCGTAGCTAGAACATGCCTGCCAGCATTGTTTGCTCCGGTAACCAGAGGGTTAACGGAGCAGGTAAAGAAGTGTCTTGAACCGTGGGCTTGGTCAGGAGTCCGGGAGGAGCCACTGGGGGGCACCAGTGGGTTGTCCTTCCATCTACCTGCCTCGGGAACCTGCCCTTCGTCATCTGTTCTAATGAAAAAAGCAGCAACAGCGCAGCCAAGCACCCGACGCCAGCGCACTAGCGCAGCCAAACATACAGAGCAAGAAGAGCAAGCATCGGATCGAATCAGAGAATTAGCCCATCCAGCTCACATCTAGGGACAGTGGGTGGGGCGGGAATGGGTCCAGAAAGTCCTCTGCAGGCCTCAGAGGAACGTTGCAGTCAATGGACATCCAGTCTTTAAACTGTAACCGATAATCCCGGGGCACCATTGTCTCCTCATCTTCATTCCCTTCCCCTGACCAACATACCTTTGCTACCCATCCCTCCCGGTCCCCTCCCAGCCATTCCTTGGAGAACTGTGTTATCCTGTCCTTGATGTCTTTTGCCCTGTGGAGAGTATCAAGAGTGCGTTTGACCGACTCCCATCTGAAGTCCAGTTCCATCTGTATGTAATGTTTGCACTGTTCTACTCTCTCCTCGCCCTCTACCCGAACTCGGTCAAAAACCAAGGCGCAACGCTGCCACCATAGTACCCATAGGACCGTTCTTCTGCCCAGCTGGAACATGTTCCAGGCAAAAGTGTCTCCTTGGAGAGGCGAGTAGTGGCCCAACAGGATGGCACGCCAGTCCCACGGCCATTGGTGCCCGGGCACAATTTGCTGCCACACTCTATCCCACCATCTCCAAGTTAAGACAGCGGTCGGGCACTGTAGAAAGATATGCTCTATTGTTTCCGCTCTCAACTTCTTGGGGAAGCCCGACTGACAGCGTGAGCACCACGGCAGGGCCGGGCCCTGTTGTTCTAGCTGGGAGTGATCTATCAGCCAATCGTTTGTAGGCAGACAGCGGTGCAGGATCTGCCACTGCAGTGACGTGATCTTCGCAGGTCTGCACTTAGTGTCTTTAAACCATCAAAACATTGAATATCTTGTTTACGTGTTTCTGGTTGGTAGTTTGTTATCTAGCTTGGATTCCGTTAGATTAGGGTTGTTTGATAATGGTAGTTTGGAGAATGGGTAGATTAGGAATTGACTTTAGAGAACGCGGATTTTATTATAGGTTTGGGATTGGGATTATCGGTTTCATAACCTTCTGGGGCTGTGGTGGGGATAGGTTTGGCCGGGAGTGCCTTGCTTAGCCCGTTTGACCACAGCAAATGATGTAAGGGACACCGGGCCCGTTTTCCGGCTATATGAATATGGCCAAGGTGGACTTATTTATAATTAAAAAAAAAGTCCAAGGTGGACTTATTTATTTATTAAAAAAAGGGGGAAACTACGTGGGGGTAACAAAAATGAGTTATAATTGCAGTATGGGCCAACATACAGTTTCAAATTGCAGTTCGGCCAATTTATACAACCGAGCTTTCTGGCCAGGTAGGGTGCCCGAAGTGCAACTGCAAACTGTATCTTGGCCCATAGTGCAATTATGTGTCATGTTTAGGTCAGACATTTTCTGAATTTTAGCCTATCTCATTAGGTCTTTTTTTTTTTTTTTTTTTTTTTTTGGCAAAAATTATCCAATTACAAACACGGAGCCAGAGGCCGGGGACCTCACAATTCAACCCGGAGTTATCCCGGCAGCATCAGCCGGTTTAGCTTACAGCCAAATGGCTRCYAAATCCATTCTGTTACCRATCTTTTCCACATGAAATACCCAGCAAGGGCSTGGGAAATATCTAGGGACAGAAATKACCAAAACCRGGTCGCTGCCCYGAAATCCCAACCCCTGCAAACAAAAACGCCACAGGCCAAAACTCCGCAACAAACCAAATTGCCGAAGAAAACAAGCACAAGCCAACAAAGCCGCACACAACCCAAAGCTATTATCCTAACAATGACTAGCCTACTGCGGCTGTCACAGTCCTCGAAAATCACTATTTTGCCCAGAACCACTCCCCCAGTTTCAATTTGTTATCCTGGAAACTTGCCAACTTCTCATTCAGGCCCCATGTTGAGCCAAACCAGAGTCCTGAACTCGACCCACCCTTTCTCCGCCAATCTGCCTGGATGATGCGTCGCAGGGAGCTTCGAAATGTAGTTCTGATTTCTTTGTTGGACATTTCCACGCCCTCGAACACCGACTTGTTCCTACCTTTCCAAATAACATCGCAGCCTACGGCCCGGGCCACTTGGGCAATATAGCCCCAACCCTTGCTAAGTTGTAAGTCATTTGGCACACCTCCCAATAGCACCCAGTCACGATCCCAAGACAGACGCCCTTCCGAGATATCATCCCAGAACCTCTTCCACCAGACCCAGATTCTTGTGGAAGCAGGACAGTCGTACCACAGATGAACTGTGGACTCAAATGCCCAGTTGCAGCGTTTGCATGTGAGATCAACCTGCAGACCCCGTTGCACCAAATGGACCGCTGAAGGAGTGGCCATTAGGGACAACAACCAGAAATTGACCGCCAAACGGGGGTTCGGAGCAATCACCAGCTGACTCCAACATCTACTTAATGCTGCCCCAATTTCTTGATGGTTCTTATCTAGAATCTGACTCCATCTTCTGATTGCTACATCCTTGGGGTTGCGTTTCGGCTTTTGAAACTCATAGCCCACGTCAACTGAATACTTATGGAGAGGAAGATCCTCCCCTTCCTTACCTACCCCTAGCCAACCCCACAGTTTTGGATCCAGATTCAGCTCTTGAACAGTACGACCTCCTGCAAAGGTCTGACATTCCCAAATACCTTCCTCATCACATATTTCCCAAACTCTTACCTGAGCAAGTCTTGCATCAAGCGGCGGGTGAGTTTGATCATTCACTTGGATCAGGGAGCCTAGGTTATCAGAATGGGAGTCCTCCCATTGTTGGAACACTCTTTTGCCACCAATATCAATCTTCACTAATTTCCAGAAAGAAGAGTCCTCCGGCAAATTACGTGATACGTACCACGTGCCAGGAGGATCAGTTCCCTCAGGGCTCAAAAGAAAACGCCACTGAGGTGGGATCGCCGAAATCAGATCAGAAAATCTTTCTTCAACGTATCAGTTCCCTCATGCTGGATGGGGATCTCCTTTGACCAACCACAGAGTCCCAACAATCACCTATTCTCAGGATGCCTTTCTCAATCCAGGATCGACCAAAGCTGGTACGTGATGAGTCCACGGAGAACTAGTTACCATCTGCATTCCTAATCTGAGGGTTTTCGAAGAGAGGTTGAAGCAACACCTCAGATTTGGTGACAGGATTAGCCCACGGATTTGGCTTTAGTTTTTTCCAAGCCTTCATTACCGCCTTCCAAAACTCAGAATCTATTTTCCGGTTTTGATATGACTGAAGAAGGAAACAAGTCCATACATCAGAATTGCGGGACAGGTTCCATTCCTTGGCTAAAATAATTTCCGCTAAGGCGATCCAATGGGCATCCTCAGAGGAGCACATACCTTTAATAGCCCATCTAACCGGCATTGCCATTCCTTTCCACTCTGGGTCGCATAATCCCAAACCCCCTTCTTCTTTTGGATAACAAATCAAGTCCCACGCAACCTTGGACATAAACCCCTGCTCATCACAGGCAAAAGGTTTCCAGATGAACTTGGCGGCTCTGCGGCAAATCAGAGAACACAGATGCCTACCCAAGGGTCTCACCGCAGCAACAAACCATACTAAAGAAAATAAGGCACTGTTAATCACTAACGCTCTTCCATAGACCGAGAGATGGGGGGCTCTGCCCCAAGTAGTAGCTCTTTGCAGCGTTCTTTGTAGCAGGATACCTTCCTGATCAACGGTGCAGGATAGCAGAGAAACCTGCACTCCTAAGAATCTTTCAGAACTGTCGGAGGCAATTCGTCTCATTCCCCAGTTGGTCACTGAGGCAAAGGCTTTAGGAAGAAAGAAAACAGATTTAGCCCAGTTGACAGAGGCTTCAGAAAAATCAGCATATTCATCAAGGCATCTCTTGTGCGCACTCAAGGAACGAACAGAATTCTCAGAAATGGCGAAAAGTTCGTCGGCAAGGGCCTTAACTTTACACTGGGCGTCTCTCACCTGTATGCCTACAATGTCCGGATTGGACCTGATGTTGCACAACAAATTCTCTATTTGGATGACAAAGAGAAGCGGGGCCAAAGGGCAGCCCTGTCTCAAAGACCGTGTCAATAGAAAGGACTTAGAGCTGTAACCATTAACCATCACTGACGCAGTAGATAGAGAATATAGTGCAAGTACCCAGTTACATAGGTTCTCTCCGAAGCCCAAGTGTCGCAGTGTCGTCAAAACATAGGCCCAATTTACACGGTCATATGCTTTCTCAAGATCAAGCATAAGTACCGAAAGATTAGACTGTGTGGCCTCGATTAACTCAAGGGATTCAATGGCCGTTACTATATTCTCGAATATAGAACGGCCTTGGACAAAGGCCGCTTGATCCCTTTCGATCAAGGCGAGGAGGTACCGTCCCAGCCGTCTGGCCAAACTTTTGGCCAATAATTTATAAGATATGTTTAGCACAGAAATTGGCCGCCAATTTCTTATCTCAGATCTATTACCCTTTTTAAACAGCAAGGAGATGATTTCGTTTCTCATTCCTACCGAAAGATTACCTCCCACTAAGACATGATTGTAGATTTCTACCAAGTCATCTTTGACCATGTCCCAGATAGCCAGATACACTTCCATGGGTAAGCCATCGTCGTCTGGGGCTTTGCCTCTCGCCATGGAGTTTAATGTCTCCCAGACTTCCTCAACATTAATTGGCCTATCCATGTCTAATCTGCCCTGGGTAGAGAGTTTAACCTCGAAATGAGACCAATGGTTAGAATTTTTCGAAAGATTCGTAGTTGGAGCTTCCAGCGGTCTGCGAGAGTTCAAAATATCCTGATAGTACAACGCCGCATATTCACAGAGTTTAGTTCGTTCCTGAGCTACCAGCAGATCATGATCGAAGGGGTGCATGAGCTCCCCCATTGGCTGCGGCAGCTTGTTCGGAGCTAACTTTTGAAACGTCTCTCGTGTCATTCTATCGTGGACCACAATACCCATTACCTTTAAGCGTTCCAACCATACATCTGACTCCTCCTGTTGAAATGCGTCCCATTCCGCTAAAATTCTTTCTCTGATCGGGCTCCAAACCAAGTTAGAAATAGGATGAAGATCCATACGTCTTTCCGCATACTTCAGCTTTCTAATAATGTCCTTTTCCTTATTCTTTCTGTTTGCAGCCAAAATCCACGAAAAGATACTCAGGTGTTTTGAAAAAATCCGAGACCCTGCATCCCACCACGCATCCTTGGTTTCAAATTTATCAACGTTCTCTTTCCAATCCTTCTAGAAACAATTCATCCAGTCAATCACCCCGGAATTTTGGAGAATCTGGGTATTTACCCTAAAATAACCAGGGCCCCTATCCAATTTTGTTGAATTGAGGGTGGCCACAACTGGTTTATGGTCTGAAATCGGGTTATCAAGCTCCTCAATGAGCACCGTGGCTTGCCAGACCAGTTATGAGAGTAGGAAAAAATCCAAGCGCCTCTGAATCGTACCTCTACCACTCCTGATATTTGAGCACCATGTATACCCTGGACAGCCGGGGTGAAGGAGAGCGTACGGTTCCGTCAGATCTAAATCAGACATAATTTCAATCAATACTCTGACGTCGCTATTGCCCCGAACTTCTGTTAAATTATCTAGCGAGGTATTCCAATCCCCAGTTATGACCAAGTTCTCACAGTCAGGAATTAGCAGTGGAATATCTATAAAGAAATTAGTACGTGCCGAATGAATTGTAGGAGCATAAATACAAGCAACTACCCATTCCTGATTCTCAATGCCCAGCTTGATCCAGGCCCATCTCCCCCACAAATCCGCGAAGAAATCAATTATTTCTGCATTAAAATTCCTGTGCACCAAAATAGTCACACCCCCTCTAGATCCATTTGCGGGGGACCACAATTGGGGGCCATCCCACCAATGACCCAAGTCTGAGATCTTACTCTCTGAGAGTTTGCTTTCCTGTAGGCAGAGGATATCGATCTTCTTATCGTGCATCCAACTTGTTAATCGAGCTTTCTTATTTCTACCCGAAGAATCTCCCAACCCACGCACATTCTATGTGGCGATTCTAAGCCTGCCCATCAAGGGTCATCGCTCCGAAAAGTTGGATCTAGGAGTTGGCATCAGTTACAGGAAACGAGGCCGACAAGACATCAGTCAAGGCCTTCCTAATGAACAGTGAGTCCAGTTTCTTGTCCTTCCCAAGCTTAGCGTTCAATTCGCTCAGGACTTCCGAGGTTACAACGGGCAACAGTTTGATACGTTGCAAGTCGGATTTCCGACGCTCCCCCAGCCATTGCAGTGGAAAAAGTCTGAGCCCCTCCTTTTCTAATGAATCCAGAAGGGGAGGGGAGAGACGTGCATCAAATAGGGGGGCATACAGACGAACTTTTTTCCCCTCCATATCAATCAGAAAGCGTGGCATGGATGTTTCAATCAATCTGAACGGAAATTTATTATGGAAGATCGTTTTTGCCAGAGTCTCCGTTGCCAGTGGCATGGGAGATTCAGGACAAGGAGCATTGAGAAACATTGGAGAACCATCCGACCCTGTCCATGCGATTGCCCAAAAGGAGTTTTTAACTGTCGTAAGCATCATCGGTACTAAACGAGATTCTACGACCGTCTGACCCTTGGTGAGAGCATCCATGCGGCTATGTGAGGGTTTACGCTTACCTTTTACGGAGGAAGGGAGCTTCTGTGAMCCCTCTGAGCTAGCAGAAGACTCCGCGTGCAGCTCGTCTACACGAATTTCCACATCACCCTCACTCACCCTACGTTGCTTGCCTGGGCATTCGCCGCGTACACTGAAGCCGCTTGGAGTAGGACTCCTGGAGACAGATACAGCCGGAATTGCTGGTTGCCTCTTCTGCGATTGGCCGCCTGCAACCGTCCCGTACCGATGGAAGCCACTCTGAGGGTTATTGCAATGAATACCCACCATGCCCGAGGACCAGGGATCGAGCGCATACAAGTTAGCCACAGAGGGGCTCGCTCCCAAATACATGTTCGGATTGAGAGCTCTCTGTGAAGAAGACACGAAAGGATGTGGAGGGATCGTTTGCAGGAAGGCTGCCCATGCAGCGTCTAAAGTCGGGACCGCTTGGTTGAAGTAGCCTTGGAGGCCTCTAGGATCTGGTTGGGGAACTTGATTAACACCTGGAGAGAAGGTCGGATTGAGTCCGGTCGTGGCGCCTCCAGGACGACTGGAATCCATTGCCGCCTGTTGCGACCCACTCGGAAGAGGGGCTACCGAAGTGCCTGGAGCTCTCGGCGGACCATCCTAGCCCGCACCTGGAGCCGCTGGTCTTGAAGTGGCCGACGCTTGTCGTTGATTCGTTCTGCTATCCCCTTGATTTCGACGATCCGATCTTTTGCAGGTAGCTTCCGTGTGGAAAAAGGTGCGACATCTCTTACACCAATCGGAGTCAGCGTTCGCGAGTCTAACTTCCAGCACATCACCTTGGCAAGTTTGAACCATTATCTTGTCCTTCATATTCCCTCTGCTGCCAGGATCGATATCAAACCTCAAATTCACCAGTTTTGGATCCGCCTTGTCAGCTTCTGGCTTGTGCAGTTTCGTCACTTTCCCAATCGCTTTCTCCACATGCACCTGGAGAAAAGGCATCTCATCCAAGGGGACTCTGACTGCTACCACCCAGAAGATATCCTGATCAATCGGTTGCCTCCAATCTCTGATTTCTGCCCGCGTCAGCCATGGTTTAAACTCCATTCTGTAGATTGTGCCCGCTAAGTCAATATAGTCTGACTTCTTGCGTAACATCCAGTCCGTGATTGCTTGCGCCCTTGGAACATAAGAAACCACATTTGGGCTCTCCACCTTGATCCTCCCGCGCTTAAACTCCTGCCCAAAGGTTTCCTCCTGACCTCCTCGTACGCGCTCACCACGTTTTCTTTGACCTTCTTCAGCAAGAAACGGGCACCTTCATGGAATATGATTGTGACCGTACGTTCCTTAAGCCACTTAATCTTGATTTCATCCAAGGTCGTATTCAGAATGAATCTGAGCTCCCTTCCTGATACTTGCATCTCCCCCGGATCAATATCGGTTGGAAGGATGCCCTCCTCATAACAGGCCCTTATCAATTCTCTCGCTCTTTCCTCCTCCAGGCGGTAATCACTTGGCACCTAAGCCCTACTGTCTCTTTCGCCGTGCGGAGCCGACTCTGGCTCCATCTTGGTTGGTTCCCTCAACTGACCGTATCTTCTAACGCGAAGAAGAGAAATCACTTCCGGAGCAATACCAAACTAACACAATTAGCTAGCACTTGACAAGAGGGGGAGAGAAGGAGATGGCGGCGTTATCTAACCGCTGGTAGCATGAACCAGGTTCAACCTGGGGCCTTGACGATACGAAGGCAAGACGCTACCACCTACGCTGACGATTCCTTGCTGGGACCGTCCATCGCCGGTCAGGTCTGCCGGCAAACCCGCAAACGGTGTTAGGACCGAGCACCATCGCGCCGGCCGAAGCACCTCCTGCTGCCGTCCCTGGCCTTGAGTGTACGGAAACCACTAGCGCCTCCACTATTCTGGGAGCTTCACGAAGATAGCGCACGGAATAGCGCAGCGTTAGCGCTACCGGACCACTCGTGGCCACTCCCCTCGTGTCCACTATTTCCAGTTGTACCGAAGGAGTCATGAGGTCTTTTGTCTAATAGGCTAGAAATTGCTCATGATCCTATTCTTAGCCGAAGTCGGGTAATGGCCCTGGTATCTCGAGTTTTTCCGTATATCTTCGCCAATATGTTCCTAATGGGATGTTGGGCCCGGTTCCCAGCACGTGCGGCTCCCCACGAATAGATTGGAGTATTGTCCAAAAAAACAAAACAAAACAAAACAAAAGAAAAGAAAGGTCAGTACGGAGCGACTCATGGGCCTTCGTATGGCCGAGGCTAGAACGACATTGGTTGGAGCTGGGTTTGGCCGTGCTGCCCTGTAATCTGAGCGTGGCGGGGTTGTGCTGCCCTGTCCAAAAAAACAAAACAAATTGAGAGACCTATGGAATCGCAGAGGTGGGAAGGCATTTCAGTGGCTATCTAGGGCTACTATCAAGACAATGCTGGCCGTAGCCACTCAGCCCCGATCAAAGCATCTTTGAGCGAGCCTTGTCACCCAGGTATTTCAGGTGCTAGGTACAGACGTTTCACTACAAGTCCCATAGGTGGACCTATTTTGCGTTCTTATCGTTGTGTACACAACTGTTGTTACTATTGTTTTATTGTTAGTTTGTTTGTTGTGCACACTGTTGTTATTACTAGTTGTTTGTTGTTGATAGTAAGCCGAACATAGGAGGCAGGCAACCCGATCAATCCTGTAGAGAGCCCCACCGACACAAGAGTCCTACTAGCACCGGCCATAGACTGTACTAAGTCTCACTATCATCAACTGTTCCTTGTTCCATGGGCGGTCTGTAGGGTCCTAGTTCAGACAGACATCGACCGTAGATTGTACTAAGTCTCACTATCATCAACCGTTCCTATTCTATAGGTGAGTTGTCCTAAGGGGAGCCCTCATCCTAACCTCTCCCGTGCCTAGTGGCGGACCCTCCTAGATCTCCAGCTAGCAATGGGTCCCCCTACTCTGATCTTGCCCCAAGAAACCTACCAACACCGACCACAGTTTGTACTAAGTCTCACTCTCATCAACCATTCGTGATCCTATGGGCTGTGTGTAGGCCTCTTGGTCCTTCATCCCACTACGTGAGCAAGTTTTGAACACACGACCTCATACATGCAATCTACTATCAAACCGACTGAGCTACTGTGGATACTGAACGATTTGTGAGCAATATCGGAATGGATGACAAATGAACAATCGTCCCCAAGTATGCAAGCACGTAAAGAACCACTAGAACCAAGAGCATCATGCAAACATTCCACAACCCAAACCCAACATACAACAACCATGGACAAAGACCCCCAGGTGGTGCGCAAGCAGTGTCTGTAATAGCTTACGTGCATCAGCCCAGGGGGGGTTGCAGATGGGTATACGTTATGTAAACGTCCACCGGTGTCCATGCGCATGGATACGGGGTTTTGAACCCGCAACATTAAGCCACAATGCGCATTTCCAACCCACCCTAACCACTGGGCCACACGCCATAAGTTGATGTCCTAGTTGAAAGACGAGTTGATATCCCAAGTGATAGCCTCGTTACTAGGCAAGTTGTTGTTGTTGTTGTTGTTGTTGTTGTTTTTAAAGGCCCTTTTGTGAGGCCTCTATCCAGGCAGTGGTGAGAGAACCACCTGGATTGAGCCCTTGACTGTCAGGCCGCTCCATCTATTGGTGGGGAGCGACACCTGCTGGAATATGGCCATTTCGTTTTCTGCTCTGGAGTTTTGTCCTTCCCATGGGGCTGCAACTGTTAACCTACCCGAAGTAAGACTTCGTGCCACCCGCGACAACAACTACAGTATCCATCATGACAACAGACTCATCAGCAACAATGAAAAGTTCGACAGCGGGGCAAGCAGCAGAGGAGGTCGAGCCGGCTCGCACAGTGCATGGTGATAATCGGCAGATGGAGGGCAAGGACCCCGCTTCGGGGCTTTCGTTCTTTCTCCCAACATCCCCTCTTTCTCCTCCCATCCTCCTCTAATCTCCTCCCTGTCTTTCGTGCATCTCTGCACTGCTCACGTCACCCTTACAGTAGTGCATCTTTGCATTACTCACGACACCTTTACAATAGGTAATAACACGTACCACGATCCATGCTCCGCTAAAGCGGCGGCACACTTGCCTCTTCTCTTCTCTGTTTACGTGCCTGGGCAGCGTGGAGGACGGGAGGAGGGGTTCAGTTCGCAGCTGGGCATGAGGGACCGTAATCTTTGGGGGAGAGAGCACGGGCAATGGATGCGAGATGGAGTGGGGTAGTGGCAGAGATTAAAGGAGATCAGATCGACCCTTCTTATGTGACCACCCTGCATGGAGCGTCGACCCTTCTTATGTGACCACCCTGTGACGAACCACTTCCCAAACCCGTGCTATCTTTCGTACCCCTTTTTGCTTGTATCTTACCAATCCCATAAAAACTCCGTTTTCGTTTTCTTGATTTTGGGTACCGCATTTTTGGCTCCCATCTTTCGGAACGCTTTTTCGACTCCCGGGTTCTGCTTTTCCTTTCTGCACTTCGGGAAATACATAGGAAATTGCGTGCGCCTCGGCGAGCGCACTAGGAATTGGGCTCGGCAGTTGGGAATTCCGGGGTAAGCGGAACTTCGACGTGTCCTTTCCGTATGTGTGAATGTTCTTGGTCGCGTCGGGAAAAACTCTCGGAATTTTGTACGAATACGAATAGGCGTAGGATTTTCTTTTCCCGGGTCACTTTTTCGCGCGCGGATATGGTGATTTCAATTTTGAATAAGGATAGAAGCAAGCTGTAACTGTTTTTGTGCCCTTTTCTCTCTTTTTGTTGACGGCGCCGCGTGTGCAAAGCTTTCTCTTCTTTGTCCCCCGCATCGCTCCCTCCCGCGCTCCTTTCCCCTTTTCCCTCCTCTTTCTCTCTCCCCGTAACTGTTTTCTTTCTCTCTCTCTCTCTCTCCCGCCTTGCTCTTTGCGCGCCCATTTCCCTTTCTTGATAATATGAATCTTGGACCCATCTTGCGCTACATCTCGCGCCTTTTCTCTCCTCACCCTCTGAGTCCGGTGCACGACATTCGGTCGATCCATCGATAACTCCCGCTCGCCAATCAGGTGCATGGATCAATAGGACCTTCCTATTGCGCGGCGAATCTGATTGGTTGAACCTTGAGTTTTGAGGGATCAACATGGCCTTCGTAGAGCACTCTTCTCAAAGTCTTCTCCTCCTACTTCTCCTCTTACACCTCAGCTTTCCCGTCGCTTTCTCCCCCTTCTATCTCCCCTGTCGCAACTATAAAACCCGCAAGCGCGTCCGCAAATCTCTCTTACGTTCTCGACTTTCAAGTCAGCTTCCGGAAAGCAGTGGCTAGGCAGAGTGTTTGATGCGAGTCGGAAAGTCCTGTCTCGCTGACGATAGGCTGGCCGGTTGCGCGCTGGATCGCCACGACGGACTGTGGGATCTGGGCGAACCGTGTCGAGTCTACGACAGCAGGGTGACGATCGCAGTGGTGGCAGTTAGCACGTGGCGCCCGGGATCGTCGGTGCAGGTATGAGGATTGATGATTGGAGTTGAGTGAGTTATTGGCCCGGGGCCATATTGGAATTAACGGTGAATGCGCCTTTGTTGTTGCGGATCTTTCTCTCTCACAACGCCGAACTTCCTTCTTTTGGGTTGCGTCATCCCCTATCTCGACTCTCCCCCCCCCACCTTCCCCTTCTCCTCTATCTTTGAATAATGATGTGTCTCTATGCTTCTCTCCTTCTCTCTCTTTCCCTCTTTTGGGTGAGCATCAATCTGTATGCTTTCCCTGCGTGAAAGAATTTCTTTCGGAACTCTTCCATTAGTTTCCTGGGCAATCCTCCCGCGCAAGGACCTCGTCTTCTTGTCTTGTGAACGGTGGATGCTTGTGTACTGTGCAAGCAATCCATCTTTTCCTGTGCGTGGCTCATTTTTCGCATCTTCCACAGTGAATGAATGTATGGAAATGCGCGTCTCTTTGGCGTTGATTAGACGATTGTCGTCGGGATTTTGTCCGAGAATGCAAGAGTGTTTAGATCTGTAGTTCTGAGTGCACTGCGCATGCCATCTGCCTTATGTTGTCTGACATCAGCAGCCGAACCACGAGGCGGCCTCGAGAAACAAGGCGCTTGGGATCAACGTCGCGCTGGCTAAGTAAACCTGAGTCGCGGATCAGTCCCTTAGTTATATGCATGATCAAGCTGCTGAAGTGTCTTCTTGCTTTCTCTCTCTCTCTCTCTCTCTCTCTCTCTCTCTCTCTCTCTCTCTCTCTCTCTCTCTCTCT
>BFEA01000240.1:530050-541156 GCA_003427395.1 Chara braunii
TCTCTCTCTCTCTCTCTCTCTCTCTCTCTCTCTCTCTCTCTCTCTCTCTCTCTCTCTCTCTCTCTCTCTCTCTCTCTCTCTCTCTCTCATGTTGAAGGAGATTGTTTATGAGTTGCGCGAATGTTTTCTTTTCTTGATGACGTCGCAAGGTCTTTACAATTGATTGATATGTGGGCTGACCAATACCCTCCGGTCGGGCACCAGCCTCCTGTACCTCCCGTCCCAACACGGCCTTTTCCCTATAACAAGGGAAGGACACGTGTATGTGAGTGGGACGTACGAGAAGTCGTTGCACAAATCGGCGGACGATACTACTTTTCTCCAGCAAGTCATTGTTCAGGGTTCGTAGAGGTCGGGTTTGTCATTATCGATACGCACTTTCCACCTTACTCAATATTGTTGCCATTCAACGAGTTGATCGTCATCCCGTGGACGACAGTAGAACCCCACTTGCCGCGCACTCTATGCACCGAATGCCAGCGTTTTGAGCGCTACGAATCCAGGGGTTTCCACTACCGTGTGCGGAGTGAAGACGAGCATAAAGAAAGAGCCACGCGGCTGAGACCATCCACGTCGGATTCGAAACTGACCATCGAACGACGACGAGATTTGATACGAAAACGAGACACGCGGAGCGTGCCAAAGCCTTTCCGTTCTAAACGACGAGCTGTAGCCCGGTGGGAAGCCCGACAATACTTTTTGGATTGAATTTGGATTTTTCTTTTTTCGCGTCATGCCCGCGCGCGCATTCCGCGACGCGCGAAAGCAATCGACCACCTTCATTAGACCAACACGAGAGATTTCAGTTCCATCTGTGTCCCCACACTCAATTTTCAAAAATCCTTGGCACACCCCATCTTGCTGTTTTTCTGGGCCTCTTTCCACACGCCTAACACTCCGAACGAAAGACAGCATAGGGCGTGAGGTTGGTATCGGAGCCGACACATGTCGGTTCTGATGATAGTAAGTCGAATCGGCGAGAGGTAGGAGAGGCCCTCAACTAGCTCGTCGGGATCGCCCAGTGACCCGGTCTCGGTCTGGTACGGCTGCACCCGCAGCACCAATGGTGGACGGTACTAGGGTGATCGTTAGCATCCCCGCCCCCTTCCCTTTCTTCCCTAACCATACCCATCCTGAGGCTTGGTTGGAAGCTGTAGAAGCTCAAAACTACAGCGCAGCCGATCTTCCTCGCGTTCTAACATTGCTACTCCGCAATACGTCGCATGACTGGTTTAGAAAACATACGTGGGTAGATTGGGATACTTTCAAACAAGCCTTCTTGGCTCGATTCGATACGGTCAGTGAAGATGCCGTCTGGTACGTGCTAAAAAATCGGCCACAAGGATCAGGGAAATTGTTGCCCGATTTCGTCGATCGATTTCAAACCACGCTGGACAAATCCGGGCGGGACGAGAAATCCGCTCGAGATTTGTTCATCGATCATCTACGAAGTCCGACATTGAAAGGCAAACTGTAGAAAAAGGTCCCGCCGAAAACACACCAGTTATCGGCTATCATCGCTAAAGCATTGGAACTGGACCTGGCTGATACAAAAATATATATCAGCCAGGGAGACGAAGACATTACAGATACCATACGGGATGTAACGGTTAAGAGGCGATCATGGCTGCATGCGGTCGAACGGTTTTATCCCCGCCCTGACCACGACCTTCCCGGCAGGATCGTTTCCGATATCCCGACTGCTTCTTCTTCCTCTTTCCCGGTGAATCAATCGATCGCAACCGTTAAAAGCCGAATCTCACCCGAACCCTCCTCGCCGGCCATATTCAACTTACACCTTGCCTAGATGATCCATATGGCCACTACCAAGCAGTCCGAATGGATGAGCAACTTGATCCAAATGCAGGCCGCTCACATGGAACGGATGGAACAGATAATGAGTAGGCTAATTAAGCCTAACCCGGCCTCTGCTCGGCCGGCCCCCGCATCATTTCGGCTCTGACCCGCCCCGCCTGCTCCATGGTACGCACCTCAGTTCCCTCACCTAGCCAATCCAGCAGGAAAGATCGAGTGTTTTAACTGCAAACAGCTCGGACATTTCGCTCGAGACTGGCCGCAGCCAAAACGTAGTCAGCCCCCACATGCGGTGGCCCCCATGGCCCTGAATCAAGGACGAGTGACCGCTTTAATGGATACAACCCAGGGAGGAGAGCTCGTGGCATATGCCCCAGAGCAGCCTTCCTCCTCGACGACAATGGCATCGACATCAGGAGTTTCTCCCTCTGACGCTGCGGACGTGGTCGATCCACTCGAATATCTTCATCTTGCAGGCATGGTCGGAGCGATCCGATCGGCCCCTGATGATCTCGAATGGGTCGATCGCGAATCCAATCCTGGTCCGCAGTTCCGAACAGGAGAGATTGACGTGCTACGAGCACTCAAACAACTGGACATTCGTGTTCCGATCCCGGTGGGACATCTGCTCACCATATCTGAAGCGGCGAATGATAAACTTTTACAGCATTGCCAGAAAAATCAAAAGCGCTTCACCTATCAGCGCATACAACGGATGTTAAAGAAGAAGGAAGAAAGCGAGGAAGTTGCACAACCCGAACCCGAAGCCGGAGAACCTGAGGCCGCACGAATAGCCGCGATCTCTTTAGTAGAGAAAGATCACTTCGTACGAGCTCGGTCGGTGCTATGGAAAAGCGCGGAGTGTGATTGCGAGATTTGGGGCAAGCCGTTTAACGCCCTTATCGACACAGGGTCTTCTGCGGTAGCCATATCATTAGACAGTGTCAGAAAGACGGGACGACTCGGATCCATTCTTCCTCAATCTGGCAATAACAATTATGTCTCCGCCGACGAGGAAGCAATGAATATCGTAAGCATTATTGAAAATGTGGCAGTAAAGGTTGGACGAGTACACGTCCTCGTCAACGCGCTCGTGATAGATGTGCGCTCCTATTCTGTACTATTAGGATTGCCTTGGGCGATGGCGGTGGGCGCACGATTGCATTTCAATTGGAAACAACTGGTGCTCACTCAAACTGGGGGAAAACCTCAAACTGTTCCTTTGCGAATTTCCACCCGAATGGTAAAACAAACCCCGAACTCGGCCCAAATAGGGATGATTCGATACATTAATCCCGAGGAGAGTTCTTCCTCAGACATTGATAGTAGAATCAGGGAACAGGAATACGAAGAAGAGTTGCCTAGCGAAGATGAATGAAAGCACCTGGTTGAACTTTTCAAATACGAAATTCCCGAAGAATTCCAAGTGTGCCCCGACCCTGCTCGAAGCTTCCACGTAGATTCAGGAGACAGCGCGCTTGCGCCTTCGATAACTCAAGTTAGTCCTTTGGTCCTACTTGGGGAACCCATATTACAAGTATCTGACCTGGCCAATGATTCGGAACCCCCTCGTACCTTATACGAAGGAGGTCTCTCCTTACGAACACGTTATCAGCAAACGGAACAATATTTGGATGTTTCTGTTTTCCCGCCCAAAACGTTATTAACGACAGGAGCCACCATCGCTTTGATTAAACAAGAGGCGGAAGCACCGGTAAGTGATGTACCTGATCTGATGCAGGAAATGATGGGTCTAACGGGGCTAAATGTGGAACCGACCTCGGTTAGTTCAGAGACTGATGCTGAAACTAAAGAAACGGAGATGATCAGCCCCGCTGAGTCCCAGATGATAGCAACTGTCTTCTCTGTTCGCACCAGTAGTTCTGTTTCTCTAGTGTCTATAATCGACGGAAACAGCCGGTTGATTGGGTCGATATGCCCCTTAAGATTTCCGGGGAATCAACAATTACCCTACCGAGTCACGTTCCCGCGGAACTTCAAAAGTCGTTAATCTGTGTGTTAAATGGTTACGCAGAAGTATTGAGCATACACGATAATGACACCGGCTTAACTAACATGATCGAGCATGCCATTCTCACGGGAGACCATCCACCCATTAGCTGCGTTCCTTACCGCTACTCGCCAGCTCAAAGAGCGGCTTCTTTTCAGCGGATTAAATAATTTGAAGCTAATGGATGGATCGAACCCGCCATAGGTCCCTGGTCTTTTCCTGTAGTAATCGTGCCTAAAAAGGCCGGAGGGATTCACATTTGCATTGATTATCGAAAGTTGAATGATATCACGATCAAAGATGTGTACCCCCTCCCCCGGATTGATGAGTTGTTGGATGCGATTGGGAGTGCTCGATTTTTCAGCAAGTTTGATGTTCGCCATGGGTTCCATCATCTTCTTGTTCGAGAAGAAGATCGTCTGAAAACAGCGTTTGTACTTTTCGAGGGCACGTGGCAGTGGATTCGATGTCCGATGGGTATCTGCAACGCCCCCGCGACCTTTCAGCGGGCCATGAACATGGCTTTTCAGAATTTTGTGAGAAAGACTCGTTTGGCACAGAGCATCATCAACTACTGCGTGATTGTGTACATGGATGATATCTTGGTGTATTCGAGTTCCTACGAGGGACACGTGCAGCACATCGAATGGGCACTGCACGCGTTACGAGATGCGGGCTTCAAGGTGGCACTTGAGAAGTGTCAGTTTTTTCTCACCACCATTTCCTTCCTAGGGCACGTGGTGACAGACAAGGGACTCCAGTCGGAGCCACAGAAGGTGGCAACTGTCAGGGATGCGCCGGTGCCTACGACTATCACGCAAGTTCGCGCTTTTCTGGGCCTAGCCTTGTACTACCGAAGATTTATCAAGGGCTTCGCGGCGATTGAGGGACCCCTCACGAATCTGCTGCGCAAAGATCGGTCGTTGATCTGGACGCCGGAATGCGATCAAGCGTATTTCAAACTCAACGCCGCTCTCATTTCGGCTCCGGTCCTTATAAGACCGGATCCCAAAAAGCCTTTTGTTCTCATCACTGACTGGCAGTCGGAGGCAATTTCGGCGATCCTAGCCCAGGTGGGACCAAGCGGACTCGAGAGTGTGGTGGAGTATACGTCCAAATCGGTGCCAGCTTGCAAGCGCAACTACGCCGCTCCAACGGGGGAATGCTACGCGGCCCTCTGGGGAATCAGCCACTTTCGCGCTTACCTGTACGGGCGAAAGTTCACCTTGGTAACTGATCATGAGCCCCTGTTGGCTCTGAAGAAATCGAAGGATTACTCTGGCATGATTAGGCGATGGGCAACGGTGCTGCAGAGCATGGACTTTGACATTCGTCATCAGAAGCACGAGAGACACGGGAATGCGGACGGACTGACACGACTGCACCAGCCAGAGAGAAAGTTCCGAAGAGTGAGGAGGTGATTCCGTGGAACGAACCCGAACAGGAGATCAGACCTCGGTACGGTCAAGTGGAGATCTTATCGAAGCAGTGAGTGACACGAGGACTAATTGGTCTGTTCTACCCTCTCTGCATCCCTTCCTTCTCTGTCATCATGACTACCCCACCTGCCTCCGCAACCCCTTCATCTCCTGCTAATTCTGCCCCTCTCACGTCCTCAGCTTTCTTTGCCACTCTCTCCGATAAATTCTGTTATTTTTGCACGTGCATTGCACGGGTCTATGGGGTCAACTGTCATCCTTTCGAAACCGGGTTTGTCAACTGGGTAGAATGTGCCACATGTGTCAATCGTGCGCACGGGGCCTGCGTTCGATATCTGACGAATAGCAAGGAATGGAGGTGCCCCCTGTGTAGAACGAACAACCTCCCCACGGAGGTTCGATTCGAGGCCGCCCGTATGGACGGCCCTGAATACGACGAAAAATACCGACGAGCAGAGGTTTGGACGGATAAAATTTTATTGGCGAAATTAGTGGGATTATCACTGGGCCACCTCACCAAACACGACAGACGTAGGGCAACCGAGAGATCTCGGGACTATTGATGGGTCAACGGTCATTTGGAAAAACGTAAAACTGACGGATCGGCCTCATGGTTGACGGTTCCCCATCCATTCCAGAGATATGATTGGATCCGATCGGCTCACGAAGAACAGGCCGCTCATTTCGCGATACGTGTCACGGAGGCAACTGTAGATCAGAACCGATGGTTCTCGTCCAATATACGAGATGATGTCAAATACATTGTTGCTAACTGTCTGGTTTGTGTCGCCGATCGCGCCCCTATACGGGGACCAAACACGATCGTACCAACGGAAGTAGAGCGTCCTTTCCAACGAGTCAGTATGGACACGACAGTTACCGACGTGCCACCTGGCCCAAACCGCTGTGAATATTCTATCCTGTTAGTATTAATAGACCATTTTTCCAAGTACATCGAAGTCTATCCCTGTAAGACCCGAAAAGCCGCAGAAATAGCCACGTACATCGAACGGTTCCTCTATACCCATCTAGATACGGAAGAAATTCTGACCGATAATGGGTCTGAATTCAAGGGTGAGGTAGAAGATCTGCTTGCCCGAAGAGGCGTCACGCTCCGACATACGGCACCCCACGTATCCCAGTCGAACGGGTTGGCTAAAAATGCCAACCGTATGATTAAAACCGCCCTTCGCAGGAACTTAGCGGCACATGACACGCGTCCTTGGCCCGAGATCTTATATCAGATCGTCGGGATCCACTGGGCCACCCCTCACGAGTCCATGGGGTTTACCCCTTTTCAGCTTTGAACTAATAGCCTCCCCTGTGTCGACTACCGGGGTAACTCGGAAATCGCCGAAGCGGGGGGTAGAAACACGCGTGCAGCTCTCAAGGCCAAGGCCAAAAGGTACATCGAATTAATGGAACGGACCATCCCGAAGCTAACACGAAAAAGGCAAAGGATGACCGAACTGGCCCACGGTAGACAGGTCCGTAGCTACGAGGCCCGGAATGGAAATGCTGGGCCCCAGCATCAATATAAATTAGGGGACTTAGTGCAGGTACGTAAATGTGCACGCGACCGGAAACTCGCTCCCAAGTTTTTTGGCTGTTTTCGCGTTGTCGAGCTCGGACCCAACGGCGCCAACACGGTGCGCATCGCGCCTGAGGCTAGTGCCAGCCATAGCTCTGTCCCCATCGTCCGGCATACCTCCTACCTTCGTCTCCTTCCTCCTTCTGATCTTCCTCCCTCTTCTTCCTCGGAAAGCGAGGAGAACGACGAGGATCTAACTCTCTCTCCTCTTTCTCCCTCTTGTCCTTCGTCCTCCTCTCCGACCTCGCCATGAGTTTCATCACGGAGCAGGTTCTTGACATACAGTTGTTGCAGCCATGTGGCCGCATCTCAGAGATTCGGCAAGTTTGTCACCCTCGGCTCAATACGGATCTCTGGCGTTTGGCGCATTTTTCTGCGACGTGGGTATCTGTGTCGCCGCCGCGTTTCGAATCGAAGGGAGTCCTCACGCAATAGTATTCGCGGAGGTAATCGCAGTTCATCGGCGAGCGGCTCCCAGAACGAGCTACGTCACCACGGTCGCGGCGTTCAGCGGCGACATCAGCTCGGTCAATCCGCAAAGGCATACCGCGATCTTGACTTCATTACGCGAGTGGACGGAGCAGGTGTCCAACGTGTGGCAGCATGTTCTCGCCCGACCTGGGCACAATCTCATCCCAACCTTTGCGCCGGATCTTGGCGACATCCGCCGTTCTCCACGCGAGCGGCCAGTTGTGATTCCCACCCTTGTCCCCTTCCCACATCCCCAATGAACCACGCCGATCCTCTCGCTCCTCTCTCCATCTTTGGTCTCCCCTCTCTCTTCCCCACCTTCTGGCAATCCGATCTTCATCCTTCTCTTTCCTTCTCATTCGAGCCTCTTTCTGTCTAACGTGGAGGGAGATCTTCTTGGTTTCCTCTTTGGATCGGTACGGTCGGGGCGCCGCCAGCTGATTGCACAGGAGCTCATCGCGCCGATCGTGCAATTGGCGGACGATCTCTCTCCCGACATCTACTCACAGAGTGACGACAATCCTGCTCCGCACGTTCTCGAACGCTCATTGGATCTATATCTTCAGTGGACTGTGTGCTTGGAGGATCCCAAGGACGAAGATACGCTGTTGTCGCGGCAGGAGTATCTGAAGCCGTACGATATCATCCCTCACGCCTTCTATCCGAGGGCAGAGGAAGTCGTGATCGACGAGGACGACGAAGAGGACGAAGACGTGGAAACATCGGAGGAGGGAAGCTATAGCGAATATAGTGAGGGCGAGCTGAGTGAAGGAGAAGAGGAGGAAGAAGAAACCGGATCAGAGTGGGAAGCCTTGCCGGAGGAAGCGACGCGCACGGGAACGGAGGCGGAAGATCCGGAAGCGGTGCGAAAGCGCGAAGAAATTGCCACCGGGAAGCGCCAGCTGGAGTTCGCCAGCGAAGCCAGCCTGCGTATCGGTAACGATCCGACCAGGGATCCAGAGTCGCCAAAGCCCGAAGATGGCGAACCTGCAACCGCCACCTCAAGTACCGCACGACGGAGACGGAGCCGATCCCCCTCCTCCCCCAGCCCCACCCGTCCCTCAGTTCGCCCACGTACAGATGCGGGCAATAGGCCTTCGTCCTCGGATGCTATCCCGCCGACCCCTTGATTTTCTCACCCTCGAACAGATCCGCACCCCCGTCACCTTCCCTCCCCATCCCTTCCTCCCCCATCTCTTCCACGACTTCTATTCTACCCGCCTATTCGCTACCGTCTACCCCCACGCATCCCTTCAACCCGCTGCCCCCACGTTCTGCTGGCATATCTTGTTGTTCAGCGCTGCCTGGGAACGATGCAACGTGGTAGAAGTCTACTGTGTAGCCACGGGGACAATCCCCGCCTGCGGCCACAACGAAATCTTTCGAGCGGCGCTTTTTCGCACCCTCTCCTCCTTCTATCGCGACTACCTCGCTTCCCTCCCTCAAAGCGGCGATCACTTCCCCCACTTCCATCGGATCATCCGATATGAGGAGCTTCCGGTGATGATGGAAGGAATGAATCGCTTCCTAACCCCACTTCCTCCCCGTCGACCCCGTGAAATCCCCTCCATGTACCACCTCGATTGGCCCATTCCAACTAGGAGGTAGACCCCGGTCACATCACTACCCTCCCCCCACTCTCCCTCTCCTCTCTTCATGCAATCAGCCGGGGAAAACGGCACGAATCAGTAAGCTTCACGAAGATCACGCCATCAACGATGACGTCAACTCACGCTCTGATTTGACGGGCAGCAACCAGCTGGGGTGCAGAGCACACGGAGAACCAGCGGACGATGATGGCGTCAACTGGACGACCATCGAGGATTCCAGCAACAGACAATTGCAATTGAAGTTGGCGTCAACATGGACTTTGGCTGGATGGCTTGTTGATACGCTTGGTTCCTCATGCATCACTCTGTTCTGCCATGACATGCAATCATGAGATCGCATAATTTTGGAACCCCCTGCGCGTCACAAATGTGACGAACCACTTCCCAAACCCATGCTATCTTTCGTACCCCTTTTTGCTTGTATCTTACCAACCCCATAAAAAACTTGTTTTCATTTTCTTGATTTTGGGTACCACGTTTTTTGCTCCCATCTTTCGGAAAGCTTTTTCGACTCCCCGGTTCTGCTTTTCCTTTCTGCACTTCGGGAAATACATAGGAAATTGCGTGCGCCTTAGCGAGCGCACTGGAAATTGGGCTCGGCAGTTGGGAATTCCGGGATAAGCGGAACTTCGACGTGTCATTTTCGTATGTGTGAATGTTCTTGGTCGCTTCAGGGAAAACTCTCGGAATTTTATACGAATACGAATAGGCGTAGGATTTTCTTTTCCCGCGTCGCTTTTTCGCGCGCGGATATGGTGATTTCAATTTTGAATAAGGATAAAAGCAAGCTGTAACTATTTTGGTGCCCTTTTCTCTCTTTTTGTTGACGGCACCGCGCGTGCAAAGCTTTCTCCTCTCTGTCCCCCGCATCGCTCCCTCCCGCGCTCCTTTCCCCTTCTCCCTCCTCTTTCTCTCTCCCCGTAACTGTTTTCTTTCTCTCTCTCTCTCTCTCCCGCCTTGCTCTTTGCGCGCCCATTTCCCTTTCTTGATCATATGAATCTTGGACCCATCTTGGGCTACTTCTCGCGCCTTTTCTCTCCTCACCCTCTGAGTCCGGTGCACGACATTCGGTCGATCCATCGATAACTCCCGCTCGACAATCAGGTACGTGGATCAATAGGACCTTCCTATTGCGCGGCGAATCTGATTGGTTGAACCTTGAGTTTCGAGGGATCAACATGGCGTTCGTAGAGCACTCTTCTCAAAGTCTTCTCCTCCTACTTCTCCTCTTACACCTCAGCTTTCCCGTCGCTTTCTCCCCCTTCTATCTCCCCTGTCGCAACTATGAAACCCGCAAGCGCGTCCGCAAATCTCTCTTACGTTCTTGACTCTCAAGCCAGTTTCCGGGAAGCAGTGGCTAGGCAGAGTGTTTGATGCGAGTCGGAAAGTCCTGTCTCGGTGACGATAGGCTTACCGGTTGCGCGTTGGAGCGCAACGACGGACTGTGGGATCTGGGCGAACCGTGTCGAGTCTACGACAGTGGGGTGACGATCGCAGTGGTGGGAGTTAGCACGCGGCGGCCGGGATCGTCGATGCGGGTACGAGGATCGATGATTGGAGTTGAGTGAGTTATTGGCCCGGGGCCATATTGGAATTAACGGCGAATGTGCCTTTGTTGTTGCGGATCTTTCTCTCTGATGACGTTGAACTTCCTTCTTTTGGGTTGCGTCATCTCCTATCTCGACTCTCCCCCCCTCACCTTCCCCTTCTCCTCTATCTTTGAGTAATGATGTGTCTCGATGCTTCTCTCCTTCTCTCTCTTTCCCTCTTCTGGGTGAGCATGAATCTGTACGCTTTCTGTGCGTGAAAGAACTTATTCCGGAACTCTTTCATTAGTTTCCTGGGTAATCCTCCCGCGCAAGGACCCCGTCTTCATGTCTTGTGAATGGTGGATGCGTGTGTACAGTGCAAGCAATCCATCATTTCCTGTGCATGGCTCATTTTTCGCATCTTCCACAGTGAATGAATGTATGGAAATGCGCGTCTCTTTGGCGTTGATTAGACGATTGTCATCGGGATTTTGTCCGAGAATGCAAGAGTGTTTAGATCTGTAGCTCTGAGTGCACTGCGCATGTCATCTGCCTTATGCTGTCCGACATCAGCAGCCGAACCACGAGGCGGCCTCGAGAAACAAGGCGCCTGGGATCAACGTCGCGCTGGCTCACTAAA
>BFEA01000240.1:543330-560078 GCA_003427395.1 Chara braunii
TTTTTTTTTCACACACCCCTGGTGATGCTAGAGGTGCTGATATAATCAGCCACCTCTAGCACCCCCAGGCAGGCTCCATCTATTAGTGGGGAGCAACAACTGCTGGAAACCGGGTCCAGCGTCCCTTACATTTTTGGGAGAAAAGGATCATGAGGAATCATGAGATAACATTTTGGAAACCGGGTCCAGCGTCCCTTCGCTAACTATCCTGTACTTTCCAAGCCAAGACCCAGGGCTACAGGGGGGCACGAGTGGTCCCTGTTTGTTCCCCGGCCCACCTTCCTGGTCACGCTACCGCACTTTCCTTTGAGAATGTCTGAAGGAGTGTTTAAGATATGAATCTCTGATAAGAAAAGTGAAAAGTTTTGAGGAATCTGAGAAAGGTCTGAGAATCGTCCACTCTGGGTCACATTGAGATAGAAAGGGCTGAGTGAGATGAAGTGACCAGACATAGGCTGGTATGATATAGGTTCCGGCTCGAATTAAACTGCGGCTGTAGGGTTATTATACAACTACTCAGAACCCCCACTGAATTCATCATCAACCCCAAATGTCTCTAGGCCCCCAGATATTCCTCCAGGGCCATGCGGGTGAGGGGGAAAGGGATCAGCGAAGTCCTGGGCAGGTCTCAGCCGCTCTCTGGGATCCACCCTTGTCCAATCCTTAAAGTGAAGCTGATAGTTTCTTTCCAAATCACCCTCTTGTCCCTCTCCATGTCCTTCATTCTGCTGCTGGTCCATCTCCATGTCCTTCATTCTGCTGCTGGTCCAGCCTGTCTCCTGTCCAGCTCACACTCGCGACCCAGCCCTTCCTCTCACCCCCCAGCCAGTCTCCACATGTGACGCGCAACCTCACGCCCTGCGCTGTCTTCCGTTCGGAGTGCTATATATGCGGAAGGGAGGCCCCGAAAAACAGCAAGATGGGGTGTGCCAAGGATTTTTTGGAAGATTGAGTGTGGGGACACAGACAGAACTGAAATCCCCCATGTTGATCTGATGAAGTGAGAGATCTGGCGGGTTTAGGCGCGCGCGGGATTCGTGACGCGGGGAAGTTTTAAATTCAATCCAGAAAGTATTGTCGGACTTCCCATCGGGCCATGGTTCGGCGTTTGGAGTGGAAGGGAGCGGGCACGTGTTTAGTATCCCGTTTTCGCACGAGTTCCCGACGCCGCACACTACACAATTCTGAATCCGACGTGGATGGTCTCAATCGAGTGGCCCTTTCCTTGTGCTAGTCTTCGTTCCGTGTTTGGTAATGGAACCCCTTCGACTGGTAGTGATCGAGACGTTGGCAATCACTACACAGGGTGTTAGGCCAATGGGGTGCCACTGCCGACCACGGGATGACGATCAACTCGTTAAAGGGTAGTAGTAGCGAGTACGACGAAAAGTGCGTATCCACAATCACAAACCCAGCGCCTACGAACCCAGAACACCGATTTTCAAGAGGGACATAATACCGCCCACTGATCTTTGCGACGGCTTTTCGTATGTCCCACTCACAGATACGCGTCCTATCCTCGTTGTACGGGAAGGGGCGGAGAGGGGATACGGGAGGTTGACGCCTAGTCGGGTTGAGCATGTTAGTCCACATGGCAAATTGTCAGGAGTAATCTAACCATTCATCGCTTGCATGCAATCCTATCAATCCAATCGAAAAGGCCGGATAGGAGAAACAGAAGGTTCGGAGAAAGAGAAAGACAGGCTCACATGTGGCGAGACGCGGCCGCTATGTCGTGCTCAGTTCGTGCGCGGCGAAATCGTATATGTGCTCGCAACATTTCCTCGATAATCACAAATCAAAGCATTCTTGCATTTCCAAATCCCAACAACATTGCCCCTGCCATCGACTCGTTCTAATCAAGATGGGTTCCGTACTCGTTCACTTTCATCTTCCATGCATGCATTCATTGTGGAAGGTGCAAAAATGACAATCATGCAATTTCCTAACAAGGTGGCGTTAAGGGAAGAATCTTTAGTGGTTGATACGCACGCATCCACCCCCATTCACAAGACAAAACCCACTAGTTCGGGGGACTACCCAGAAAACTAATGGAAGAGTTCCGGAAGAAAGCATTCCAACGCAGTCATCGTACTCATTCCATCACACGCAAACTTCCGACTTGTTACACAGAACCATCCACATCAAGGAGGAAAGAGAAGGAGGAAGGCGTCAGAGACAGACAGGGATACCAAGATCAGAGGGAGGAGTACACTGAGATGGGGAGAGGAAAAGAAGGTTTGGCTTTACCGCCGCAAAGTCACACCAAAGACTAGATTCGTAATCAAGAGGGCGTACTTGCCATCAAATTCCAACACGGCCCCGAGCCAGTCATCCACTCAACTCAGATCATATGTCCGCATTTCTGACACCAACGATCCTGGTCGTCGCGCGTCATCCTCCACCACTGCGATCGTCACCCTTGGCTGTGTATCTTTTTAACGCAGAACGGGGGAATTGAACTCCCGTTGAATCCCGTTAAATTCCAAAAAATCTCGTTGAATTCGCGTTAAACGCGAAAATGGGCCGCTCCCGCGCTTTTCGGAAAAACGGAATTGATACGCGAGGTCCGGAACACGTCGCCCTATGCAAAAAAAAAAAAAATAAAAAAAAAAAATAATAAATTAAAAAAAAAAAAATCCCCCAACCCCTGAAGCACCTCCCATCCGCCCCCACATCCCCCAAGCCCCAACGCCCCAGTTATGTGTGTGTAGGTGTGCAGTGTATGCGCGTATGTATGTATGTGTATGCCTGCCCGTAAGAGTGTGTCTGTGCATGAATATGAATATATGCGCGTGTGTTTGTGTATGTGTGTGCTTGTAAGTGTGTGTGTGTGTGCATGATTGTTGGCGTGTATCCATTGTTTCCCTTTTGAGGGATATAGTTTTTTCCCGTTGGGGGGGGGCGATTTGGATCTATGTTTTTTTTTTTTTCTCTTCTACTGTGCAAGGAAGATGAGCAATAACGAACTTCAGCAATCAAACAGCATCATATACACAAGACCAGATAGTCGGGACCTTGAACCAACAGCAGAATTGCATCACGAGTTTCACCAAATAAGAAGACACCAAGAGCTCATAATTGACAATGCTGGTAAAGTCTCATCATCATCATCAATGAAGAACCAATGTTGATATCCTATCTGGCGCTCGGCGCCCAGACTACAGATGGCAGAACCTATCTGGCGTAGACTACAATGTCGAAGATGACGTCAACAGCTTTCCCGAAGTACAAGCATACAGCGACCAATGTCGCACGCTTCCAGCACCAGGTATGTCTCTCGCCTTACTCACAACCTCGTTCCCCAACACACAGACGCCACTTGCACCCAAGGACCACCTTGCGCCACACCCAGCTTACAGCAGCGCAGCTCGGCTATGGCTGCCTGCTTCTTCCTCCTCGCCCGTGAGTGCGTGAGTGCCAGCGAGCTACAGCGCGGCAGCGCTTACGCAGCATGCAGCCAGCACCCGAATGCCCAATGTGGAGGCAGACCCTTGCTATATCGAAGTGGCCTGCCTGTGTTCAGTCCCAGGAAGCTTCCAGTAGGCCCCGGTAGCCTGAGGCCCAGCACGAACGAGAACAGGCCTTGGGCCTGAGGTGGTTGCATGCCCCCAACTGCCTTTGGCCTGTGTTTGGCCCAGTACCCGTATCCAGCCCAGGGCCTGCTTTCCATACATTCACACAGGTGGCCCAGGGCCAGGGTTCTCTCAACGAACTGACGCAGGACTCATCCAACCTGCTACAGACTTTATTTTTTGTGTGTGTGTCTTTTTTTTCTTTTTTTTATTTTACTCATCCAACCTGCTACAGACCCAATTTTTTGTGTGTGTGTCTTTTTTTTCTTTTTTTTATTTTCTTTTTATGGTTTTGATTTTTTTTTAAATACATGAAGTTCTAAAAAAATAAAATAAAAAATAAATTGTTATACATCTTTGAAAGATCTACAACCCTATATTTTTTATTTATTTTTCTATTTTTGTTTTAGACCTTAAAAAATTTGTGTGAAACCCAAAACAAAAACACTCATTTCATTTTAGTTTTTGTTTTGTTCATTGTGTGTTTATGTTTTTGATTTTTTTTTAATATATTTAAAYATCAAAAAWTAAAAATAAAAATTCAGGKTTKTGKTCCTCAWAAMAAMCTMCAACCCCTTTTTTTTTTTTTTTTTTTTTKGRMMAWTTTTTAGCCCAAGAAAACAATCATCTCGGACCCCGTTAATTCGCGTCCAACTCGCGTTTGAACGGGAGTTTAACGTGAATTCAACGGGCGTTGAATTTTTCAATGCGGAACCTGCGTTGAATTCAAAATCGGACACACAGCCGCCAACTTAGTCTCGACGTGGCTTGCCTGGATCCTACAGTCCGTCGTGGCGATCTAGCGCACCGCCCGCCAGTCTACAGCCAGCTCGTCAGTATTTTCCGACTCGCATCATGCACATCACCTAGCCATTACTTCCCGGAAGCTGGCCGATGAGTTGAGAGAGACTTTTGCGGGGGCGCCGACGGAATTTATAGTTGTGAGAAGGGAGAGAGATGCGGAGAAGGGCGAAGGGTGAGGCAGAGGAGGGCACAAGAGAGTTTGGGAGTGACCGCCCGTCGAAAGCCATGTTGATCCCTCCTAACTGGACCTCAGTCAATCAGAATCGTCGTGCAGTAAGAACTTACAAGGCGCTTCTCCTTGGCTAGATGGGGAGAGGGGATCGACTGGGTTTTCCAACACCGATCTTAGAGCGGGAAGAAGAGGAGCGAGAAGGATAGCATGAAACGGGTCCAAGATTCAGATGATCAAGAAAGAGAGAAGAAGGAAAAAGGGCACACGCTAGAAAGGGGAGGGAAAAACAGTTACAGGAGGAGAGAGCGAGAGAGCATGCGCGCGAAAAGAGGTGGTGAGGGGAGCGCGGGGAGGAAGGAGAAGGGAGCTTGCTTGCATGGCGCCGGTCAGCAAGAGGGAAATGGGCACCGAAACAGTTGCAGTTTTTCCCCAATCCTATGCTAATTTAAAATTGAAAGTACCATATCCGCGCACAAAACAGGCGCGGGAAAGAAAGTCTTTCATCGATCCATATTCCTACAAGAATTTCCCAGAGCTTTCAAGGTCGGGGCTGAGAACATTCACGTCGCACGGCATTCTGATAATTCCGGGATTTCTAACTGCCGAGCCAAATTCCAAGCGCACTCGCTAAGGCGCGCGAAATTCCCATGCAACAACAAAAGAAAGAAACTGACAGATTCCCGCAAGGTACCTTTAATCAGCCACAGACAGAGGGGGGGGGGAAGGAATTATGAGATCGAACTATACACATCTGGATGCAGAGAAAACACGGGGAAAAGGAAGGGGTCCGAAAGATGGCGCAGGTCCGGAAGCTAGTACGTCACATATGTGACGCGCAGGGGGTTCCGAAATTATGTGATCTCCTGATTGCATGCCATGGCGAAGAGGGGAAGAAGGGGATGATAGGATGCATGAGGAACCAAGCGTATCAACTGGTAATTGAGCCAGAGTTCATGTTAACGCCAACTTCAATTGCAATCTCCTTGTGAGTCTGCTGGCTCGAACTGCTGGGACCGCCGGCGATCGTCCGGGTGACGCCATCATCGTCCGTGGATTCTCTGTGTGCTATGCACCCTTGCCTTGCTATTGGAAATCCGCCCGGCGGTAGTCAACAAGGAGGGGATGATGGAGGGGTCGAGGCCATTAAGGTGGGAGTGGAGGGAAATAATCCTCCGCTTCATCACCGAGATCGACAAAATGTACGATCCGATGTGCGCGGGGGAAACGATGATTGGGTCGGGATAGGGAAAGGAGGTAATCGGGATATAGGGAGGGAATAGTACGGAGGACATTATCTCTTAGAGACTCGTAGTCCTCGATAGCGGGGAAGGTGTCGGAAATGACACCGTATAACTCCATGTGGTTGGACCGTGTCCAGGCGACACTAAAGAGAAGGATATTTAGAGGGAAGGAGGGGGATTGATGGGGGAAGACCGTGCAAAGGAGGCGAGCGACGAAGTGATGGCAAAAGAAGCCGCTGGCGAAGACGCGATAGTTCAGGGGGAATTCGAGGTGGGGGAGAGGTCGGAAGCGGAGGAAATCAAGGGGGCGGCGGCAAACGGTGCGAGGATGGTACGTCCGGGCCAAGAGGAGGACGGGGACGAAGCACGGAGGGGGCGGAAGCGGTCGGAGAAGGTGAGCGAGGGCGGCGCCGCCTACGGGAGGCTGGCGCGCCATCGTGCCGGCTAACAACGTCCGAGGGGACAACGGGATTCAAGGTCGATCCTCCTTGAGCGAGCGGCGGTTCTTGTGCGGCTTCTCGGGGTTCAGGTGCTGATGCCTTTCCTTCCTCTCTGGAAGTCGACTGGGCTCCTGGCTCTTCTCCCTCCGATAGCTCAGCGATGGCTATGTGACCTGGATCGTCGTCTGATGGCAACTCTCCGTTCTCCCGATGCGCTTGCCAAAACTCGTTGAAATCGGAGTTGTCCGGTGCGAGCTCGTCCAAGTCCAAGTAACACCAAGCCATCGGATCGTGATCGCTCAGATACTGCCCGTAATCCTCTGTACAGTTCGCCCAGATTACGGTTGGTGTCAACTTCCTTTCCAAAGTTTCAGGTCCCGCTTGCTTCTGATCGCTTGGATTGTAGGAGATGATGTCCGTCGGTAGGTCGTCGACGAGCTGCGACAAAAAAGTGAGAAGTTCGTAGGTGACCGTGGCTCGTCCTCCCTTGGCGATCTCTCCACACAACAATCCGACCAACGTACCGTCGGTAGCAGACTCGTTCGGCCACAACTGAGCTAGTACCAACGAGATCTCGTAAGAGTGTTCCAGTTCCCAATTGTTGTAGTAGCATAACCACTGGCACCTCACCGTGAGCATACACACACTAACCGTTGCAAACTCAGTCCACTTGCAAACGTAGGCAAAACTGAATGGGAGGGTGGAGGAGGGATGGATTTCTAGAGTGAGGAGGGGGGTTGCCCAGGATGGCCAGATGATCGGGAGGTCGGAGGGGAGAGAGAAGGTGGAGAAACGATTCATCGGCGCTCGGGGTAGGGATGAAGATAGGGGAGAGGTCGAGAGGGGCGGTCAGTAGCGCTGGTCCGGAGAGAGAAGGTGTCGATACAATCGGTCCCCACTACTTGTCGCCCTGGCTGGGCCAGTCGCTGCCGCCAATCAGCCGCCAACTCTTGTCCCCACCTGTAGAGGTCAGTCACCACTGTGTCGCGCCGCGGCAGGCCAATAGTACACAAATCGTCGTTGAAGGCTACTACTACTGTCACATCGCTCTGACTAGGCCACGAGAAGCATCGGACTCCTTAAACTTCCGCCAAGACAACTGTTGAACCTCGATCGGTCGATATGGTGATTTCCACAGCGGCACACCAAGCTCTGTCGCCAAAAAGTTGCGCAAATCGAAGAAGATCGAGACTAAGCCGGGGATGCGCGACCTGGCGAAATTGTAACAGGGCTCGAGGCTGGAGGAGTTGAGCAGGAATGGCTGGCTCAATGATAAAGCTCATGGCGAAGGTGAGGGGGAAGTAGACAAAGACGAAGGAGGGGAAACAAGTTCTTCGATCGTGTCGGATGGGTCAAGGCTCTAAGAAGGAGGGAGAGGACGAAGGTAGGAAGTGTGGCGGACGATAGGGAGGGAGCTATGGTTGGCGCTGGCTTCGGGCGCGATGCACACCGTGTTAGCTCCGATAGGACCGAGTTCCACGACGAGGAAACAGCCAGAAAACTTGGGAGCGAGTTTGAGGTCGCGTGCACATTTGCGTACATGCACCAGATCCCCTGGCTTATATTGGTGTTGTGGGCCCGCATTCCCGTTCCGGGCCTCGTAGCTACGGACCTGCCTACCATGGGCCGGTTCGGTCGTTTGGCCTTAAGGGTCGCACGCTTGTCCTGACCCCCTTTGTCGGCAATTTCGGCAGTACCCCGATTGTCGACACATGGGAGGCTATTACTAGTTTGAAGCTGGAAGGGGGTGAACCCTGTGGACTCATGAGGGGTGGCTCGATGAATTCCGACGATTTGATAGACTATCTCGGGCCACGGACGCATGTCGCGAGCCTCTAAGTTCTTACGGAGGGCGGTCTTAATCATGCGAGTTGCATTCTCTGACAGCCCGTTCGATTGGGAGACATGGGGAGCGGTGTGTCGGAGCCTAACGTCACGACGCATTAGTAATTCCTCTACCTCACCTTTAAATTCCGATCCATTGTTGGTTAGAATCTCCTCTGTATCTAGGTGGGTATTGAGAAATTGATCGATGATGTAGCTATCTCTGAGACCTTTTGGGTTCTACACGGATAGACTTCGATATATTTCGAGAAATGATCCGATCAACACCAAGAGAATGGAGAATTTGCAGCAGTTGGGGCCAGGTGGCACATCTATATCAGTTGTGTCCATACTGACCCGTTGGAACGGCCGTTCTACCTCTGTAGGGACTATTGTATTTGGCCCACGTAGGGGCGTGCGATCGGCAACACAGACTAGAGAGTTAGTGACCACGTGCTTCACATCGTCACGGATATTAGACCAGAACCATCGATTTTGGTCGATAGTTGCCTCGGTGACACGTACCGTGAAATGAGCGGCCTGTTCTTCGTGCGCGGACCTTGTCCAGTCATATCTCTGAAAAGGGTGGGGAGTCGTCAACCATAGTACTGATCCGTCCGTCTTACGCTTTTCTAAATGTCCGTTGATCCATCGATAGTCTCGGGATCTTTCGGTAGCCCGACGTCTGTCATGCTTAGTGAGATGATCCAATGGAAGGCATGCTAATTTAACTAATAAGATTTTATCTGTCCATACTTCCGCTGGTCGGTATTTCTCGTCGTATTCGGGGCCGTTCGTTCGAGCAGCCTCGAATCGAGCCTCGGTAGGGAGTTTGTCCGTCCTACACAGGGGGCACTTCCATTCCTTACTACTTGTTCGGTATCGGACGCACGCACCGTGCGCATGATTGACACACGTGGCACAGCTCACCCAATCGGCAAATCCAGATTCAAAGGGGTAACAATTTACTCCGTAAACTCGGGGAATACACGTGCAAAAATAACAAAATTTGTCCGGGAGAGTGGCGAGAAAGTCCGAATAGGCGAGGGGATCAGAAGAGGCGGGAGAGACTGAGTCAGGAGGAGTTTCCATCGTTCCGAGAGACGAGAATCGGGAAAGAAGAGGGAGAGGTAGGGTCGAGTACACGTGTCCACTTATCCCTTCGGTAGGATCTCCACTTGTCCGTATCGAGGCTCGTTAGTCGGTTCCGGGCCGCGCGAGGGGGTCACTTCCTCACTCCTTGGCACCTTGTCGGGACGGTGAAGTCGTGTCAGTCCATCTGCGTTGCCGTGTTTCTCGTGCTTGCGATGACGGATGTCAAAGTCCATGCTCTGCAGTATGGTGGCCCATCGCCCGATCATGCCCGAGTAATCCTTGGACTTTTTCAGCGTCAACAGTGGTTCGTGATCGGTTACCAGCGTAAATCTTCGGCCATACAGGTACGCTCGGAAATGACTGATCCCCCACAAGGCTGCATAGCACTCCCCTGCCGGGGCCGTGTAGTTGCGCTTACAGGACGACACCGTTTTGGACGCATATTCCACCACATGTTCGAGGCCGTCGGGTCCCATCTGGGCCAAGATCGCTGAAATTGCCTCCGGTTGCCAATCGGTGATGGGAACAAAGGGTTATTTCGGGTCCAGCCTTATGAGGACAGGGGCCGAAACCAGGGCCGCCTTGAGTTCTCCAAAAGCCCGATCGCATTGCGAGGTCCAGATCAACGGTTGATCCTTCTTTAGCAAATTCGTGAGTGGTCCCACGATCGCTGCAAACCCCTTGATGAATCTTCGATAGTACGACGCCAAACCCAAAAAGGCACGGACTTGCGTCATAGACGTCGGCACCGGTGTGTTTTTCACAGCTGTCACTTTCTGGGGCTCTGGCTGCAACCCTTGGTTCGTAACGACGTGACCGAGGAAGGAGATCTCCGTGAGGAAAAACTGGCACTTCTCAACCGCCACTTTGAATCTTGCGTCCCTCAGTGCGTGCAGTGTCCACTCAATGTGTTGCACGTGTCCCTCATAGGAAGTAGAGAAGACAAGGATATCATCCATATACACAATCACACAGTAGTTGATTATGCTCTGCGCCAGCCGCGTTTCTCGCACGAAGTTTTGGAAAGCCATATTCATCGAGCGTTGAAACGTGGCTGGGCCGTTGCAAATCCCCATCGGGCATCTAACCCATTGCCAAGTTCCTTCGAAAAGAATAAACGTCGTTTTCGGACGGTCTTCTTTTCGAACCAGAAGATGGTGGAATCCATGTCGAATATCAAATTTACTAAAGAATCGAGCACCACCGATAGCATCCAACTACTCATCAATCCTGGGAAGAGGATATACATCCTTGATCGTGATATCGTTCAGCTTTCGGTAATCGATGCAACTGCGGATTCCTCCTACTTTTTTCGGCACAATCACTACTAGAAACGATCATGGCCCGATAGCGGGTTCGATCCAACCATTAGCTTCGAACTCCTTAATCCTCTTAAATGGGGCTGCTCGTTGCGCTGGTGAATACCAATAAGGAGCGCAGCTAATTGGCCGATGATCCCCCGTAAGGATCGCATGCTCGATCACAGTAGATACCCCAATATCACTGTCATCCACACTCAATACCTCAGCATAGCCATGCAGCACATCAATCAGGGATCCTCGGATATCTCGAGGAACATGACTGGGGATGGTGATTACTGCATTATTCGTGATATTCAGGGGTGTTTCAATCCAATCCATCTTTCGTGATCGTCTGTCGTACACACTGGAAAACATGGGCTACTGGTTCGGACCGAGAAGATGGTAGCAATCATTTGGGACTCAGCCGGACTGATCATCTCGGTCTCTTTAACTTCGTCTTCGGTTTCGGAATCAACGACGTTTTTGGCTATCTCTAACCCTGTTAATCCTGTCAATTCCTGCATGAGATCCGGAACGTCTGTTATCGGAGCCTCTGCCTTTTCCTTGATCAACACGATCATGGCTCCTTGCGTGAGTAGTGATCTAGGGGGGGAGACAAAGAGATCCATGTCATTCATTTGCTGATACCTAGCTTGGAGTGAAAGCATGCTCTCGTATAATGTGCGAGGGGGTTCCAAAATGTCAGTCATATCGAAAATTTGCAAGATCGGTTCTCCCAAGAATGTCATAGGAGGAGTCTGTCTTTCTGTGGTGGAGAACGGCTCGGCTCGCTGTTTTTCGAGCCTAGGTCAAATGTTCAAGTAGTTGCAGGGATTATCCAAAATTCTTCCTTCGCCTCACAATCAAACATTTCGACTAATTGCTTTCATTCTTTCTCGTTGGGCATAGCGCTCAGTTATTCCTTATCATCGCGTTCATTGAACTCATCTTCCCACGCAGGGGTTGTTCATCATCAGGGTTCGGGAGAGACTTCTCTAGGTTCTGAATCATTCCTATCCGGTCGATACTGGGGTGTCTTCTTGGTGATCGAGTAGAGATTCGGAGAGGAAGCGTTTGAGGTACTCCTCCCGTATGAGTAAGAATGAGTTGTTTGGAATCAAAATGGATTCGTGCGCCCACTGCCATCGTCCAGGGCAGTCCTAACAATATCGAGTAAGAATGCACGTCAATAACTAACACATTAACCAGCACATGCATTCGGCCCACCTTGATCGCAACGTTCTCGATGATTCCTACAATGTTCATGGCCTCCTCATCGGTCGAGACATAGTTGTCCTTCCCCGGTAGCGGAAGGATGAAATTCAGTCGTCCAGTTTTTTGACTGTGTTCAGGGAAATGGCTACTGATGATGATCCAGTGTCAATCAACGCATCGAACGGTTTTTCCCAAACTTCACAATCACATTCCGCACTTTTCCATAAGACTGATCGTACACGCACAAAATGATCTTTCTCGGCGTAAGAGATGGTGGCGATTCTTGCCGTTTCTTGTGCATTCAATTCGACCGCCGAGGGAGGATTAACTTTGCTTTCGTCTTCTTGCTTTTTCTTCAGCATACGCTGAACGCGTTGATAGGTAACGCGCTTCGGATTTTTCTGGCATTGCTGCAGAAGTTTGTCATTTGCAGCTTCAGATATAATCAACTTACTCGTCATTCCGTATCCGTGTTTATAGACAGATCACCACTAATCCTAAAATTTGTAAGTTATATTAAAGTCCTACCAAATGTATATCTAGTCTTTAATGTAGTTCAAATAACATTTGAATAGAAACGACCCCCACTTGATTATTTCAAATGTACCTACATTCGAAGAGTTCTGACTACTATTTTTATTGTAGGCAATGATACATCAAATACCATCTATAATGATTTTTTTTTACCAACTAAAATTACCTTACTCACCCATGTTGTATTTTCGCAGTACCCAAACTCCAAGAGTTATAACTGGCCTTACTATTATAGTCAATGATACATCAAATACCATTTATAATGATTATTTTGGACCAACTAAAATTACTTTACTAATCTTCTCGTGCATGTGCCTATAGACAGATCACCATCAATCCTAAAATTCTTGAGTTAGATTACACTCCCACCAAATGTCTATCTCGTTTTTAGTGTAGTTTAAATACCATGCGAGCATAAAAGGCAAATCTTCAACTTTTTGCATACGCATATTATTTTGATAAGGATGCTTTGGTTAAAATAGTATTTTATACAATGTTAATATGTTGCACCACTATGTATTTATTTAATTTCATATGTTTGATGTTTGTTCGACTTTGATTAATAAGAATGAGTACATCTTAAATAAACTTGGTTGTAGGGAGACTTGACCCATTTTTTTTTTTCATACTTCCTCTTTTGTTTATTCCCATGTTGACGCAAAGGTCAATTCATCATCCAAGTTTTTTTCAATCCTCATATACTGAATCAAATTGGAACATTCAGTTGCTTGTGTTCCTTTTTTTATTAAAAAAAATCTTAACATATTCATCAAGTGTCTCAATATGATTTTTTGTAAATTTTCACAAGTGGTATGAACGTTAGTAGTCGAGTGTAATGGAACTACCACCACTTCTTTCTTTTTGAATCCCAAATATGTTTGAGCATAAAATTTCATTTTAAATCTATTTCATTCAATTTTTTTTGGCTTACAAACCGAAAACGAAGTGGATATATTTTTTATAGTACTTATTTTTTATTTGCAAAATTTGATTTGTTTTGGGGTTTTAATATAATAATTAATTAAATTTTAAAACCTAATATATTAAATTTTATTTTTTGATTTCACGACAATGTAATATTACGAGTCGACTTGTTTTTTCTTAAAATTGAATCTCAATCTATATATTTTCTTCGTATTCATTTTTAAAACTATATAGTTTTTTAATCAATTTTATTATTCATGTATTTTTAATTTATTCATCAGTACGGATTGTATGTCTGCCCAAAATGCATCCTTCTCTCAAAGAAGTCGAAAAAAATATTTTTTTATTCTATTATTTAAATTAGTAGGTTCTTATGAAAGTTTGAAATATTCAACAAGATCTAACAACCGCCATATTATTTTGGTCTTATTCTTCTGTTGAGATGTACTCAACAAAGTATATATCTATTTTGTAGGTCATCTAATAATCCATTTGTATAAAATATATAGTTCTACATTAGATGGTTTATGACGTTTAATCTTCTGCACTATTTTTCTGATTTTTTTTAATCACACAATTTTAAGGTACTTATTTCTTTATGCTTTTGGACAAATTTTAAGTCTAAACTTTGATGGTCAGTATATAGTACATTATTTAAAAACTACCACACTAATAATCATAGCTCTCCCAAAACAAGAAATGAACCAAATTTTGGACCAGAAACTCAACTAGTTCTTAAAAGCATCTTTATTAAAAGAGAATTTTATCGTCGCTCACAATCTATGAGAATCTCTCTTAGGTATTGCAGTCCCGCAGTCTCATTCTGAAGTCTACATTGCATGGGCTGTTATATTTTAAGAGGACAACAAACTTATTTTAGCTTACTTTTGTCTATGTGTCCTTCTTTAATAATCTTGCTCATTTGAATGTCATACTAGGTTTGTTCCGAGCGATCATAGTCAATGATGAAGCTCTGAGTTGAAGTGAGAGTGATAACTTCAATCCCTCAATTTCGTTAGATATGCAAACCATTTTGCACGAAACTTTTTGTCGAATGACGTAGAGAAATGTTGTTAAGGGACATCCTTGATAAGCAATATTGAAGTTTGTCAGATAATTGTCTTTGTACCGAACTATGCTGCAATAGAAACCCTCGTCACCACTACCCAATAATTATTTTTTTTCTTCCTCTTTGCTACAATAGCATCCCCCATCACCACTACCCAATAATTTATTTAATTTTTTTTTTCTCTCTTAAATCGCAAGTACACGGGCTCAACCTTGTGCAAATATGTCGGTCGCATACTTTGAAACTTTTGCGGCTCAAGACTACAGCACCGCAATAGTTTGCGTCTCATCCAAAAAGAAAAAAAAATTGTGTCCTTGCAAAAACATTTTGTGTACATTGTCGTGCCTCCTAACCCAGACGTAATGGTGGTTTAACTCAACCCAATCTATCTTAGGTAGCCATGGGTTCATCAATTGTTTGTATGATTTTTCTTTTTAGCTTGAATTTCTCAAATTCTTTTTTTAACAAGAGGTCTTTAATTTCTTAGTATCAAGCAATGCAAGTAACCATATATTGTCATTTTACATGAGTGGTGCTTCAGATACGAGCTGAATATGATAGGGTGAGTTCCACCTCTCCCACATTTCGAATGAAAAAGAGTTTTTCAATATTTTTCTTAAATTTAATCGGTCCTTAAAACGGCTAAATGACTGTGTGGTTCTTCAACCACTATATTCGGATGCGGTTATACTTATCACAAAGCATCATTGTGGTAATCTTATTAGTGACTCGAACCCTAACGTAGTACTTGTTGAGATCGGAAATCTTTCTTTGAATATAAAACTTGTTCAACAATATCCGAATGAGCATTTACTTGTTGAGAACATAAATTTTACCTTAACTACAATACTCGTTCAAAAATATTCAAATCCAACTTTCAGTAGAGGGAGACACTCTCGTGTTGAAATGTTCTGGTTGCACTAAACCCTAAGGTCAGGGTTCACTACTCAAAATATAAAATAGTTCCAATGTAGTTAAATACATAGGCTTGGAGACCTAGTTCTGTCTAGATGCCCTATCTATTATCGGTGTGCGTAAATTATTTTATTGTTGATTATTGACAATTTTCAGCCTTATCCGAGAGTTGGTATAAAAAGGGTGGGACCAGTATTCCAGATGGCCGTCTTAACTTCTTACAATATCCTCTTTATTTAAACCACCAATACGTTTCCTAGCTATAACAAGGGGACCTGCCGCAACTACGCTACGGTGAAGGACGACGACAAAAACATTTTGCCAAACACCTCAGACATCGGTAGGACCCCATCTTTGCGATGTAACCCTACCGGACACCATCAAACTTTGCAAAATGCCCCTGTAGTTGCCAACTTTTCGTAGGCGCAATTACAAAAGGCCAATTCCCAAATGGGGAGGCCGAAGTCACAAATTTGCAAAAATGTCTGACAAAGGGATAACACAAAGATGTCAGTCGAAAAGGCCATTCCACTGTACCAAGATCTTTCAGGGACATTTTGACACGTATCTCAAGATTGTCAACTTATGGGGGTATTTGGCAAATCACCCGCCCCCATGAGGAGGGGAGATATGCGTATAGACACACAAAGATGAAGGCCAAAAGAGAAGGCCAAAAGAGAAGGCCAAAAGAAAAGAGTCAAGTTATTTTTGTGGCCAACAATAAACAAAAAATGTTGAGATGGAGCCGAGGGCCAATGGGGTTTTGCTCTCTCTCTCTCTCTCTCTCTCTCTCTCTCTCTCTCTCTCTCTCTCTCTCTCTCTCTCTCTCTCTCTGCATGTTTGTTTGTTTATTTTTTTAATTTTTTTTTTCGAAAGGGGGAAAAAGAATCGGCATCACAAAAGGAAAGAATAAATAGTTAGACCATCCGGAAAAAAAAAAAAAAAGTTGGACCCCAGGCTCAATGAATTATGTTGTTTGGCCGTTTCAAAAAAAGAAAAAAAACAAAATTTGGTCAAGGAATTAGACGGAAAAAAAAACGAATGTAAAGAAGAAGAAAAATGAATATGCTAGGAAGCAAAAAGCAATGTTGCACCGTTTGTGGACAACTGTGCTCCTAGCTCGCTGTGCATTTGACGTGTTGTTGGTGAGTGGTGAACTGACATATCCTCACTACGGTGGAGGTCTCAGTCGAGGAAGGAAAGTCCATATCCCGTCTCAACAGGATGATATGACCGATTCTCTCTCTCACTCTCTCTCTTTCTTTCTCTCTCCCTCTCTCTCTCTCTCTCTCTCTCTCTCTCTCTCTCACACACACACACACACACACACACACACACACACAAAATTAATCAATTTGTGAACCTATCCCACTCACTGCCATGGCAACATGCACACAAAAAAAAAACGCACATCATGCTGACGTGGCAGTCAGCGGGATTACCGCTCACTGCGGCGTCAGCATGCACCCAAAAAATGAAGCCACACGTTCTTCACGATCTTTGCCGAGACCAACCTCATCCTCCTTGATCGTCACTGGATCCCTTCTCCTCACTGGTCTCGTTTGGCCCCATCTCTTTCTCTCTCTCTCTCTCTCTCTCTCTCTCTCTCTCTCTCTCTCTCTCTCTCTCTCTCTCTCTC
>BFEA01000240.1:579708-589794 GCA_003427395.1 Chara braunii
GCGGTGGACTGTCGGGAGTTATTACACATATGAATTTGTCCACACAACCGGACCAGATGCAGACGCCGTTTTCGACAGCCACTGTCGACTACATACGGACAAACAGGCCACGACTGTCAGGGAGCAGTCTCTGCCAACGCAAATTTGAACGCAATTTTCGAAAGCCTGGCGGTAGACTGTCAAATTTCCTTGAGCTGCAGGCGGGAGGAAACGGTTGCTGGAGGGCGGCTGTCGAAGGGACCATTCTGACACCTGTCCAAAGTTTTTTGAGCCGCAATTCTTCGAAAGTCTGTGTGGCGATGCAAAATTGTTGAAAACTCTGTTTTCAACAGCCTGTGTGGGTGTTGTGTGTGGTGTGTGTTGAGTTGGACACTACAGCCTTGCAGGGGTGGGGTGGATATCACGACCGGTACAATTCCACTTTTGAACACCGTGTCCTGGCTCTAGTGGTTAAGAGACTTGGCTCTTGAGGCCGAAGTCGCCGGTTCGAATCTGTGCTTGCACGGAGGAGGACTTAGGCCCAGACGTACGGAATCCATACTACTGTGTGGCGAGCCTCTTAGCCTTAAAAAAAAAAAAAAACAATCATACACCAATTGACCTAGCTGGTACACTCGTGAATTGTTGAAATGCAGACCTGAGTTCGAACTCCATTGGAAGCATTCAGGGGAATATAAAGGGGAAGGGAAAAAAAAAAAAAAAAAAAAAGGTGGGGGGGGGGGGAAATGACACCAACCCCAAGCTGGTTCACTCATGACTTGTTAAGGCTGTGCTCCTCTGCCGGTTTACGAGAATTCCTTTCCGAATTCAATAACGACCCTCTTCTCCCCCCCACCGGCTCCAGCTGCCGGGTCTTTCTGGGACTCTGGGTCTCGCTCCACTACTCTAGAAACCAGCCATTTCTTGAGCTCAGCACCGCTCCATTAACTCTAGACGCGAGGTCTGGAATTCGGGTTCTTGAGCTGTCAGTATCTACTCACGAAAATGGCAAGAATCCGTCGTCGCTCCACTACCTCATGAAACACACTCACGAAAACGATTTTCGCAAGTTGTCAGAACTTCCTCTCTCGTGGCACTCTTGACGTTTGGAGAGCGCCCGCCTGCACCGGCGGGAATTTTAAGGGAGGCAGCGAGGACCTTCGAAAGTTGAGCATTTTTATGGAGTGCACCTGGAGTCTGGGCGGACAATAACCTGCTGGCCGTGTTGTGTACTGGGAAGGACGTAATGTGAGGGGGGTTCTCTTAAAGAAGAATGGGAAGGATGCCAAACTGAGGAAGGGTAGGCCGCAGGAAGGGTGGGAGTCCATTGACTTTGCGGTTATTCAAAAGCTTGTCTCGTTTGAGTTGCAACATACCTTGATTAAGGCCAGCGGCATGATCATGCAACAGACAATCGGCATACCCATGGGAAAACCTTCAAGTCCTGCTATTGCCTGCCTTCTCTGTGTCTTTTCCGAGTTTTCCTTCCTTTCTAGCTTGGGTAATGATCGTCGATTGGTGTATGGCGTCCGTCTGATTGATGACGTCTCTGTGTTCATTAAGTACGATACCCTTGACGTGGCCTCTTTTCAGACTGCAGAGAAAATTATGACAGATTTTGGAAGCTGTTATGACGCGAACCTCGTGTTGGAATGCACTAGTAGATCTGATAGTTGGGATTTTCTCGGCTGTTTGGTCTGGAAATTCGAATGGCCCATCGGGGTTCGTTGTGCTGCGGTTCATAAGAACCAACGTTCTGTTTTGAGGGAAGGAATTCTTTTTCAGAATTTGCAGGACAACTGCTCGTATGTGAGCAGACAGCAGAAGATGGCAGTTGTGGGTTCCTTCCTGCATCCCGCTAAGAGATTTACAAATTTTCCTGCAGCGGTTGCCTCCTTCCTTCTCGCCCTGAAGATTGAGTTGCGTATTCGGGGTTTCTCTGATGAAATTTTTGACAGATCTCTGATCAATTTCTCCTTGAAATTTGGAGGGGAATGGGACCATTGGGTCCGGTTGTTTAGTGGGTGGGATAAATTTCATCCCGGACGAAGACTATTAGGTGGTGCTGCTGCTAGTACGAGCTGGGGGCGTGAGAGTGTTTAGGCCTGCTACCGTCTTCACCCGAATGGAACGCCCGGTCATTATAGCTGTATTTGATGCATTTTTCAGTCCAGATACAGCCATAATTACCGGGCGTTCTATTCGGGTGAAGACGGTAGTACGGGCTGGGGGCATGAGAAGTGTTTAGGCCTCGGCCCTGAGGAATTTCCGGGTCTTGGCCTTAAGAGACTTCTGAACCCACCTCTTTCTGACTGGCTGACCCCCTTTTTTGGGGTTGTGGATGTTTCTAGATTGTTTCTGCTGTGGTTCTAAGCTTCTGACTCGATTTGGTTTGGGTGCGGCGGCGCGCGGTTCGGCGCTGGTCCAGGGGCGGGGTTTGTCTATCGGATTCCTCTGTCACGATCCGTGAATCTGATTCGATCTGACGTGTCCTAGTGGGCCGTGGTTTATGGTCAGGCTTACTTCCCTTGTCTGTGGTGTCGGACGTCAGCTGAAGTCCATGTCTTCTCGTTCCTATATATAGGAACTTCGATACGTCAACTGTGCTCTATCGTGACATGTGATCCCTGATGATTCCGGTCCGGCACCGGATGAAACGCGTAGGGTCGTCGCCGGAGGAGTTCGCCGTGGGTTTTGACGACTACTGGACATGATGTCTGTTTTTGGGCTGAGCTCATTAGGCTGGATGTACTGTTTATTTTGCAAACCTATCATGTTACGTTTGGGAGACTTGACGTGTCTATTTCCCTTTCTCTCTTCCTGTCCATTTTCTCTGACTTCTTGCTTTCTTGTCATCTATGAATGTCGCGTTTCTTTTCTCCCCCTTATCTATGCAGTCTCTGGGATTGATTTCGGACTTGTCACGGTCGTGCTGTGTTGCTGCTGAATAGGCCTTCGGGCCGGTATTGGCATTATGTGCATGATGTACCTACGGTGTCGTGTAGCTCTCTCAAAGAGCTGTCTGACATCCGAGAGGCCTTCTCGAGTTCTACCTTCTAGAGTAAATGGAGGGATGTTCTCCTTTTCAGTCTTTTCTAGAGTCTGACAGCTCTAGACTCACTCTCGAAAATCTTCGAGAGTTTAGAGTAGTGGAGCGAGAGCCTCTGACGAGAAAAGAGCGAGAAAAGAGCGCCTTGCAGCAAGGGGGCAAATAGTGGGTTTCTATTCCACGGAGGCCAGAATTGTGGCCTGATGCATTGAACCACTTTTTTTTTTTTTTTTTTTTTTTTTTAACCACTTTTTTGGGAATTCTTGGCACCCGATACCGTTCCCACTCCCACTCCCTCGTATCTTAAACCGTCAGTACCTTTCCCATATGTCGGCCGCATGCCCTGCGCGCAGAGCATTTGGCTTGTATCTGACGGGCCCGGTAGGCCAGGGCCGGGGCCAGCCTCCCTGTTAACCGCTGCGCATTTTATTTTTGCCTTGGAAAGGTACTGGCAATTTAAACCACCGGTACTTGGCCCAAAAAAAAGAGTACAACCGTTTCTAGTCGGATGAATTTGGACAGTCCTGTAGTGGACCGTACGTCTCCTAAAATTGGACCCTACTTCTCTGAATCGTTCAATTTTTACGGATGTCCCTCTGAGGTTGGGGGTGGGGGGGGGTGGGAGGGGGAAGGGGGAGAAAATCGTAGGGTACGTATTTATGGACGTGATTGCGGACAGATGCGTCCAGGTCTGGCCGTAATTGCGGTCAGATGCATTTTGGAATGTGCTAGTGTGAGGTCGCCCTTGGAGTCGTACTAGTATATTGAAGAATTGAAATTTGTCTTTTTTTTTTTTCGCTATTCAAAAGAAACTTTTTTTCTTTTCGCTATTCAAATTCAAAAGGAAACAAACCCTCTGGCTGTACGGAGTGTTCTTTTTGTTTTTCCCTTTCTTTTCTTTCGTAGTGGTGTGGAGCGAAGCCGGACAGAGAGACTCGCACCACTGCGCAACATTGGACATGTATCTGGAGCTGATAATGGTCCCGACACATTGAAAATGTTGGACCAGTCAGAAAGTATTTGGTTTAGGAAGGAGTCTATAGACACTTGTAGAATATGTTGAGAAATGGATCGAACTCAAGAAAACAGAAATATCCGCAATTCCTTTCGGCAAAAAAAAAAAAAAAAAAGATTTTTTTTTTTTTTTTCAGCTCGCAGTTCCTCTTCGACGACCTGATTTTTTTTATTTTTATGTTTTTGGACCTGAATTTTCTCGTCGCCTCGTCTGACCACTCGCCGAATGTGAAAAATACAAAAGGCTTCCTGGGTGTATCTTGCCAGGTTCTATGGGAGATACCTCTTCCATTTTGCACCAAAAAAAAACTAAATAAATAAAAATGAAATAAAACATCTACCGTCTACACCCTAATAGGGGCTATCGCTCCACCACTCACCAAAGTTGCAAACTTAGAAAAAAGACAAAAATTCTTCAATGCCAAAAAGAAAAAAAGACAAAAATTCTTCAATGCCAAAAAGAAAAAAAGTCAACGTGTTGTGTTTTGAATGGTCAACCATCCGTATAACAAACCAATACGGGACTAGATGCATGAACGCGACGCCAAACAGAACAGAATGGGTTAGGTGGGAGAGACACCATAGACAGGAGGTGGTCAAGGTCTTAAACTTTTTTTTTTTTTTTTTTCCGAGAAAAAGGAAATCATAGAATTGCAAACTCGAGGCAAGCAGTCGACAGCACACTGGGCATAATGCCAGACCAGCTGTGTGAAATCATCAAAGCATTAAAACAAAAAAAAAAAAAAAAATCATCAAAGCATCTCTTTAGATAAAAACAAGGTCTTAATTTCTTTTCTTCTTTTTTTTCCCGAGAAAAAGGTCTTACACTTTGAAAAACGTGAAGCAAAAAAAAAAGAAATGCAAAAAAAAAAAAAAAAAAAAAAAAAAAAAAAAAAAGATAGATAGATAGATAAAGATAGAGCTTTCGCTAGCTGAAGTGGGTAGCCCCACATGGGATCTGGAGGACGCAGTGATGCCAGCGCACTAAAGACAACGACGTGGACATGAGGTTTTGCCACGACAGCAACACGGTCAACGTGGTCAACACGGTAATCGATGTCAATGGCCACGACTGAGGCTTTACTTCAGGGCGTGGCCCGGTGGCTTTCGTTTTTTCAGACGAGTTATGACATTCTCCGACAGAAAGTGGATGGGATGAGGCTTGTGGATGATGGGAGGAACACACTGCCATATCTCACACACCAGAGCATGATGCAGAGCCATGTCCACATTATCACGAAGCTGGAGGAGGGGCCTACTCTTATTTGGCAAGGTTTATTGACCAGCGACAGGCGGCGACTTTGATGCCACACTGCTACACAGTCTTTGAGGAGGGGCAAGCATTATGCGCCGTGTCCATGGAGCGCTGATATGCTCAGTTAGATCTGGAGGAGGAGGACAATTCGCCATCATCACCCGCAACACCTACGCAAGTGGCAGGATGTCCATGCATCAGCAGCAATAGAAACAACAATAACAACAACATCAACAACAACATCAACAACAGTGACAACAACAACGACAACAATGGCAATATAGATGTTGTTGTTGTCGGTCCCTTTGATGGCGATTATGGCGAGATCCGCGGTATCAACAGCCATGACAACACCAACAACAACAACATCGACAACGATGTTGTCGGTATTATCTCATGGTCGTGTGTTGACAAAAGCGGTAACAACAATAACAACAACAGCAGCAGCAGCAACAACAACAATGATGACAACAACAACATCAACAACAACAACAACGGCAACACCAGAGGACGCTAGTTTTGGTGATGGTGATTTCGATACTGGCGAGATCGGCGGTACCATCAGTTACAACAACAACAACAATACTAATGGCGACAACGACAATAATAACAGCAATTACAATGATAACAGCAGCGACCGAATCATCGACAGGGCGACTGGCAAAATCTACATCAACAATAACGAGGTGAGTGCATCAGGGGATGGGCGACGACTTTTTTCTCCTCTTGCCCCTTCTTTTCTATGTTCTGGCCGTTCGTTTATTGAATAGGGGGTGTGGAAAGGTGCACTGTGGTGGCGTGAAGGAGTGGGGTAGGGATAGGACCTCCAACTGTTTTTTGTCGACAGGTAATATTGTCATATCTTCCCCTGTTTTGTTTCGATCGACGTTTGCCCATTACGATTTTTTATGGGCACACCAATCGCAATGAACACAAGTATCTGCCATGTGGCGGGCCAAGGGAGGTGGGGAGTGGGAAAGGTGTTGTTGCATATGTCACTAGGGTTCGTTGGTTGTTCCTAGGGCGTGTCGCTTGGTCCCGGCCACGTGGAGAGGCCGGAAGAGTACATGTCTAATCTGACTTTTGTTGCTCTTTCGTCCTGCTGTAATTTCGCTTTCTCTCTTTTAATTGGTGTTCTCCCCTCCTAAGCGGGTTTTGTTTATTACTGTTTTAGGGGAGACACATGCGCTGGCAACACTGGGTAGAAAATTGCACAAGTAGAAACCAAACCTTGTCCGGATCTTTCCCCTTCTTACTGTATCAGTATAGTACTTTATTAGGGCAAGGTAAGGGTCCTAGGGTTCGATGGGCAGCCAATCCCCTTGCTCGATGGCAATCAATGCTGCCCATCACCGACTGCGTGCGCATTTAACTGTTCAAACAATTTATTACAATGATCAGGGATGTTGGATCCGCTTTCCAACAAGTGTTGCTCCCCACCAATAGATGGAGCCCTCTCGATATTGCTAGTGGTGTCTGCTCTTATCAGCACCCCTGNGAGCGGTGAAGCGAGCCCCAAGAACGCCCCATGATTATCCATGCAAAGATGCAACGCCATATATATATATTTATTATTATTATTTTATTTTTTTTTGCAACGCCATAATTTTTGTCGTGTGTGCATCTGGTGAGCGGTGAAGCGAGCCCCAAGAACGCCCCATGATTATGCATGCATTTGGACTGAAAGTCTCACCAAATACACATCTACAATGACCGTGCGTTCTACTCGGCTGCAGACTAGTTAGCGGGTAGACGTTCACGGGGTAAGATGGGAAGTTGTAAACAAGAACCCTCCCACGAAGAAAAACAAAAAAAGAATAAAATTACAAATAAAAGTAAAAAAAAAAAAAAAAAAGGGTGAATGGTACACACACGTGGGACCACGTGTCAGAAAAGAATTAACTAAGCAACAACAGCTTTTTGTTTTTTTCTTAAAAAAGAGGAGTCATATTATACAAGCCGGGAAACGGGCCCGGCGTCCCTCACATGTATGCTGGCGGCTCCTGGTTATGAGCGAGGCATCACCGGCCAAGCCCATATCAGGAATCGCTGAGTCCCAAAAAGGAAGAAAGCAAGAAGCAACAACAGCTGACTCATGTGGTTGGTCAGTCTTTTTTTTTTTTTTTTTTCCTTTCTTTTTGGGTTCGTTTTCTAAATTTGGAGTCTGGACCATTTCTCGATTCATGCCTCTGGCATCCTTGCGCAGGGGGGCATCCTCATCAGTGATGACCCTTCTCTTATCTTACCCTTCTGTGTATCGTCCCAAATTTGACGAATGTCCCGGAGGACAAGTGTCAATTTTATTTATTTATTTATTTATTTTTTTTCAAAGAGATATCCTTTCTTAATTCCATGAAACAGAGGCCGGGGACCTCACAGTTCAACCCGGAGTTATCCCGGCAGCATGCTGAGGCCGAAACTATGGTTAACCCAAAAGGGGAAAAAAAAAAATAAAAAAAAATGTCAAACATGAAATTATCATGACTTTTTTTCTTAAAAGAATAAATAAATAAATAAATAAAGTAAAAAAAAATAAAAAAATTGAATTTTATGCGGAGAGGGGCGCAACTTGAAACGACCATACTTTCTTCTCTTCAAATAATTTCAATAGAACAAATGGGCCTAGCTAATAAAGTCCGTCCGTACATCCCCAAGCAACAAATAAGTCCGTCCGTACATCCCCAAGCAACTGTTGAAATGCAGATTTGAGTTTCGAATCCAGATGGAACGGAATGAAATCACATATTATTATTATTATTATTATTATTATTTTGGGAGAAAACCAAAAATCACATATTAATTGAATAATTCAGTTGGGCAATATCTCAAGTCGTTTATGGATCCGTACATCATCTGGCCCGAGGTCCCACTCGCGAAGAGGATCGGATAGACTGCCTGAATCTGGATGTGTTTCATGCAGATATGCAGAAAAGCAGTTCAATCTCGATTTCCTGCACCTCTCCACAAACACGTCCAGATTCGGGCATTCCATCATATCCTCTTTGCTAGTGGGACCACGCCCCTGGGCCTCAGCCCTCCTCCTCCGTTCGACCCTGCACCCCTTCCAGGGGTGGGGTGGGGTGGGGTGGGGTGGGGTGGGGTGGACACTAAACCAGCCCCTTGCTGGGGTGGGGTGGGGTGGAGCCCAGTCTCTTAACCACCCTAGCAAGGGGCTGTTTTTTTCACCCCACCCCACCACACCCCTTGCTGTCTCTTAACCTCACTACAGCCAGGACAGGGGTTAAGATATCCAAAAGTGGGGAACCATACCGGTCGTGATATCCACCCCACCCCTTCCCACCCTTGCAAGGGGTGGGGTGGATATCACGACAGGGTGGGGCTGTAGTGTCCAAACTCAACACACACCACACACAACGCCACACGGACGCACCACATAGACGCGCCAATGGCAATTCACGCACACTTCGCTCCAATCCGCGCGTAATATCTCAAAGTCATAGCGTTAAAAAAAAGAAAAAAAGGAAAAAAAAAAGAAAAAGAGAAGAGAGAGAGAGAGAGAGAGAATAAGGACGAGAAATGAAATTATGATCCCAAGTATGCAAGATTTCTAAATGAATCTGGAGGTGGAAATACTCCCGAGGCAGTCAAAATGTTCGATCTGTCGGAATGAATCCGCTCCAGAAAACCGTCCAGGTACGTGGCGAATGTTGGGTAGTGGAGCGAGGCCTCGCTGGACTACTCTCCACATGCATAAAAGACGACAAAGAAGATGGCAATGTATCTCTCCATGTTCTAGGGAAAGATTCACTCTCGTTTTGCTTCTTCGGAGAGGAATGCAGCGAGGCCCAATTTTTATTTATTTATTTATTTATTTATTTATTTATTTATTTATCTCGCCCTTGTAGAAGGCATGTTTGTCCCTTTTGTTGTGATTGACTCACGGCCCTAGCCATACCGGATCTTGTCGCAAGCATTGTGTTTGTTTTTTTTCCCATTTTGTTTTTTTCCATTCTGTTTTGGTCCATTCGTGTACCGTATGGAACTTGTATATTCATGGCCCAAACTACCCGTCTTCCCCCGAACACAACGCACCCTCATTTTGGCTGTATCTGGCCGGAAATATAGCTTGTATACATTCATTTTTAGGGTGCGTTATATTCGGCGGAAGACGGTAGTAGGGGATCGCCAGCTCCTTCGTCTCCTGGTGCTCCATTCTATTCTGGAGAGGAGGACAGAGGTGCCATAGCTAAGGCTATGGTGTGCTTCATGGTTTTATTTTTCTCGAAATATTTGAGATGTTCTGTTTACATGCGCGCTGCGCAGTCGCGGCTATGTGTCGAGCTTCCGGTCGGTCATGACTGACTTTGCTTTATCATTCATTTTCAAGTGAACCACACGTAGAACCCAGTGCCAAGGCCAGGGGGGTGGTCCCACTAGCAAAGAGGATCGGATCGGATCGAACGCCTGAATCTGGACGTGTTTGTGGAGAGGTGCAGGAAATCGAGATTGAACTGCTTTTCTGCATCTCTGTGTAAAACACATCCAGATTCAGGCATTCGATCCGATCCTCTTTGCGGGTGGGACCTCGGCCCAGAAGAAAAATACAATATGAAGTCTTGGGAAAACAAAATTCCGGGTCTGGCAGGCCTCCCACCACCCTTCACCCCAGGCAGAGCCCCTCCGGGGGCTAGGTCCCACATACACGAATTAAGCGATATTGACCGTAGATAGCCAAGATCAATGGCCAGAACGGTGTGAAAAAGGAGAAACCAATAATCAGAGGAAAAAAACAACCATCGGGCAAAACTATTCTACCGTCCCCCTCCCC
>BFEA01000240.1:648234-659822 GCA_003427395.1 Chara braunii
AGAGAGAGAGAGAGAGAGAGAGAGAGAGAGAGAGAGAGAGAGAGAGAGAGAGAGAGAGAGAGAGAGGAACTCTCACACACACTAACATGCTGAGTTTTTTATTTTATTCTCTCCGATAATCAACCAATGATCAATCAATCAGTCAATCAACTAAGTAGCTGGTGATCCAAAGTGAAAGAAAAAAAAAAAATCTAGGCTACCAGAGTGGCCCGGAACCTTTTGCCCGACAGGGCCCAAGATAAAATAAAATTAATTAATTAATTTTTAATTTTTTATCTTCTTTTTTTTTTAATTTGATAAAGATTTCCATGTGACCCCAATGCAAAAGTTGTTCAGTTTATTTTTCTGCATAACATAGTTTTTTTTTCCGGATTTTTTATTTTTTTTTTGCGTTTGGGTTTGTCTGAACGCGTCGCCAAGGGGGGCCGAACGTTCGGCCGTTCGGGTTCGGGGTTAATGGAAGGGCAAAACTTTGGGGGTTTTCGCCGCATCACCACAAGCAATATCATCGATATTTAATATTTATGTGCTTTAGGGTATATCTGTGTTCAGTTTCGACGTATTTGGAGAATTTTGGACCAGTAACAAAAAGTTGGCAAAAACACCGAATTTGGAGACTACAAATTGGGTTTATACTTACTTTATAAGTTTATAGTGCTTTTGAGTGTTTTTTTTTTCGTTTTTTTTGCCCGTTTGGTTCTTTGATGTTTGTATTATGAGCCTGCATTGTTTTTTCGTGAAATTTTCGACGATATTGCTTGTGGTGATGCGGCGAAAACCCCCTAATTTTCGGTCTTCCATTAACCATCTCTATGTATCTGGTCTACACAGTACCTCTATAATCTCTATTTGATGGTAGCTGAATTTCACATCTATCATAGTGAAAAATTCACATTTCTCCAGCCTGTCATTGTGGTCCTGTATGCGCAGTAGGGGCTCAACATTAGGATCGATGATGGCTGAATTTCACATCTATCATAGTGAAGTATTCACATATTCACATATTCACATTTCTCCAGCCTGTCAACGTGGTCATTTATGCACCTTAGGGGCTCAACATTAGGAACCGTAGTGGCATTGAGGCGCCTATAGTCAAGTCTACGCAGTACCTCTATAATCTCTATTTGATGATAGCTGAATTTCACATCTATCATAGTGAGGTATTCACTTATTCACATTTCTCCAGCCTTTCAATGTGGTCATGTATGCGCAGTAGGGGCTCAACACTACGAACCGTAATGGCATTGAGGCGCCTATAGTCAATGCACATCCTCAACTCACCTCCCTCCTTTAGGCACAAACAAAACAGGTGACCCATATGGGGAGGTGGTTGGTGAATGCAGCCCTTGTCTAAATGTTCCTTGAGACGTTTGTGGTCCTCATTGAGCAACAAGGGAGACATCCTATAGATGCCTTCCGTTGAGATCTTACCTCCTGTGACGATCTCTACGGCCTTACTCTATCTCCCTGATTTAGGCTCCCCTTGACGGTAAGCAAAATCAGGGACAACTTTGAACTTTCTCTTCTTCCTTAGGAGCCCCAGTAGGCTCCGCTTTTTGAGATATGAACCCTAGGGACATACCTTCCCTCTGGTTTTGCTTCCAGTAAGTGTGGAACGAACTCGCGGACAAGCTTCCATAGGATTGATTGAGAAGGTGACGCTGGTACCTCGTGCACGTCAACCATCTTCCGTTACGAATTGCGTACTTAAGTGTCTTCTCGTGCACGTCAACCACCTTGCAATTTCCCTATTTAAACCGCCCGTACGTGGCCCTTGGGGGTCAAACTTGAGAGTCGGGGCTACCAGCCGATCCGAAAATTTTGGGGGCCGGGGCTACCAGGCCACAATGGCTGGTGCTGGCAAAAAAGCTTGGCGCGCAGTGCAGATCCGCCACAGCAAAGAGAGGCTCAGATGTACTGGTCCTTTACGAGTCTTCTGATCCTGCTTGGTAATTGACTGAGTTGCCACTAGGTAGTACATGGCCAATGTCATATCGACCGTTGACTCGTCGCTGACCCTAGAGGACACTGCATGGCCTTAACAACTATCCCTCACAGGAGAAAGAGCAAACTACGTCCTTACCATAGTGTTTGATCACGATTTCACTGCCGTTAGCCAATGTCGATACAATTGACCTACTCACTCAAGTCCCGCATCTTCTCACTATGTCGCAGCTTTTCCACACATATTGGCTCATACAACTCCGGATGGATCGTCTTTTTTCATTCGTTTAGTTTCATATGGGTTCAAACTCAGGTCTTTGTCTCAGCATCACGTTGGTGTACCAACTGATGTAGGCCCGTTGGTACCTCCGGGCTGACCCTATATCCGTCAAGGCCCCAACTGTCTCACCGTTGATCTCATCTTCCACACCGATCAACTCACCCTTAAGGCTTAAACCGCCAATACTTCCGAGGCACTTTTCTCCCATGCTGGAAATGCGCCAATACTTCCGAGGCACTTTTCTCCCATGCTGGAAATGCGCTGTACGGGGGGGGGGGAATGCGTCAGCTCCGTTGCTGAGCCTTGTTTTGTTTTTTGCCCCCTCGCTGGCCTGTGTTATGATACGTGGTTAAGTATTTCAATAATATAAAAGAAGAAATAATCAAAGAGGCTTCATGCTTTTGTCTTGTGTGTTTTTATCGGTTGTTTCCTGATATATATTATGGATGTGATCAAGTAAGTATTATGGGATATGTAATCTGCACATTTCTCTGTACTCTACTCTACTCTATTATGGATGTGATCAAGTAAGTATTATGGGATATGTAATCTGCACATTTCTCTGTACTCTACTCTACTCTACTCTACGANACACACACACACACACACACACACACACACACACACACACACACACACACACACACATTCTAAGCTATGGTTCCAGTGAGCCTCGTACTCTAGCTATGGGTACTCGTACTCTCACTCTCACTCTCACTCTCACTCTCACTCTCACTCTCACTCTCACTCTCACTCTCACTCTCACTCTCACTTTCACTTTCACTGTCCAGACTACCTCCCTCCAGGGCTAGCGGTGAAGAGCGCTTCGAATTCAGCAGTTCAAGGCAGAATGAATCACCGATTTTGTAGTGTCAGTGAGGTGCCTTGGCTTCAGTAGGGTTTCGAGTCTTTGGATGCTTCTGAAAACAGATCTGAGCCTTCGGATGTAGATGATCTGTGGCCGTGGTTGACTTCCGGAGACTTCTTCCACTCGTGGGCTACGGTTCCACGCAGGGCCCACTGCTGACTTTCCTAGGGCCTAGATTTGACTTCTGGGCGCCCTGGAGGCCTCATTTTGACCCTTGACCCCAGGCCTACTCACCTAAAGACTTTCTGGGGCCTGTCTACAGGCTCTAGGACCGACGTTCGACCCTCCACGAACTTCGTTGTGGCCAAAAATCAAGCATACGGCTGTAACACTTTGCTGTGCTGATTTCGACCTCTGTTCCTTGAATTAACTTCATCAACTGTATATATATATTTTTTCTTCTTCTTCTTCAACTTCCTCTTTGACACCTCCCATCTTTTTTTCTTTTCTTCGACAGTTTGTTCTTGTTTTTTTCTTCTTCTTCTTCTTCTTCTTCTTCTTCTTCTTCTTCCTCCTCCTCCTCTTCTTCTTCATCTACCTCCTATCGACGTCGCGTTGATACTAATCTGCTGGGTTCTTCTGTCGGGACAGGGACGTGGTGCGCCTTGACTGTGGAGTACATCATCTATGCCATCGCCATCATCTATGCCGTCACCATTATCATTCTATTGCGGCCGCCGCCTTCTGTGCCGAACTTCTTCTTCTTCTTCTTCTTCTTCTTCTTCTTCTTCTTCTTCTTCTTCTTCTTCTTCTTCTTCTTCTACCAAAACAAATTATGCCATATCCACAGTTAAAAAAACGGAACCGTACAGTAGGTGCGCAAAACGAAATACCCCAACAATGGGGAAAAGTAAAGCAGAAAAAGAAATGGGATGGAAGAGAATTAGAAAAATATTTTCTACCATAACCAAAGAAGAGCATGCTAGTACAGGCCTGACGCTCGCCGCATCATCTACAAAAGCAGAGAGCTAGCAACGTCGGAGTATATATCATCACGAGGGTATCAGAGAGCAAAAGCGGAAAAAAAAACAGAAAGAAAACAAGAAAAAATTAATTCCTTTTTTTAATCTTCTTCCTTACAACTCCCCCTGTTCAGAACCTCTTGCGTACAAGGCCGCGCACGTGGATGTTGAGCGGCGGCTGCCCCCACCCCCGTGTGTCATATTGACCCACTTGCACACAGCCAAAAGGCAAAGAGGCAAAGAAAAGAAGAAGGGAACAGCCAAGAAAAGAAAAAAAGATGGGAGGTGTCATTTGCTTTGTTTGACTGATAGCCCTTCCTCTTCCCTTGTCCTTTTTTTGACTGAATCTCTGCCTGTTTTCGCCCTGTTTTGCTATGTTTGGCTGTTCCCTTCTTCTTTTCTTTGCCTCTTTGCCTTTTGGCTGTGTGCAAGTGGGTCGATATGACACACGGGGGTGGGGGCAGCCGCCGCTCAATCAACATCCACGTGGGCGGCCTTGTACGCAAGAGCTTCTGAACAGGGGGAGTTGTAAGGAAGAAGATAAAAAAACGAATTAATTTTTTATTGTTTTCTTTCTGTTTTTTTTTCCGCTTTTGCCCTCTGATATCCTTGTGATGATATATATATATAACTCCGACGAAACAGTTTGCCACAGCCCCTCGTTTGGGAGAAGAGGACAACAAACGAGGGGCTGTGGCAAACTGTTTTGTCGGAGTTTCATATAGCTGCCCAGTAAACCGTAGGCAGAGAGGGAGAAGAGGACAAGAAACGAGGGGCTGTGGCAAACTGTTTTGTCGGAGTTTCATATAGCTGCCCAGTAAACCGTAGGCAGAGAGGGAGAAGAGGACAAGAAATGAGGGTCTGTGACAAACTGTTTCGTCGGAGTTTCACCGACTCATCGGGAGGCTGAACACCTCAACAGTCTGCAGAATCCCCTAACTGATTCAATCATTACACTGTAAGTGATAATCCACCTTAACCCCGGTTGTCGTTAAGCATCAACGACTGCCCGACAACGGATACCTTGAGGTGGGCACCAACCACTGCCCTCAAGGTACCCGTGACGAAAATCAAATGATTCAAATATATATATATATATATAATTTCCCCCCCTCCCTAGTACCTAGGCTACCAGAGTGGCCCGGGACCACTTGCCCGGCTGGGCCAAAAAAAAAAAAAAAAAAAAAATACATTTTTTTTTTATTTTTTTTTTGGGTAAAGAATTTCGATGTGACCCTGAGGCAAACGTTGTGCAGTATATTTTTCTGCACAACATAGGTATTTTTTCGGGCTTTTTTTTTTTTTTTTGCTGGGACCTTCCCCTGGTCCTTGCACAGCTGGGCCGCCCGGGAAAACAGGGTGACCCGGGCGGCCCGGCTAGTACACTATTCTTAAATATATTTCAAGGGGTTAATCACCACTGGCCGTGGACCGGTTTTGTCGAATCTTGTGGCGCCTCCGACACTGAAGCACTGAGCCTATCTGTTTCCGACATGCCAGTTCACAAGAGGGAGGAGTGAACGGTATGTGCTCAATAAAAAATTTGGCGAGCCGTCTTTTTTGTTTTTTTTTTTCATGATATTTATGAATTTTCCCTATCAGAGTGAAGACAAAATGTTTGGTGGAGGTTTGACGAAGGCACAGAAAGGATAGATCTACTTGGGGGAAGAGGTGTGTGCGTGCCACACCATCTGTTCATTCCCATGTCACCCATGTGGGGGATGTTACAGCTGGATGTTGGTCCTCGCTCCGCTACACAACACTCTACATGCATTTGGACGGTTTCTCGACCATGTGCATCCGGACAAGTCCAGCATTTCGAATTATCCATGTACAGAAAACGTGCACGTGCATGTAGAGTGTTGTGTAGCTGTCTGACTGTGGCTGTCTGAATGCGTCTACGGAGCGGTGGGCTCTGGTGATAGCACGTGGAGTCGTGGACTGTTTGGAGAACACGACACCCTCTGTGTGGAAGTGGAGCCCCCAAAAAAGCCAAAACAACAAGCCTACACTGCCGGCAGAGATCGTCTCCTCCCACACTGACGAAGCCTGGTTCGGTTCCTGGACTGCCAAACATCTGTCAGGCTCGGCACGTCAGCTCTGGAGGAGGTGGTTGTGATTAAGCACTGCCAGTCCGCCGCGCTTTTTCAGGTGCTCTTGCGGACGAGTAGTGATCAGGCAGCCCATCCTTGTTCTCCTCGTCTGCAAAAGTTGGCCTGATATATTCTGTTTGATGATGGATATATATATATGAGTCGGTGAAACTCCGACGAAACAGTTTGTCACAGCCCCTCGTTTGTTGTCCTCTTCTCTCTCTCTGCCTACGGTTTACCGGGCAGTTCTATTTGTGACGATATATATATATTGTGACGATATATTCTTAATAGGCCTGACAAGAGGTCATCTGACCCATTGTTCATAGGCCGTTCTGGGCCTATTAACAAATATAGCCAATCAGCTTGTGGACTTCAAAAAAGAGTCCAAAATGATTTCCCTTTTTGTTACGATCCTGGTCATTCCCAAAGTGCAAATTCACAATGAAAGACAATACCACCCAATTGCGAAAGAAATGAAAGCATTTTCAAAGAGATAGAGACCAAAGAAGAGAGAAAGAAGAAGAAGAAGAAGAAGATGTACACCAGCAAGACCAATGACAAATCCCCCTTCTCTCTCCACCTTCCTCCTCCTCCTTCACTTCGCCAATCTTATTCTTCTTCCAATAATAAGAATAATCACAATGAGTGGATGCACCAGAATCAATATCCGAAGTTCCCTCTTACTGCTGACCCAACAACAACAGGTCCACCATAGCTATGGCTTCCCCCCTTCTTCCACCCCTCACATGGGTAGGCTATGGCGGACTACTGAGGGCTCAGCCCTCCTGTGCAAAGGACAACGCAAAGCAGCTATGTCGCTGCACTCCTGTCCAAAGGACAACCCAAAGCAGCTATGCGGCTGCTGACTAAGCCGCCATGCTTGACTCTGCCTCGAGCTTCCTTGGTGGAGCACTACCCCAACTGGGGCCTTCCAGATGCAGTGCCCAACAAGGTGATGAAGATGGTGTCCACCATAGCCAGGTAGGTACCTCACCACTCTCCTCCTTCGCCCCCTTCTTCCTCCTCCTCAAACTGGGCTGCTCGCCATAGCTAGGCTGAGCGCCCAGCTGCCCTTCTCCTCCAAGCAGCGCTGCACAAGTCCAGCACTTGGCTCAGCATCATGTCGCCAATCCTTGCATACCGCAAATGAGGAGGAGCTGCTTGCTCCTCCAGAAGATATAGTTGTTATGAACTTGGTTGTCTGACGGTTTTTACCGCCACTCACACACAGACAGTCTCATACACGCCCATACATGCATACGAGAAGGGGGAGAGGAGACAGAGTCCAAACTGCACACAGATCAAAGTAGATAGCGGAAGCACAACCATGCACAGATGGGGAGAGGACACACAATGTGGAGAGGACACACAGTGTTTCTCACTCTCTGACGATACTCCCAACAACCAATCACAAGAAAGAACCTGCGAGGATAACAATTGGAATACACACTGATGATGAGCCAATTAACCAGAAATCGTTAAAGAGTTTGTTCCAGTGTCTCGCCACTCTCAGAACCCCACACTCCACTCACTACCCTACACCCAGTTAGTAGCGCCACATCAGAATGGCCTCCCAGAGGCCAGCGCCAACCACCCAGATGAAGAACAAATCCTGTGATGAAGTCTTCAGTGCCGCTGAACAACTCTGACAAAGAACCGGCAGCTATGGTTGCCGCCACCCACATAGACTCAGTGAGGAGTCTCCCCACACCCCAGCCAATCGCAGAAACCCACAGGGGTTGACGCGCAGGGGATGCCCCAGCTATGGCAAGCCCTCACAGGCTGGCTATGGCTGCTGTCCACGGTGAGGGTCTCAGGGTACCGCCTGTAGACAATCGCCGCTCCAACACTCTCCTGGCTCCAAAACGCTGCATCGCGAAAATGAATCGCCAAAAAGTCCCAACCCGATTCCCCCAAACTATTAATAGACTCTACTACTCTAGCCTAGACCTAGACCGGACTGACTGACCGACCGGTACCGTTTCGGTTTCAGCCTCTCGGCCTCTACCGGACCCGGCTATAGGCTATAGGACCGTCTATCAGCTTAGGGCCTTAGGGCCTGTCTGTCCTAGGGGTAGCCCGGGCCTGCTAAATGCAGTGAGGATAGCCGTAGGAAATCCGAAGTACTGCTGGGCCTATTTTTCCCATATTTGCAGATATGTCCCTCACGAATTTTCCTGACAGGTAGGTCTCTCGGTTAGCCCTCAGCCAAACAAAATTACGAATCTACCCTACTGCTGTACTGTACAGCAGAGGGTGACTTCCCAGGCCGAGCGGCCTCCCAGCAACCGGTACCTCCTCCCTTTCGGAGGGAAACATCATTGCAGGCTCTGCTATCGTCCAGACAGGCCCTAGACTCGGGCTACTTGGACTGGTACCGGCCTACCTCTAACCTACCGCTACTGGGCCTCTAAAAATCCCAACTTTTTGTCTTCTTCTGCTCGGCCTCCAGTACCCGACACTTCTACCACTACTTGAGTGGTACCGGCCTACCTGCTGCTTGAGTGTTTTTCCCGCTGCTCTAAGTGTCGCGGGCCTACCCCCGCTACTTGAGTGTTTTCCCCGCTGCAACCCTCAAAGTCACGGCCACAGGTAAGTACCGGCCCTGCGGGGCCTTTCAACCAACAAGTACCCTTGCGGATCACACACACGCTCAGCCGACAAGCACTCAGACAGGCACGCAAACCAGCAGGCACGCACACACACACAGACTTGGAAACCTGTCTCTTATACACATCTAGATGTGTATAAGAGACAGCCACTACCCGACACTTCTACCACTACTTGAGTGGTACCGGCCTACCTGCTGCTTGAGTGTTTTTCCCGCTGCTCTAAGTGTCGCGGGCCTACCCCCGCTACTTGAGTGTTTTCCCCGTTGCAACCCTCAAAGTCACGGCCACAGGTAAGTACCGGCCCTGCGGGGCCTTTCAACCAACAAGTACCCTTGCGGATCACACACACGCTCAGCCGACAAGCACTCAGACAGGCACGCAAACCAGCAGGCACGCACACACACACAGACTTGGAAACCACAGCAGAATGCGGGAATCTCAGCAAGGCATTCATTCCGGTGGCAAATCCCAGAAATCAGCAGTGTTCTCAGTCTGTGTTTTGGCGGGTCATTGCATTTAACTGTTTTTCAAATCACAAAAGTCGATCTGAGAAACAAATATCCAATCAGCTTGTGGACTCCAGAAAAAGAGTCCAAATAAAAATGATTTTATTTATTTTTTTTCACTGTTGTCTCAAATCATAGAAGTCGCTTTGAGAAAGAGTGCAGGTCCTGAGGCTGTAGCACTGCTCTCTTTTTTTTATTTTTTTTCCCACTGCTCATTTCGTGCTGACTGTCGGATTGCACTCTGCTCTTAACCAATCAGCCCGCAAAGTTCAAACTTGAAAGTTGAAACTGATATTATTATTGAATTAATAGAATTAATAGAATTGAATTATATTATGTTATTGCAGTTTAGCGGCCTGTCAGCCTGCGATCTGACATGATCTGATCTGATCTGATCTGATCATCCCCCCTGGAAACTGGCAGGAAACTACTTAGCCTGCAGGGTGATGTCTAATCTGCTTACAGATTATTGTTAATTACTAATGAGAAGGAACATCGGCCCTCGCTTCACTACTATTCCAATGTGCAAAATGAGGATGAATCTTCCGCCAGAACGTGGAAAGATGTACTGCCATATTTCTTTTCTTTTGTGCATCTGCAGAGTAGTGCACCAAGGATATCTCCCCTAGAACGCCCGTAGCAAGGTGGAATTCGGATCGATATACCTTTCTCATCCTTTTGGTTTAAAATAGATCCACTGTACTATCTGTTATCTGATCAGTTTGGTTGATCGGACCACAACGATATTAAATTATTTTTTTTTCCGGCCACGGAGGTGTCAATGGGTAAGATTGCTTGCTCGACCTTTCCAGCTTCGCCTCTGTGTTGCACTGCGGCAGAGTGCGGCGCAGCCCTCCGCTTCCAGAGGGGGGAGGGGGGGGGGGGGGGGGGGGGGGGGGGGGGGGAATGGAACGATGCAGAGAAGATTCGGATGGCCCCTGTGAGAGGATGGATGGTTTTGCACACATGGAAGAGTGGTGCAAATTAAAAAGAGGAAAAAGAAGGTTAAAAAAAAAGGTAAAAGAAAGCATCATCCGTGGAATGGATGGCGAGCGGAAGATTTCATCACACTTGAGGTGCTCTACAGATTACGAGAATATATTTTCCGAGCAATGGGCTTTCTCTCCACTGCACAACACTCTATATGAATTTGGACACTTTCGGCGCCTGATACATTCAAAATGTTGGAGTCATCGCAATGTGCACGTGGTCGAGAAAGCGTCCAAATGCATATAGAGTAGAGTGTTGTGTGGTGGAGCGAGCCCCAGTCTCAGCAAAGCATTGAGGGGAGGCCCGGAAGGGTATGGTCAGTGTAAATTATTCTCTTCCACACACTGCTCACAGCTCAAATTCGTCGATCTGCAGACTGACATGATGGGTCAGCATGTGGGTGCTATGATTTGCCCGCATGTAAATGAGGGTTTTCATGTTGTTGTTGTTTTTTTTGTTTTTTTTGTTTTTCGTTTTGTAAACGAGGGTTCTCGAAGAGCCACATGTAAGGGCGTACTCAAACTAACACTATCTTAAATGTATCTGACCGCATTTACGGCCGGTACTGTATGCATCTGGCTGCAATTCCGTCCAGAAATAAATTAACAAGTGCCAGTGTGAGTATGCTCTAAGTCTTCTTTTGAGGGTGACTGCTAAAGTTTTCTTGTTTATCGGAATTTTTTTGCTTATTCTTTAAATTGTCATTGCATTCCGAGCAGTGGAGGTCTTTTCTTTGTTTTTTTCTTTTTCTTTTTTCGAGTTCAATGAAGTGTCTCCCCGACTTGCTATGTTATGGGTGCATGCATCAGACAAAGATTCGAACATGTCTGTTTGCTGAATCTTTCTTTAGCTGCATAATGATGATAATATTAATAAAGGGAATCCAATCCGACCCGGGATCCCAATCCAACCAGGGATCCCAAGCCAACCAGGGACCCCAATCCAACATGGGAGGTCCAGCACCGGGCAGACGGCCTTGAGATTATCATCATTAAAGCTGACTGGCCTCAGGTACTTGAGAAATATTTCATTCTGTTCGTCTGATTGTATCTGGATTCAACCTCGGGTCTGTATTTCAACAGTTCATGGGTGTACCTACTGAGCCAGGCCAAGTCATTCCATTCTCTTACAGTGGACACTTGACCTTCTTCTTTCCTCTTTTGGACCTTGCCTGAATTACCAAAGTGGTAATTGTCGATTTGCCTAGCCAGACATGTTTCAGGAGCGGGCATGTCCGAGGCTAGCGCATCCCCTTTCCCCCAGCCAAGCACCCCCCAACCCGCAACCCCCCCTTCCTCTTCCTCTACCTCTACACACACACACACACACA
>BFEA01000240.1:715877-732654 GCA_003427395.1 Chara braunii
TGTGTTCGTGGACACATTTTATTGCCACGATACATCACTATGAAGACTTACGTGAAGGAGATCGTACCAACCCATGAATTCGGGTGCACAGCTGTTCTTCATAGTTTTATGTGCTATTTCAATTCATTTTAAATAAGAAAACGATCCATTCATGCAAATAAAAAATCACACTGTATTTTCCAAAAACCATAAAATTGTGTCACACATCGTAGAATACTTCGCTAGTGGGTCCAGGCCCCAGGGCAACTGCTGATCCTACTCAGTGTCATTCCTTTATCATCAAACCTACAACCAGCAAACAAGATTACCTTCTTCCCCCGAATAAAGCGTTTGGGCATTATAGCAGTATCTAGACCTAAATGTGTCCCAAATTTATCCATAATGACCCTACTTTTTTTTTCGGGTGAAGACGGTAGGCGGCACTAACATCTACTTGATTGTGTGTTCTTTTGTGTATCATACCATTTAGCCGAATGTGATGTGAAAGTCGGGGGGACGGTCGCGTTAGTCGGGCGCAGGAGCGCTTCACATCGCGCTATCGGTCCAGCGAGGACCGGTGCCACTAACCCCGAACCAAGCACACGGCCGACCTTCAGGAAACTGTCGAAGCCTACCTGGCTATGGCTAGGTAAAACACGCTCACGGAGGGGGGAGGAATGCAGGCAGGTCAGTGACCGAGAGCTTTGAGGAGATGAATCTTCTAAGGTGAAATATGTGGTGTTGACCGAGCGCATATTGCGCCCACGTCATTGAAGTGGGATATGCTACAGCTCAGCTCTGCTTAGAATTAGGTATCTACCTGCAGATAGACGTAACGCCATTCAATTCGGAAGAACCATTCGAGAAGACCGTGGAGAGTTGCCACTGCAGGAGGGACCGACTAGCACATATTCAGACGTCAACTGGAGTATGAAGGGATGCTAATCGAGAATTTGTACTGGTGAAAACTCAAGGAGTCAACGCAGAAGGACACCCTCGAAGACTAGCAGGACTAAACAGCGGGAAGGAGGAAAGGATGAGCAATAGAGTAATCATGAATCCAAACCCTCTCCCCCCTCAAGAGAGAAGGGCTACGGGAGGAAGACCCAGACAAGACAGGGGAAATATCCTCCCCTCACAGCAACAGTGAGAAGACGAGGAAGCGCGCATCCAGTCCCTCTTGGACATGTGCTTTGATGATGGACTATTTCCAGAGACCAACATTAACTTTGGAGAAACGAATAGTTGACGGAATAGGATATCTTAATCTTAATAGCGAAGTCAATGCCGCTACGGTGAACTGGTTGAAAGCCCGCACTGTCATCGTAGTCTTCAATGAGCCGTCCCCGTCCTTTAGTGCAGCTCAACGAGAGCAGCTAATTAGAGTCTACGAGGATGCTTGGCATCATGATCCTACAGTCAACCCGACTCAAAAAAGGGGTAGGACACACGGGGAAGGGCCGAATGTAATGTCCTACGTGGCGAGGTCGAAGAGAATTGCTCAGTGAATGATTGCAAAAGGGCATGATATTATTCCATCTAGGAACGGACCAGACAAAATTCTCTTTAAGTCGTGGATGACAAAAACACGAATTAGACGAGATGAGAGAGAGCGAATTAGCAACTAGATTTAGAATTATCTCGTTGAGAGTCCCGCTGGAAGCACTTTTCCCCCTCCGATATGCGGTAGAAGGCTTCATGGGCCGTATCTTGGAGATGCATCCCCCAGACAGGAAAGGGGACGAACCCAAGCTAGGGAACATTAAAATCGATTGTGTTCCGGAATTACGCCGTACCTTCATGGAGTGAGTGGTAGTTCCAAAACCGCCAGGAGGTCTTCTGGAAGTGCAATTTGCTAACCAGGACACCCCGTTTTGTAGTAAATGTTTGTGGCGGTTTTATGACGAGTTCGATCCGGAGTGTCCTAGGTTTCATGAGGCCATGCTGACTCAGGAATTCAAGGCGGTGGCCCTCAATCAAGAAAAGGAGGGCCAGGAAGGGGAAATACACAACACTAGGGGAGGAGTGGAGGGGCTCAGACAGGTAACCTACAGGCTGGGGGGGTCGCCCCCTTGCTTTACGTCCCACCACATGGGATGGCGGGTGCCCTGGTCCCATATGCTAGCATGGGTGGCACATCGACATCGACCTCTCTCACGCCAAGCACCCAACAGAACGGAGCATGGGGAGCAGGCCCATCCCACCAAGCGACAACACGAGTTGATACCACAACTCTACACATGGCAACCACGCCCCCCCCAGCCAGACCTCGCCAACCCTGATCCTCGATTTTGGGAGGGTCGGGATGGGGAGGACCCTTATACAGTGGTCAAGCCGAGGGGGGCATGGACCGGACGAGCCTGCCGCAGCCAGCCCAATCTTGGTCAATCCAACCAGGATACTCAGGGAGAATGGTACCACCACTTCTATCAAGCACCGTCACGGGAAGACAACCGACACTACCAATGGAGAACAATGTGAGGTGGATACAACAACAAGTGTCACTAAACCAAGGGGGACCACCACCTCTCCCACATCAGTTTCCACCCAGTGAAGCGGCCCACGGTATAACTACAAGAGGAGAGATAGGGCAACTACCATTGCCAAACTTGGAGGGGACACGCCCGATGGGAAGAATACCTCCAACAGGGGCAACTCTACAGAGCACCCCAAGCGGAGGTCGAAACCCCAAAACTCAGCTACAGCCAGAAGCTCAACAAAGGGGTCACTCCGGGGGACAAAATTCTTTTTTTGCAGTCCACATCAATCTTGAATTCATTATTGAGAACAATCAAGAGGAAGGAATAGCCTTGAGTCCGGTGGGCGCTTGACAGGAGAACTCAGGCCAAGCAAGCGGAAGGGGGGAAAAACCATTCGACCCTGCAGCACGATTCACCACAAAGCGCAACACAGACTTAAGAGACCACATCATGCGTGATCCGGGCAACAAACAGTCCCTGTTGGCCCTAGTAAATACTCACTCAGTAGGAGAGACAGGGGGATCGAAACCAAAACAAGTGGTTAACGACCTACTGAAATTTCAGAATGAAAGATTCTGAAGTCTGTTAACAGAGGTATGAAATCGTTGAAATGGCATGAAGACACTTCAGGTCATTTCAGGAGATTCAGGTGGTTTGAAAGTAAGATTTTATGTTTTTTTTTTGTTTTTTTTTTTCCGCCTGTTTTTGCTTTGGTTCAACCGTCAACGTTGTTGTGTGCCACTTCAGGTCATTTCAGGAGTTTCAGGAGGGAAACTTGAAACCTCTGAAAGGACCTGAAGTGGCTGAAGCTTTTGAAAGCGGTTTCAGATCCTCCCATCCAAATTTTTGGATTGGGGCATCTGAAACCGTTTTCAGATTTTCAGCCACTTCAAGTCGTTTCATGAGTTTCGGGTGGGGAGCCCTGAAACCTCTGAAATGACCTGAAGTGGCTGAAGCTTCTGAAAGTGGTTTCAGGTCCCCCCATCCAAATGTTTGGGTAGGGGGACTTGAAACCGCTTTCAGAATCTTCAGCCGCTTCATGTTATTTCAGGAGTTTCAAGCGGGGAGACTTGAAACCTCTGAAATGTCATGAAGTGGTTCTGAAACCGTTTTCAAAATTTCAGCCACTTCAAGTCATTTCAGGAGTTTCGGGTGGGGAGACCTGAAACGTCTGAAATGATATGAAGTGGCTGAACCTTTTGAAAGTGGTTTCAAGTCCCCCCATCCAAATGCTTGGATGAGGGGACCTGAAACTGCTTGCAGATTTTCAGCCACTTCAGATCATTTTAGGAGTTTCAGATAGAAAGACCTGAAACCTCTGAAATGATCTGAAGTGGATGAAGCTTCTGAAAGTGGTTTCAAGTCTCCCCATCGAAATGGTTGGATGGGGCATCTCAAACCGCTTTCAGATTTTCAGCCACTTCAGATCATTTCAGAGGTTCCGGGTGGGGAGACCTGAAACCTCTGAAAATGATATGAAATGGTTGAAGCTTCTAAAAGCGGTTTCAGTTCCCCCCGTCCAAATGCTTGGATGGGGGGACCTGAAACTGCTTTCAGAAGCTTCAGCCACTTCATATCATTTCAGGAGTTTCAAATGGAGAGACTAGAAACCTCTGAAATAATTTAAAGTGGCTGAAGCTTCTGAAAGTGGTTTCATGTCCCCTTACCCAAATGGTTGGATGGGGGCATCTGAAACCGCTTTCACATTTTCAACCACTTCAGATCATTTCAGGAGTTTCAGGTGGGGAGACCTGAAACCTCTAAAATAATATGAAGTGGTTGAAGCTTCTGAAAGCAGTTTCAGGTCCCCCCATCCAAATGCTTGGATGGGGGGACATGAAACCGCTTTCAGAAGCTTCAACCACTTCATATTATTTCAGGAGTTTCAGATGGAGAGACCTGTAACTTATGAAATTATCTGAAGTGGCCGAAGCTTCTGAAAGTGGTTTCAGGTCCTCCTCATCCAAATGCTTGGATGGGGGCATCTGAAACCGCTTTCAGATTTTCATCGACTTCATATCATTTTAGGAGTTTCGGGTGGGGAGATCTGAAACCTCTAAAATAATTTGAAGTGGCCGAAGCTTTTGAAAGAGGTTTGAGGTCCCCCCGTCCAAATGCTTGGATGGGGGGACCTGAAACTGCTTTCAAATTTTCAGCCACTTCATATCATTTCAGGAGTTTCAGATGGATAACCTTCTCTCCATTCAGGAGTTTAAGGTGGGGAGACCTGAAACCTTTGAAATTATATGAAGYGGCTGAAACTTCTGAAAGCAGTTTCAGGTCCCCCCGTCCAAATGCTTGGATGGGGGGACATGAAACCGTTTTCAGAAGCTTCAGCCACTTCATATTATTTCAAGAGTTTCAGAGGGAGAGACCTGAAACCTCTGAAATGATCTGAAGTGGCTGAAGTGTCTGAAAGTGGTTTGAGGTCCCCCCATCCAAATGCTTGGATGGGGGCATCTGAAACCACTTTCAGATTTTCAGCAACTTCAGATCATTTCAGGAGTTTCGGGTGGGGAGACCTGAAACCTCTGAAATGATTTGAGGTGGCTGAAGCTTCTGGAAGAGGTTTCAAGTCCCCCCGTCCAAATGCTTGGATGGGGGGACCTGAAACTGTTTTCAGATTTTTAGCCACTTCAGATCATTTCAGGAGTTTCAGATGGAGAGACCTCAAACCTTTGAAATGATCTGAAGTGGTTGAAGCTTCTGAAAGCAGTTTCAGGTTCCCCCGTCCAAATGCATGGATGGGTATACTATGGGGAGCTGAAAAAAGACCTGAAAAAGACCTGAAAATATTACGAGTTGTTAACCTTCTCTCGAAACCAACTAGAGAGGAAGAGGATGAAGATGGCGAAGTACAAGCATTCGACATTGGTTCCCCCCCGAGACAATTGCAACCACCGGGGACAACTCTGCGAGACCAAGGGGAAAACAACCTGCTTTATCTTCAAACAAAGGTCAACCACACGCGTCAGGTACACACCTCGTGATTCCACTCTGTCTGTCGTTGGATCCCCAGGGGGTCAAGGTCCTAAGAGGGAGAAATGAGGCAAGAGTTTTTGTTCTTCCAACAGTGCAAGTGGAAGGTTTTTCGGGCACTAAGGATGCAATCAAATCCATCGTCTCTAAATTTGTGGCCTCATGCTTCCCGTTCAGACGGTTAGCAGACTTTCGTATTGGTAGAAAAACAGTGGATTTGGGAGACCTGCCACCGCTACACCTCCATATTATAATGGCAGACGTGAAAACCTCACCGAAAATAGCCCCAGCTTCGGCGACACAGGGAATCCACTGGGTTCCACCACAATGGTTTGACTCTAAAGCAACCTAGGAGGCACTCAAGATACAACTCACAGGAGATGTAAATGCCAAGCTGGTTGCGGACCTATGTGCCTCGCTGCCACCGAACAAACAGTCGTGGTCGGTCATCATCCGCAATCTGCTTTTCGCTTCGTGGGAGGCTCAACAAGACGGAGAGGTGAGCACTCAAGGTAGAAGGAGAAAGGGAGGCAGCAGACAGTCTACCACAAACCAGCGAATCCAAACCACAACCGCTCAACCAACACTAAATGGATAAGATAAGTATTGCCACGTGGAACATGAGAGGTTTGGGAGATCGATCGGGACAGCGGAAAAAGGCTCGTTTGAAGTCATGGATATATAATAACAGTTTTTAGGTGACATTCCTCCAAGAGATCAAGCTTGATGAGGAGAAAATTTGAAGGATAGCTAGGTGGTGGCGAGGCCCCCAGTGGTGGGCCCCGACTGATGAGTCAAGAAGCGGCACAGCGATCCTGTTCCACAGGGATTTGGACTGGGAATTCATGGATTCCCAGACAGATGTCTGGGGTCAATAGATATGGGTCAAGATCCACATGGCAGAACAAGAGTGGACATTAATGTCCATCTATGCTATCTATGCTCCGTCAGTCCCAGCAAAGCGACGCTCATTCTTTCAAGATCTGCCAAACATTGTGCTAGATGTGGAGAACTTGATCCTGACAGGAGACTTTAATTTAGTGCTTTGTCCTGGCCTGGACTCACAAACAACTGGTTTTAGGAAAGCAGATGCGATCATGCTGCAAAGTTTTTTAACAGCTACAGGCCTACAAGACACCTACTGACACTTGCACCCAGACTCATCAGGCTACACCTGGTTCTCATCCCAAAAAACAAAGGATCAAACACCTCTAAGACGCAGGCTCGACCTCCTCTTGGCCAAAGGGGAAGCTTAGGAAATAATAATTGAAGTCTATACCACTTTGAGCCCACTCTCAGACCACTGCCCAGTGGTGGCTTCACTCACATTATGCAGGGGAATCAAGCGAGAGCGAGGTTTCTTCCGGTTGAATTAAGAGAACCTCAAAAACCTAGAATTCATAGTGTGGTGCAAACGCCACTGGGAAGAGTGGGAACAAACAAGACAGTGGTTTGACAGAGAGGAGGACTGGATCCAGAATGGATTCCAAATCGTCACTCGGACTCTCGATATTTTTTCAAGAATCCTAGCTAAAGGGCAAAAGGGAGGAGGAGAAGGAATGTAGGAGAATGGTAGAAGAGGCAGAAGCCCAAATAGGGAAAGACCCCTACACCGACATATATTGGGAGTGGAGGAGAGACACCTGGATGGCCAAATGGGAACTCATTCAGATCGAGCAACAAGAAACATGGGCACAAAGGGCAAAGGAGAGGAGTCTGTCCCAGATAGATCGAATGACCAAAGAGACTTTCCGCAAATTATGCCCCCCGCGATCACATGGGATTATAAGGGCCCTAAAAGATCCCTTTAATGCCCATGCTGACCTTGCGGAGGATACCGAAACGATGTTGGAGTACGTTACACTCTACTACAGCGACATCCTCACCTCCAGGAGACAACCGGGGGAGTCACTAGCAGAACTGCAACAGGAAATGGACCTCTGGCAACACACAGACAAGGCCCTAGTACCACACCAGCACCTGGCTTTGGACAGACCACTGACACCAGAGGAATTGAAACAGGCGATGCTCAGTATGGCGAAAGGGAAATCCCCAGGAGATGACGGTTTATCGGTCGAGTTCTTCATTGCAACATGGGATTAAGTGGGCGGTATTCTCCTGAAGCTCTACAACAATATCCTATAAGGTGGCACCCCGACGGAGGACATGTGCAGGGTGATTACACTCCTATACAAAAAAGGGGACAAACAAAATGTCCGAAATTGGCATCTGATCTCCTTGCTCAACGTGTCGTACAAGATTTTGGCGAAAGTGTTAGCAAGGCGTTTGGCACCATTCCTGCCAGGCCTAGTTCGGGCGGACCAGGGAGCTTTCGTCAAGGGAAGATCAATCACAGAGAACATTCTGGTGGCGATGGGGGCCTTGGAGATCATTGGCAGAGAGAGAAGGCAGGTCATGGTGGCCATGCTGGACCTGGAAAAGGTTTACGACCGGATAAACTGGTCGTTCGTCTTGGCCACATTAGAGCATATGAACTTTGGAGAAGGCTTCAGGAAATGGATTGTTGCAATGTACTGTTCATCCACAGTGACGGTGCTTGTCAACGGTAAGAGAGCTTAGGAATTTCAACTATCGCGTTCACTCAGACAAGGATGCCCTCTCGCCCCGCTGCTGTTCGTTGCTCAAATGGATGATCACGGAAGCTACCCCAGACTCCACACAGGCAGCCAAAGAACTGCTAGATCAATATGCAGACCTACCAGAGGTCAAGGTAAACTGGGGCAAGTCTACATATTTTCTTCCGCAAGACTACGACCTTCTAGATGACTGGTCAATGAAGAGGACCAAAGACGCAAACGTTGAACGGTACCTGGGAGTGCAAATCTCGCTCACAGACAGTCGCCCCGCTCAAGACACAGTGTTAGTGGGCAAGGTGGAGGCATGTGCGAAGAAATGCAAGGCAGTTTTTGGGCTATCGCTAATGGGAAGAGCGTTGATCACAACCTCCTCGTTGTTCGCGCTGCTTTGGCATGTAGCAATGGTCATCGTATTCTCTAACCCTACTATCCGGAAAGTTAAATCAGTGGCCGCACGCTATCTCCAGAAGTCGGAAGCGGAGGAACAAAACGGTTTCATTTCTAAGGTAGCATGGGACAAAGTGGCGAGGCCAATAGCACAAGGAGGATTGAGAATAATAGATCCAGGTAGGCTGAATTTGACCTTGATTGACAAATGTATTCGGAGGGTAGCAATGCAGTCTGAGTCCCGTAGCTGGCTGGCAATCATGGAGTATATATTGCAGAAAGACTTTAGATTGAACAGGACCAGTGATGTCTGGATATGTCTGCAATTGCAATCCTTTCTGAGTCGCTGTCCAAGATCAGCATTGCGCCAAGCATGGTGCATAGCATGGAGAAAACTTCGCCCGCGTGACAAGCTGGCTCCATTTTCCAGAGAAGAGGTTATGACACAACCCTTGTTCGACAATCTAGCGATACTCCAAGAGGACGGTCCGTGGTTCTTTGCGCCAGTCCAACCAGGGTCCTTCGAAAGAACCTGGATTGAAAGAGGAATATCCCGAGTTAATGACATTTGGTCTGAAGAAACAGGTGGTTGGAAGACCGGGAGGGAGATCAGGAGAAGCCTTGGCAGAGTACAGCTGGCGGAAGATAAATTGCGCTGACTAACAAAGACGATCCCACAAGAATGGGTCCAAATGCTGTTGGAATCCAACCAGAGAAAAAAAGGTATGTGGCTTCAAGAGGAGACGATGCCAGAGGAGGGAGGACCGGTCTACAGAGTCGAAACACGACTAGAAGAGGGAGAGTGGTTGGCGTCACAGTGGAGCTGACAACTCCATCAGCAAGGGAGTGCAGTCTAGTGAAGAAGAGAGAAAGAATAATTGGTCTAGACAAGTCAATGGTTGCCATTAGAGTAGTTTCAAAGGTGGAGATCGGTGGCAAGAGAGGATGAACTCTTATTCAAGGAGGTAGGTCGATAACAGAGTTAAGGCTGGATCCAGGCACGATAGTATGAAACACTCAGTCGTCAGTGAACTCATCGCTGGTCAACTACAATACTCAAATGGGACGATCTATCCTCAGCTCCAATCACACCTACCTCCCAGAAATATGCCAGAGAACAACAAAATCGTTAAACCTCTCACACACTCCCTCTCACAGACAGATGGAACTATATTGGACGCAACTGCCATTTATTCCAAGCCTAAAAATGCCAGGACTCCTCTGGTTGATTTCTCATGCAGCAATTCCGGTGGCGACATGGTTGTCAGATAGAGGCATGGACATCTCCAGAACATGCTGACGATGTGGAAATAGGGAGGAGGAAACCTTACTGCACCTCATCTGGGAATGTCCGACTTCGATAAGATTTTGGACATGGTGGGCCAAACACTGGCAAAACTTGGGACCAACATTATCTTGGGATCAACAATGGGTGCTTACAGGCCAGCTGCCTCCACTGTTCTTCCGAAAGCAGGGCTGGGGATATATGGCCCAGGAAGTTCGCTCAACCATCACATGGACAATTTGGGAGGACCGCAACAGGAATGAATGGTCAACAGACTCTACCATGAAGAGTAAACGTAAAGCCATAATCCGAGCGATGATTGCAGTAGACTAGATCAAGAAAGCAGACAGGGGCAGGTCACAACAGGGACTGAGGTGGTTTCTCTTCACATGGGCCATGGGAAACCGACTGGCACCAGTCGCACTGGAAGGAAAGATGGTGTACTCTCCCTACTCTCCCTGGGTCAGTCATTCAGAATAGCCAATAGAGTGGGTTGGGGCTAGTAGGAAGGTAGAAGCTAGGTAGTCAAGTACGGGAATACTCAGAGAAGGGGTTTAGGATCCCCACCTGACCCCTCAGTGGGGGAGTGAGAGATAGGCCGCAGGAGGCCAGAGACCCAGACCTTTTTATGGGTTTCGGAGGGGAGTAGATAGAAGGCCTGAGCCCATTTGGCTAAGGGGGATCGACATTAGACCCCCATGGTCCCAGTAGACCAGTTTTGAAGTGAGGTAGTAAGGAACAGTAAGAGTTAGGCAAGAGGTAGGCCTTAGGAGAGGACAGACAGACATAGGAGAAGACAGGGGTTGAAATGAAATATCTAGAGAGCGAGAAAGCAGACTAGTAGAGGATAAGAGGGTAAGATGGTGGAATAGCTTAGCATGGGTAGACAAAAATGCGAAGCACTGTTTCTTTGTTGAAAAGGTCTCCCCTGCTTTGGCAGGCTGCCTCTTCACTCTGCTCTCTCTCTCCCCCCCATTTCTCTTGTTTTAGGATAATTGATAAGATAACCAGACAAAGCGAACTGGGGTAATGCTCCCTAAAAATCCGGTCTCTATGTGGGGTGGGCGGCCCCAATCATCCTTTTTTTTTTTTTGTGTGTGTGTGGAAAATCATCCTTTTCAACTGCAATGAGTACCAATGTGTTCTTTCCGGAAAAAAAAAAAAAACATTCAGCCGGATGTGGGCTTGGTTATGCGAGGGTTTGTCCTTCCCTCCAGTTTCTCAACGAGCGCAGGAGCGCGGGGGTGCGGGGGCGCGGGCGGCAAGGGCACGGCGATAGGCGCAATCATAGGGCCTCGCGGGCGACTCACTCACCAAAAGCGAAAAGACAAAAGCTATGGGAGGTGTACCTCGCCGCGTTATCGCGTAAAATATATTTTGGTGAGTGTGCGGCGATAGGCGCCATTTTTTTATTTTTTATTATTATTATTTATTTATGAAAAGTAATCTTTATTCTTCTCTCAATCTATTTCATTTTTCTTGGTAGTACGCATCTATCTCATCCTCTCACTAGTCTATTTATAGTACGGGGGAACACCAACCAACCCGGATCTCTCCCCAGACCACGGGGTAGGTTTGCACCACAGCTGTGGTGCGAGCACAAGGCTGTACCAGTCCCTCATGACGGTGACGAGGGGTGGGCAGGCATTGCCGATGGGAGAAATCGGCGGTGCTAGCGCCGAGCAATGGCTAGTCACTGCACCTCCCCCTATCCCCCCCCAACCCCACATGGCGGTGTCTAATGGCCAATATTGTCGCTGCATAGCAGCCGAACACCAACCAACCCGGATCTCTCCCCAGCCCATGGGGTAGGTTTGCACCACAGCTGTGGTGCGAGAGCAAGGCTGTACCAGTCCCTCATCACGGTGACGGGGGGTGGGCAGGCATTGCCGATGGGGGAAATCGGCGGTGCTAGCGCCGAGCAATGGCCAGTCACTGCACCTCCCCCTATCCCCCCCCAACCCCACATGGCGGTGTCTAATGGCCAATATTCTCGCTGCATAGCAGCCAACAACATCAGCCTAAGTCCTGCCAACGCTGGCTTGGGGGGCCAACGGGTTATCTCTAGCTGGTAGAACACCAAGCTTGCCCAGGCACGTACGTGAGGCCTATGGGATTGAACCCACGACCTCCTGAATGAAACTTCTGTGCCTTACCAACTGAGATAGGCCCGCATAGGCGCCACTTGTAGCCTCCCTCATATGTCGTGACTCGGCCCCCGAGACTTTCACACTCGTGCGTGCGGTCGTGGAGGGATAGGGCCCGCTCCACTACACCACAGTGTACATGCATTTGGACGCTTTCTTGACTAGCTACATTCACAACGTTGGAATCGTCTGAACGCACTTGGTCGTTAAGACGTCCAAATGCATGCACAGCGCTGTGTACTGGAGCGAGGCCCGTATTCTCGCCGCTCGATTGTGTGTGAATATGCTCTTTTTGATTTTTGATTCGATGAACCTGGGCCAAGGTCCCACTTGCACGGATTTAGGAGTTCCTAGCCGTTGATCTCTGCTATCTACCTACGGTCAATATCGCGTAATTCGTGTAAGTGGGACCTACAGTCTTCCCCCGAATACAACGCACGGTCATTATAGCTGAATATAGCTGAATTTGGTGTATCTTTCAGTCTAAATTCAGCTATAATGACCGTACGTTGTATTCGGGGTAAGGCTGTAGACCCCGCAAGCCGTCGGTTGTTTTGCTCCATACCCCGCCTGTAGGGAGAGAGGGAGAGCACCTGAGCACCTCTCGAACGTGCCGGTACACTGTGTAAGTTTTCGCGCCAAAACACTTGGGCATTTCGCGCCAAAACTCTTGGGCATTTCGCGCCGGAACTCCTCGTCATCCTACCTCCTCAGAGTAACTGGACATGCCACGTGGCGGGCGCCATTGTGCTCACGTGGCAATGATACGACGCGGGCACGCGTCGTCGTCATTACGGCTGACGTGGCGGTGATCTGAACGTCCGTCGCATTGTTCTCTCTAATCATCCGCCTCTTCGCAAAAGGACAGATTGGGAGAAACAGAAGTAGGGTCATTATGAATTTGGGACACATTTAGGTCTAGATACTGCTACAATGGCCAGACGGAGGGGGCGGGGGAGAGAGAGGAAGAAGTCGGTTGCAACCGCCATAACTCTGTCAGGCAAAGGTTGTGGAAGAGGGCAAAGCTGGGAGAATGGAGAATGGAGAATGACGATGTGCGAGGGAGGGAGAACAGTTTGTATTCGCCTTGTCTATCGGTCAAAGGGGATGGAAGTGGAAGAACAGTAAGGGGCGTACTCATCTACGACTTTTCCGGATGTATCTGACCGTTGCTGTGGCCAGAGTCAGTCGAAAATCTCCCTAACGCAAGTAAGCAGAAGAAGAAGAGGAATAAGCATTGATCAGGACCAGCAGCAGGAGGAGGAGGAGGAGGAGCAGCAGCAGGAGGAGGAGGAGGAGGAGGAGGAGGAGGAGGAGGAGGAGGAGGAAGAGCAGGAGGAGGAGGAAGTCAAGGAAGAGTAACGGAGTGCGAGGAGGAGAAGAAAGAGGCGTAGTAGTAGTAGGAGGAGGGGGAGGAGGAGGGGGAGCAGCAGCAGGAGGAGGAGGAGGGGGAGGAGGAGGAGGAGGAGGAGGAGGAGGAGGAGGCACGGAAACGAAGAAGAAGGAGAAGTCGTTTTAACTGCCGTTTGCGTCAGGAGATAACGAGTAGGGAATTGCAAGAAATAGAAGAGGAGGAGAAGGAGGAGAAGAGGAGGAGGAGAAGAGGAGGAGGAGGTGCGAAGAGGAGAAGAGAGGAAGAGGAGGAGGAAGAGGAGGAGAGGAGGAGGAAGAGGAGGAGAGGAGGAGGAAGAGGAAGAGGAGGAGAAGAAGAACAACGACCTATTCGAGTCACTGGAGTGCGCTTGTGGGTGAGTCATCCTCCCTGTCCAAACTTTTTTTTTTTTTTTTTTTTTCCCCCAAACCTGCATAGGTATCCGGATGTCGATGTTTTGTCAGACATTCTTGAATTATCTATGTTCTATTTATTTGTTTTTATTTATATATAGATGTATTTTAATGTTTGCAAATTCAAATGGGACGCTGAGCCCGGTTCCCAGCACGTGCTGCTCCCCACGCATAGATTGGAGTTTTTGTCCCAAAAAAATAAAAATAAAAATAAAAATTTAAATGTCGCTCCACTTCTTTAGATAGGTTCTGAAATCTGGAGTAGACGTTGGAAGATAAAAATTCATTTTTTTCCTTCTTTTTTTTTTTGTTTTTTTTTTCGCTTTTGCGCTCTGATATTCTTGTGACAATATATATATTGTCATAAAAATATCAGAGCGCAAAAAAAAAGCAGAAAGAAAAAAAGGAAAAAATGATTTCGTTTTTTTATATCTTCTTCCTTACAACTCCCCCTGTTCAGAAAGAACCTCTTTTGCGTACAAGGCCGCCCACGTGGATGTAGGTTGAGCGGCGGCTGCCCCCATATATATATTATATGTTATATATTATATATTATATATTATATTATTATATATTATGTATTGACGATATCTATATGAGTCGGTGAAACTCCGACGAAACAGTTTGTCACAACCCCCCCTCGTTTGTTGTTCTTGTCCTCTTCTTCCTCCCTCTCTGCCTACGCTTTACCGTAGGCAGCTCTGTTTGGGGTTGGATTGGAGAAGAAGCGAAGGCTAGTAGCCGAACGCAAAACACAGGCACGTGAATGCCAGACGATGTGTAGCTCGGAAAAATGAACTCATATTAAGATAGAAAGGATTACAAAAATGAGTTACCATAGCCGATGGCTATGGAGTACGAACTATCACCCTCATGGGATAGTAAGTCTGGCGCCCTCGACCGGTTTCGGCTGGAGCCAGCATCCAGCCTCGTCAGGAGGGAAATAATCCGAGATGAAAAGGYGAGTTACTTCTATGTCTTAAATACTATGAGCTCCGTAAAAGGCCGTCGGCTGATCTGAAGGTCTCAACCTCTACTTCTCTATTCTCAAGGCGTTTTTCCATCCGAGTTAACGAAAGAAAAAACTTTGTGAAAAAATCCTTCGTAAATCTACTTTCAGATCTGTCTTTCCATGGGTCAGCGGAGATTAAGTCCGCCGCAGATTTCCTCCGTTTGACTATATATATGTGTATATATCGTATCTTGTGAATACTGTATACAAGCAATCTTTCTTGTGAATACTGTATACAAGCAATCTTTCCGGTCCGATACAGTATGAACAGGTGGCGCCATAGCTGGTGCGTCTTCCTCTCAAATTGCGTATCTTCCTGACGAAACGCAAATCCTGATCATGACTGTATCTGACCGGAAAGGTAGCTTTTGTGCATTCATGATCGAGGTGCGTTGTGTCAGGGCGAAGACTGCGGTTGGCCACGTCATCATCTCTTACCACCTTGTCACATCTCCGCGCTCGTCTCTGCATCGAGATCCAGATCACCCACCCCCCGTATCCCGACGTTGCGCCCATACATCCGCCCACTCGCTAGGCAGCGGAAGTGTCATTGCTACCTTCGTTTTTTGTTTTTTTTTTTGTTTTTGTTTTGTTTTGGCGCGCAGAGAACCGAACATCTCGCTCTTCGACGCGACGTTGTTCGTGCTTTCTTCTTTTTTTTCTTTTTTTTCTTTTTTTTCGCCGCCTCGTCGTGTGCACTCAGATCCCGACTCTTTCGATGCTCGTTGCATATCTTGTCCTCTCTCTCTCTCTCTTTCGGCCTGATTTCATCTTATTTTTCCTAAAATGGAAAGTCGATGGCATTTCCTGCGGCGCGCAGTGCTCATCTTTCTGGAAGTGGCTACCCGTAGGAGCATCGCGTTAGATGGGTCATTTTTTTTTTTTTTTTTTTGGAATTAGATGGGTCATTCTGGCAGTTCTCTCATTCGCCGCCAAATCTGTGAGAAGTGCCAAGTGTATTTTTCCGTCAAAAGTGGAAAGATACATTCTTTTTCTTTTTTGCTTTTTTTCACATTCGGCGCCGAGTTGTTTTGAGCGAGGCTCTACCACTTCTCCTTCTTCTTTTTCTTTTTCTTCTTTTTAATTTTTAATTTTTAATTTTTTAATTTTTAATTTTCCCCTTCTTTTTTTTTTTTATCAACGTGTTAATTAATCTTCATCGCGGTAATCAGTGGCATGGGCCCTCTGTCCTAATGAGGACCAGGAGGGGAGAAGCTGGACGGAAAAAGCGCATATAGGAGAATCTGCTGCCAGAATTACAGTTCTGTTCTTCAGCTATAATAAAACCTTTTACCTACAGACCCTATACCCTAGACCTCAACTTGACCCTATACCCTAGACCTCAACTTGACCCTATACAGTTCTGGTACCATCATTACAGCTCCTTAGACCTGAACCTGGTCGCGTTTCTGTGACAGATACATGCGTTTCTGCAATGGAATGTGAATATCTTGGGAAGCGTGTAAGGAACATAGCTATTAGCCACTGCTTGTCACTGTTCTTCTTTTTTTTTTTTTTTTAGTTATTCTTCTTTTCTTCTTCAGTCTAGGTGCATGATCATTATTACTTGTCTGATTAAGGACATACTCATACGGGCGCTTTCCTGGATGTATCTGGCTGTAATTACGACCAGATATGGATGCATCTGACTGCAATCACGTCCATAGCTGAGTCAAAAACAGTCCTAGTGTGAATATGCCCTAAGTACGGCGTAGACTCGGAGAGGTCGATTTTCACTTCTCCTTTTGATTTTTTGGTGGTTAATGCACACCAGCTATCAAACCCGAATAATATAATATTTTATATTAAAATAAATGTACAAAATTCGGTGAAATAGTGCGATGAATCTGTGCAAGTAATTGCGGCCACATTCAGTCCGTAAACGTCCTAGAAGTGTGATGATTCTGTGCAAGTACTTGCGGCCAGATTCAATCGAAACCCCCCTACACAGTGGTGTGGGTATGCCCCAGGTGTTATTATTCCTAAGAAGAGGACATGTCATCTTCGCCTTTAAAAACCCCTGCTTGATCTTCTTGGCTTCCCCCCTTGCTCTTCCCGCCTTACCCCGAATAGAACTTCTACGGTGGGGATCATGAATACCTACCTTTTATCAACACTATGATTCC